>CM064480.1:57250490-57603738 GCA_032716605.1 Paralithodes platypus | reverse complement strand
TTTTTGCTCTGGTTCTTGCGGAAATTAACCACTGGTTTGTTGGTTGGGAGGTTGGTGGGGGTAATTCCCTTTTTTGGGGTATTTTAAACTAGGAAATCATGTAGCGTCTATAGAAAGTAAGCTTAAGTTACATGTCTATCTATATCTCACAGTATATACTCAGGCGACATACACCTTTGTGTTTTTTAGCTGAGGCTGGCCGACTTTGAGACAAAGCCCGAACAGGGACAACACAACAAAAAATAACCCCAAATTCACACAGCATCTATATCGCGCCAGGAGAAAACCTAGAGACCCCAGGCGCATTTGGAGTCCCCGCAGGATTCCCCAAGTCCCAGACCTCCCGGAGATGTTTCCGATCCATCAGCAGGCAAACATGCAGCAAAGAAGCTCTACCACCACAGAAAAGCCCACCCACCATGCATCCAGTCAGTACGCATTCATGTATACCCGACTCCCCGGGCCAAGTCGCCTGATAGGACTTATTATCTAGTGAGTTCCAACTGGCACCCGACTCCCTCTCCCAAACGACGTGTGTTTTCGACTCGATCTATTCATTATCATTTCTTCAATTCATTCCTATATAGGCCTACACTGTATTCCCATTTCTCTTGCCTGATCTATAGTCCATTCCTCTATTTTTCTAACGTTTGTACTACACATTTTCCTCCATCGGTTCAATGGAGGTCTTCCTACCCCTCTACCTCCCCTTGTATCTGACTCCCGATATTCTCTTTGTAACCCTTTCGTATTCCATTCGCTCAATCATGTCCAATACCAGCACCCTTCTGTCCTCTCTGGCCGACAAATATTCCTGCCTGCCCCACTCTCTCTACATAGCCCTAATCTCTTATCCTTCCATTCCTCCAATCTGTCTCTACGAGTCCACTCCATAATACATAATCCTTTAAGCAGCTTATCCCTCCATCACAAGCCAGCTTTTCTTCTCCATCCTTTGCCTTCAGAGCCCTGTCTCAGCCCCCATACATCACTGTTTGGTACAACCTATCCCCTTGTTTACGTCCTGGATATATAAACACGGGGCCGCTTTCTATTGGACTAGGTATGCGCGGCAACAATGCAACAACGGAAAACCAGCTAGAGTCCAAACACTGATACTATAACCCAGTCAACAAAACACCCTAAAAACCGTCACAGAGTCCTGCCTGGACACCAAGGTATCCTATGACTCGGTTACAGGTTGCACCAACGCACTAAATAGACTGCTGATAGTCACACCAAAAGCAGGCTATATAAAAGATCACACAATTAAGTTTGACTTAAGAGCTTCCAAGGAAAAGATAGATAACGGAATTAAATTGCAGAAACAATTTAATAACAAACTAGAAGAAAGTACATTTAACGTTACGTTAATTAATACAACTAATCACCCCTGCATGAAAGAAGGTGAAAGCAAACAGTCCTCAAAACATCGTACAGGTAGATAAGATGCGGGTTTCTAAACTGCATGCGGCTACTGTAGGATCTGATGCTTAGCAAAGAAAGTACGTTAGGGATTTAGAGAACTCTTAACTCATAAGCAGGAATAAATACTAGTGATAGGCCATACAGTGTATAATGGCATAGGTATAATTAAATAAAGGCAGCAACTCGCAACATAACCACATACAGGTGTGCTTCTCATGTAAAGTCAGTGAAAATAGGCTAGCCTAAACAAACCTCGGATGCGGAAATACCCTGAGCCGAACAGGCCAAGAGGGATATCTCTATTGGTCTAACTGGTAAGGTGCCTGCCTCACACCCAAGGGTCGAGAGTTCGTGCCCCCACCAGGGCATGATATTTTCGTGAGGCTATTTCCGCATTTAACGAAGTTTAGGTGTGCTGGTTAAATTGTTCAGATGGTTGAGAGTAAGATCGGAGCTCCATAAATCCTCTTTCGGGTATGGTGTAAAAACCGATCCCCACAGGACAAGGAAGAGGATAGGAGAGAGCAGGGAGTGTTGTGAGACTCGATTGGGTTGGGTTGTGGAGTTGCCAGCCGCCCAAGCGAGTTGCCAACTGGGTAGTTTGTAGGTGCGTGTAGCATCGCTCAGTGAAGTTGACTCACCATTCCCGTTCATCTCTCTGACGGACTCTCGGTCGATTCGGCTCAAGCTTGTTCCTCTCTGTTCGTTCCTCTCTGTTCGGAGCTTTCGCTTCCCGGAAGGTGAAGTAGTGTAAAGTCAGTGAAAATAGGCTAGCCTAAACAGGCCTCGGATGCGGAAATACCCTGAGCCGAACAGGCCAAGAGGGATATCTCTATTGGTCTAACTGGTAAGGTGCCTGCCTCACACCCAAGGGTCGAGAGTTCGTGCCCCCACCAGGGCATGATATTTTCGTGAGGCTATTTCCGCATTTAACGAAGTTTAGGTGTGCTGGTTAAATTGTTCAGATGGTTGAGAGTAAGATCGGAGCTCCATAAATCCTCTTTCGGGTAGCAAGTATCTGACTCTCTCCTGGCGACCCTAAAACAAAAGCAAGACGTGCTAGCGCAGTGCTGAGTGGACTAGGCAAGGGCCCTCACACAACACAACACTAGACACACAGGGACACAGACAAGAAAATGTCCCCAGACTCCCACGGGTATCCTAGTAAAGTCGTGCGGGTCCACAGGACTCGCACCAGCAGACTTTACTTATAGGATCGCAAAAAGCCTCCCCTCCGGTCTAGCCCCTGCTAACCTGACACAAGAACACACCAGCAAGCATGAAACCACCAAATATGAGACAACAAAAAAGCTTCCTAGGTCTCATTAACAATTACGTCTCTGCATAAGGCCCAAAATCCTATCTAGTTATCTGAGAGCTCGTCGTTAATACAATAATAGATATAAGGTCTATCAAGGGGATGGGATAATTAAATAGATTGGTGAAGTAGTGGAAGGAAGGTATACAAAGTAAGAGAGAAAGTTTCTAAGTGGGGTTGAGAGGGATAGATATCAAGGGGGTCCGAAGGGTACAACAGTGAGGTGAGCTCTGAGTCTTGAATCTGTCTGGACCCCACCCTAGGCATACAAAATACATCCCAGGCTTGGCAACACTCAACACAGTTGCCGGGTCAAAATCGTCTACCCCGTGCGTGAGTCGAAACTAAGCCTAACGTTGCAATCGGATGCATATGGCAACGCTTCAGGCTCGTCCCAAGCTAGACTCTCCGCGCGAAGCAACGTCCCCCAGCCGGTCTCTCTCTCCCGCTCGTCTCCTCCCACTCTCACTAGACTTACATCTTATATATTATAATGAAACAATCAACTATCGAGAATAAAATATACTAAGATGCGTTGGTTAAGAATAAGGGCAGCTACAAGCTGTGAAACAACATAAGAATATCCCAGACATTAGTTACGTTGTCGTAGGATATATACTAAGGAAAAGCCTGCCGGCCGGCTGCCGCCAGCCGGTTTCTAAACGGCTGGGCAGCCGACGCGCGCGCGCGCACGTGGCTACTATGCAGAAGCGTCACACCTCCCCCAAGATATAAGACCCTTGACTAAGTTCTTCATATCTAACAGAAAGCTTCTCATAGTACCACACACTGTTGCGACACAAGGCACTATATATAAAAAAAATAAAGACTGTTGCGCTCCACCGAGCAAGTTCAACTAACTTAGCGACAATAAGCGAAAACATTCAACTTAGATACTGCTACAACATCTTATACAAAATTCTACCCGTTATAAAAATAAAGAGTTTTTATAAGGTTTTTGCTTTTTTAATTTGTTTTTTTCGGCTGAACTACAGTGACAGCCTATTTTCCTCCACACTCAACCCTCAATCCTGTGGCAGTCTAACCAACATCATCCACCCTTGATAGACAATCCGCTATCACGTTATCAGAACCGGCAATATGGCGTATGTCCAGATTATACTCCTGAAGCATGAGTGACCACCTGGTCAGCCTCATATTCCGGTTATGAAACTGATTCAAGAATTTCAGAGGGTGATGATCGGTATAAACCACTACGACCGGTCCGAAAGCAGGAACATATACATCGAAGTGCCTGAGCGCCAGCACTATCGCCAGGAGTTCTTTTTCAATTGCAGATTAATTCCTTTGTGCACTATTGAATTTTTTACTGTAAAAACTCACTGGATGTTCGATACCTTCATCATCTGTCTGTAACAAGACAGCCCCAGCCCCTACGCCACTGGCAAGGTCTGAAAAGGTCTGCTGAAGTCCGGGGCCCTGAGTATGGGGTGGGTACATAACAGGTGTTTCACCAAGGAAAACGCCTCTTCACACTCAGGAGACCACCGGAACTTCTTGTCCTTAGATAATAAGTCAGTTAAAGGTGCAAGTACAGTCGAATAGCCTTTGATGAAGCGACGATAATATAGGTTTGACTCCTGTAAGGAGATAAAGAAAACCTAATATTTAGTAGTGGCCCCGTAATCATTGACGAACATGCCTATTACATAAGGCATCCTCTTCAAACACTAATCCGCCGTAGTTTGAATCTACCGCGCAGAGCATTTAAAAAACTGAGGAGCCTTCATCATGAGCGCACGCGACCTCACTCATGGCTTCAGTCATTATGAATTGGGTTCTCACTACGAAAAAACTTCGTAAAAAATAAAAACAAAAAGAAAATAAGAATAACTATCCAATAAGCTTTCCATCATATCGTGGATGTACTTGTGTGGATTTCTGACCAGACGCTGATTCAGGCGTCATTCCTCCTTCACTGACATATCAAGTAAACCAAAATCCTTAATACATCAACGAATGGGAAGGGGACGGTCGGGAGGGCCCCAGTCGTCAATGATTACGGGGCCACTACTAAATATTAGGTTTTCTTTATCTCCTTACAGGAGTCAAACCTATAATTTATTAGTGGCCCCTCCATCATTGACGAACATGCCTGATATCTAAGACTGGAGGGGGACATTCGTAATCATATCATAACTCTAGAAAAGCAGATAATAAAAACAACCACATAGTATTCTTACTTTTGAAAAATGTATTTAATACGGCGTAGGCCGGAAATATACAAGAAAAAGGGGTTCAGGCAGGTGCGTGCTTCAAAGAAGCCTGCCCGACAAAAATGGGTAACCCTGAAGATTCTGAACACAGATCTGTAGTTACAAAAGGCACCCCACTCAACGAGTGGTGACAAAAATAATAAGTTATAAGTTTATATGTGCACATCATAAACCCCAAAATACATGTGGAGATCAATTGCAAATGAACTCCATTGAACTAATATTACATTGCTTTCGCAGCTAAAACTACTATAACAACACCGTTGTTTTGTACTAAACCTTGTACTAGCACAATTTCTCGCAGAGAAATTTTCATATCACATTTTAACCTTAAATTGTATCACAGCTCTCATACTCCGGCGGGGTCTAGGGTGTCCTATGTCAACTGACTGCACCCCCCCCCCCCCCTTCCGTGAAAGTAAACATAAGTGACTGCAGGGCCACCTAGACCCTCTGCCTTAAAGCTATACATGGTAAGGAAGGTTTGTCTAGAGCAACTGACAAGTATCTAGAGAGAAACGTATGATTAGACGCCCACAACTGTGTGGACGCAATATCTTCAACTGAAAAGTTTTTCAGGAAACGTAAAGAGGCCGCCCACTTGCGTAAATCGTGGGCCCTACCCACAACGCCGGGATTACTCTCTTTAATGACTTCTACCAGAAGAGAGGCTAATCGCCGTTTAAGTAAGCGTTTACCCGTACTCGCTACCCATAAAGCACCTTGGGGGTTTTGAGGAGCTATTCTCAAATATTTGGTTAGAGCTTGCACTGGACATAAATTATGATGCACCTTTCCCCTTTTTAACGCCGGCACCGTGAACTCAGAAAACACGTGTGCACTATGCTCATTCTTGGCTACAAACGCCGGGGAGGGTGCAATGGAAATTGAATCATTAAGTCTACCAAACCTAAGACAATTAGGTGTGTTGCTCATCGCCGCCAGCTCAGACACTCTGTTTCCGGTGGCCAAAGCCAAAAGGAAAACTGCCTTCTTTAAGATTAAAGCAAAGTCTGCAGTATTTTGATACAGACGAGAATGAAGTAAAGACAAAGCTTTGTCCAGAGACCAAGTAGGCATGAGCTGACGGGGAGGTGGGCGGAGTTTAAAACACGCTCTCATAAATCCTGTTTCCTCCGCCACCGGTATGGATAGACCTGTAAGGTCGAAAAAGGGCACTCTAATCGCAGTTAAGTGATTCTTCAAGGTTACCACAGATAAACGTTTCTGCTCAAACAGATAGTTCAAGTAATTAAAAACCAATGCCACTGAGGGTACAGTTTGTTCCGTTCTAACAATCCAAGAAGTAAAAGCTTTCCAATGTGATTGATATTGTCGCTTAGTAGACTGAGTATATTGATTGAGCAATTTATTGGTCACATCCCTACCGTATGGTGCTAGCCACTTGGCCTCCTGAATGTCCATAATGCAAAAGTCAGCGAGGTCGCTAGGTTGCCAATCGTGTCTAAGTGGAAGTACCCGACCGGGAGCGATACCGGGTCCGGGCACCACATTATTAATTGCTGGTACCACACCTGCGCCGGCCACAGGGGCGCGATTAGCGAGACTAAGCCTCGATAAACTCGTAGTTTGTTCACTACGTGGCACATTAGTGACGCATCTGGCGGCGGAAACAGATAGATGGAGCTCCATCTGTTCCAGTCTGTCACTAGGGCGTCTGGCCCCCCTGCCGGCGTTATCGCCCGGCGGGTGAGGTATAGAGGGAGCTTGTGAGTCTCGTCGGACGCAAAAAGATCCACTTGTGGATGGGAGAGCTCCGCAATCATTAGGTCGAAAATGGGTTGCTTGAGCTCCCATTCTACTGTCGTGCTCTGTCTCCGGGACAGAGCGTCTGCCCAGACGTTCGCTACGCCTGGGAGATAAGATGCGTGAAGATAAATATCTAGACTGCTGGCTAGAACAAAAATCTCTTCCGACACGAGTAGCAACTTCCTTGACCTCGTTGACCCTTGTTTCTGAATACAGTGAACTGCATTCAGATTGTCCATTCTGAAGGCCACCGACTTGCCCCGTAACGCCGGGCCGTGAGCCTGAAGGAAATACAAGGGGACTAGTAACTCTTTGACATTTATGTGAGAGATTTCTAAGTGGGACCAAAGCCCCTGACCCTGGTGCCCCTGATTTGACTGAAATCCCCACCCTATGGTGCCCGACGCATCCGTGTCTACCCATACCGTTGGAGGAGGAGAGGTCCATGACATGATTGAGTGCAATGTTTCCCTCTTCGCCCAGACCGCTAGTAAGGTGTGGATTAATTTTGGTATGGGCCATAATTTTCCCGCCGGTAAGAGTGGGAAATATTTGTTGCCTTCCAATATTAATCGTTTTACTTTCAACCGGCCCAACTTGACAGTTAGCTGAATCCAGTTGAGAGAGCCGACCAGAGACTCCCAGACTCTTCGTGTCGTAGTCAGACTGTGAAGAAACCTGAACAGTTTCCTGCGAAACCTGTTGCGATTGTCCACACTCTGACTCAGAGTGAGAGCGGCGGTGTCCCAGACCAGCCCTATCCACTGAATTACTCTTGAGGGAACAAGGTTTGACTTTACCAGATTTACCTTGAAGCCTAGAGTTTTGACATGATTTAAAATGATATTGACATGTTTTATGCATAATTGTTGTGTCTCTGCCACCACCAGCCAGTCGTCTAGATACCACAACACTCTGATTCCCTGTTTTAACAACGGCATCAGGGCTTGCCGGACTAGTTTCGTGAATACTCGAGGTGCTAGGTTCAAACCGAACGGCATCCTCTGAAAAACAAAATTTTGGTGCCTGATCCTCAAGGCCAGAAACCTTTGAAATCTTTTGTTGACCGACACGTGCCAATAGGCGTCTGTCAGGTCTAGGGAACACATCCAGCCTCCCGGTGGAAGTGTTAGCCTGATTTGATGAACTGTTAACATTCTGAAAGACTCGTTGTAAATGTGAAGATTCAGATAAGACAGGTCTACGACCGGCCTCATCTGAACACTGTCCCGTTTGGGAACCAAAAACAGTTTTGACGTGAATACAGGGTAATCTGGAGGGACCGGGATGATGACATTCTTGGCAATCATCTCCTGGACCAGCGACTCCACCTCTAATGAAACACAATTTGCCGTTGTCGGCTGACGTAAGCGAGGTCGCCGGAGCCACTGCCAAGTGATGCCTTTGCGTGCCACCATCTGTGCCCAGGTTTTTAACGGCCATGCTTGGTGACACGTTCGGAACGACCCAGTTAGCAGACAAGGGTTCGCCGGCTGTACTTCCCTCGGTTCCTCCGGCCTTAAAATAGGCACTGGGAGTGAGAGAGACTTTAGTTTTTTGATGGTGGGGTTGGTGGTGTTGGACGCTTCGCCGGCTGGCTGGTGTGGGCCGAAGACTGGCCCTGCCCCGGCTTATACTGGCCGCGTCCTCTCTGTCCTGAAAACCCTCTCTGTCTATGCCTGTACTGACCCAGGGGGGATTGGGAGGACTTAGGCGGAAGAAAAGGCTTAGAACCCCCTGGCTGAGCTTTAGTAGGAGGCCTAGGTTTGGGGAAGTTAAATGCAGGTTTCTTAGCCTGTGCGGGACTGTGCTTCACGGCCTGTGCCATGTTAAACACTGTTCGCCATACATCAGGGGACATTAAAGAAGGAGTAAGTACTGGGGACATTACCACCTGGTTAGCAATGCGATCAGGCAGCTTGCGAACTAATGACATCCTAAGATCCTGTCGTGCTCGCACCGCCTCAAGTAAGGCTGTGCGTATGTCACCTAAGGATTGAATCGACGACTGAAGAATCAGACGCCGGGATAACTCAACTGATCTTCGAGCATCCGCGTCTGCGATTGCCTGCGTGGACCGGAGTAAAGACTTAGCCACCTGCTGAGAAACTATGTACTGTGAAAACAGGCGGAAAGCTTTTCCCCTTAGCCTAAATTCTCTGTCAGTGAGTAGGGGTAGGGGTAGTGAATGGGTCCTTTAGTTCACAAAGATTAATCTTAGGGGCAGCTAGAAAAGAAAATAAAGCTGACGGAACTCCGCCGGCAGAACCCACCGGCATGGAGAACCATGAATGTGTATCCTGAGGGATCTGGTGGGAAGATTTAGAAGTGAAAGTGGTTGCAAAGTTTTGAGCCTCTACCTCCCAATCCACCCAAGGTCCTGGTCCCAACTGTCCCACCTTCAAAACTGGATTAGCTGTCTCGTCTGTGACGGTCTGTAAATCTAGTTCAGGAGTAAGAGCCGACAGAGCCTTAATATCATTAAACCCATCCAGCTTAGACCAGTCTGAAAAAAGTTTTGAAGCTGAGGCAGGGGGTAAAGCAGGCTTAGATGCATAAACAAAATAATCCTGATGATAATAACTAGGTATAGCCTTGATATTTACGTCCAAAACATTACCCAAGGCATCCAATGCCCTTAATTTCTTTGACTTATTTCCCTGGATAAACCACTCACGTGATACCGGGAGTTCCCCTGACAAGGTAGGCTGGGCAAGCTCTGGCTTAGAGGGGTTCAAAAGAACCCATGACTCGTCTGGCCCATAAAGCAGGGGCATAGCTACCTTTCTAAGAGGCGCTTTGTCTAGAGGGGGTGGATTAACATCCGTGATGACCCTGACATTTGACGTAGTGAATGCCGCCGTAGCTGGCTTAGAGCTCCCTGCCGGTGACAGAGTAGGAGGGTTAGGAATCTTAGATAAATCGATTGACGTTATCAGAGGCCGTACCGCAGAACTTGTCAAGGGAGCCCCCAAGTCCATTGTGGGGTTTTCCTCGTTGTTGACTAAAGAATTTAGATAGAGCATGAGTAAGTAACCCATCAATTTCTTGTGCTGTAACAAACTGGTTAGATGCAGAACTTACAGGTGAATCAGTATTATCATGGGCGGCGTCCAGGCCTGAGCCTGACCCTTGTCCTTCCCTATCTGAAATTATTGACACTTCATCTTGTTCCTCCCGATCCTCCTGAGAAGACCCCGCCGAGGCAGGGGTACCTTGTTTCCAAGATAAGTCAGGGATAGAGGATGGGGTCGCCGCGTCCCTGTGGACATCGGCTACTGTGTGACTCGTATGAGTCGGACGTGGATGGTCAGACCCTGGTTGAGCAAACCGCCAAACACCGAGGCTCTGGCCTACGCTCTCTTGAGAGTCTGAAACATTCTCAATTATTGAATTTCCTGAACTTTCCATTTCTAGGGTTAAAATATCAATAGGTAAATCTTGTTTAGGGACAGGCGCTTCACTATACTCTGAGGCTGTAACAGAAACATTTTCAGGTGTAGAGGTACGACGAGATGCACTAGACTTAGGAGAATGTCGAGAGGACTTCTATGGGAATCCTTTTTGGAGGATTTGTGGCTACGGTGTGACCGCGAACTAGACTTAGATTTGGAAGAATCACCACCATGACCACTGGTGGAAGCTTCCGTCTTACTCTTCTTACTCGCCGGGGAAGAGGCACGACTTGAAGACTGCTGTCTGAGAGGTGACCTTGACCTCGATCTCGCCCGCGACGAGGAGGTGGCTGCCGGGGGAGTAGGCTCTCTCGGGCGTTTAGACGTATCCACAGACGATACAGAACCCTGGCTAGTCTCTGTCGGCTTAAAACCCGTTACTCTAGAGGTACGTTTAGGGGGAGGGTGCTCTGACAGCAACTTATCCCAAAGTGGGACGTTGTCACATTGAAGTGACTTATGTGCGACAATGGTAGTGTAGGCCGACATCTGTTGTCTGACCTCTCTCAACGCTACCGCCGCGGTCTTGTCATTGTCACACAGGACTTTATTGGCTAATTGGGAGCAAAAGGAACAATTAAGTGTAACCCAGAGACCCCTTGAACGGTCTAGACATTTAACACACCTTATGCAAAGGGTATGCGCAAAAATCGGGATACCCGCGCAAGTAGGGGTAATGCACAGGGCAAAAACTGGGGCCACAGTAGCCATGACAGAGACTGGTGTGAGGAAACTACCGCCGGGTCTGTATTGGTCCGCCGGAGCTCAGCTCTGGAAAAATAAAGAAAAATTTCCAGGAATTAATGCTCATAAGGTTAACCCAAGTGTTCGCAAACAAGTGTTAATAACCCGCCGGGTAACGGGATGCAAAGACACAGCTAACACATCTCGCTACGCGGCGGGGTGTAAAGAGGCTAAACAAATCTTTTTAGCTAAAGAACATGAAGAATACCCTCTGATATAATGGTCCAGCATGGCACTTATAGTCTGTAGGAGGTGGTGACTGTCTCAAGATTCAATTTTGTAACAAAGCCCCCCTCATAAAGACGCCGGCCCTTGAAATATTTTAGTAGAATAGCCCAGGGCAGGAATATACGAGATCTGATATTTTAACGAATTGTCCCAAAAGATCGTCGTAAAAATAGAAGGCGGCGATACTGAATGTATCACCAAATTAAGGTTAATCGAAATTGAATTTGTTATAAATTCCTTAGTTCCTCCACTTAGGAGCACCCGCCGGGTGTGGGAATCGATTTGGTTAAACCTCATTGAACCTTCAATTGCCGTAAGAGTAAAGGCAGCGATACACAGAGTATCACTAAAATGGATTGGTTAACTATATGAGACCTAAGTCGTTTATCCCACCCTGCTCAGGTGCACCCGCCGGTGAGAAGTCTAAAAGTTAACCCCACAAGTTCCTGACCCCACTTCTTTGTAAAAGATCGCCGGGGAGGAACGCCTAAACAACAGCTAGGTTTTCCATGTGGTTGTCGTAAACCAGGTAGAAAAACCTATAAAAACGAATGTTCGCAAGAACGTCGTATTTTTATATATATATATATATAAGGATGGGTACAGCCATCCCGCCGGGAATTAAAGGAGGCCTGAAACCAGGCACCCACAGAGACGCAGTCCTGGAGAGCCACAGACACCTCCCCACGCCGGGGAACCAGCCAGAGTTAAAAACCACGTGTGGCCCAACACGGCTCATCGGTCAGGATTTTCATGGTGAAACCGAGAAAAAACCCGCCGGAAGGCAAGCCCCACCCTGAACAGACACCATCTGAACAATACGACACGAGGAGAGTCACGCACGACTAACCAAGGTCACAACATAATCCGTGGAATTAGCCAATACACAACTAAACCAGGAAACAATTATAGTCCGAGGAATTAGCCAATACACAACTAAAACCCGGATACACATGACACAGTAGGGCATATTTATAATAATAAATAATAACACTAGACATGTGGCAAAGCTACGAGCGGCTGGCTAGGCCTAGGTAGACGGCATGAAAATAGTTGAAATATAAACACACACTGGAATATCACAACAGGAACCACCGCCAACACACCACCGTAGCGACAACTTCCCACCCCGGGAAGCCTGACACGGACCCAGAAAAAACTTCACTAAGTGAAGAAAAATACGCTGGGAACGTCAGAAAAACACAGCTTACCTCATCAGAAGGATAAAAGGCAGCAATAATTAACGCGTAATGAAAGCCGCCTGCATCACAAACTAACACAACTGTGAAAAGTTCACGTGTCCACAACAGGACCACGAGGGTACATCCGAAATAGATGCCCCATACACACGACCCAAAATACACTGCACTGCGGGCAACCAGCCCAGGACACTCCTGCTACGCCTATCCTAACCTTACTCGATACATCCTAGAGTAAACAAATGAGAAAAAACTCACTAGGGACGCAACGAATGCGGAACCAGCGGAGCGTGGAAGGTACGTCCGGGCAGGCTGAGCGCAGAGCAGAGAAGGAGGAATGACGCCTGAATCAGCGTCTGGTCAGAAATCCAAACAAGTACATCCACGATATGATGGAAAGCTTATTGGATAGTTATTCTTATTTTCTTTTTGTTTTTATTTTTTACGAAGTTTTTTCGTAGTGAGAACCCAATTCATAATGACTGAAGCCATGAGTGAGGTCGCGTGCGCTCATGATGAAGGCTCCTCAGTTTTTTAAATGCTCTGCGCTGTAGATTCAAACTACGGCGGATTAGTGTTTGAAGAGGATGCCGTATGTAATAGGCATGTTCGTCAATGATGGAGGGGCCACTAATAAATTAGCCTATCATACCTAGAAACCGCATGATTTGTTTCTTAGTCGTAAGCTGGGGAAACTGATCGATGGCTTTGATCTTTGTCTGTGGAGGACACACCTGACCCATCCCCACCTCGAACCCCAGGTACAAAACTGTGGCCTTGACAAAATCGCACTTACCCAGGTTTACCACTAAACCTGCTTCATTCAGTTTATTAAAAAGCTGTCCGATGTGAGCACAGTGACTGTTAAAATCATCGTCGTATATTATGACATCATCTAGGTACACCGTACAGTTGGGAATGTCGGCAACAATGTCGTTCATTAATTTCTGAAACGTTGCAGGGGCATTTTTCAGCCCGTATGGCATAACATGGCAATGATATGTGGCACCGTCCACCACAAACCCACACACCTCTCGCGCTCGCTCAGAAAAGGGCACTTGCCAATAACCCTTAACAAGGTCTATCTTAGTGAGGAACTTGGCTTTTCCTATCTTATCCACACTGTCGTCCACGCGAGGGAGAGGGTAGGCATTTGTGGGGGTTAAACCATTCAACCTGCGGAAATCTATACAAAACCGCACCTTGCCATCTGGTTTGGGCTGCAGTGTGACTGGGGAAGTCCACCTTACTGCACCCTCAGAAATCAGCCCACGTTTCAGCATATAATCCAGCTCTTCCCTAAGTGCTGGTAATTTAATAGGGGGAACACGGTATGGCACTGATTTAAAGGGCGGGTGGTCCCCAACATCCACATCGTGCACCGCTTGAGTAGTTAGGCCAGGATGCTCCGCGAAAACAGCTGGGTTTGAATCAAACAAGTGCTGCACAGCTACACGCTGTTGCTCAGGCAGGTGCAATATCAACTCGTGAGCCACTTGTCTAGAATTCCCCGCCCACTGATCCGCAGAAACATGACAATCCCAATTATCCTCCCCCGCAGCTTGACTGTCCCTTCCTCCTTCTCCACCACGATCGCTGCAGATCAACACCGGGACAGTGAGAGGCTCGGAGGGGCGCCTCACATACTCTTTCATCAGATTTACATGGCAAAGTTGGTTCTTTTTCTTACGATCAGGAGTAGCTACTAAATAGTCGAGATCAGAAACCTTCCTTACAACTCGATACGGACCAGAATACTTGGCAGACAAGGGGTGTCCCACCAGAGGCAGTAGTATCAGTACCTCCTGATCTACTTCAAACTCCCTCAGCTTCACCTTCTGGTCGTATCTGTCCTTCATCTGAGCTTGTGAACTCTTAAGTAAGTAGTAGGTAGTAGGGGTAGGCAGCCCCGCCCAGGGAAGTACTACCGCCAAGGTTTCGGGAGACTCAGGGAATAGCCTGAATTCCATTTTCTCTCCCAGGCCTTGGTAGCTGGATACATATCTTTCTGCCTCACACATCAGGGGTATCAGGAAAACCCTCTTTATATAACATACACATCCAACTTCACGACATTGCCCTACATTGCTATCCTCTATCCATAAAACACTACTCTTCCCACTACATATCATACATGTAACACCATACACCTTACCCAATAAACATGGCAGTACAATTGTTAAGAGCAAACCTGGTGGTCCCTCGGATATCCACCCCCGGCAGGGTTGGGTCATTGACACAGGGCCCTCCCGGTCATCATCATGCGACTGTGTCAAGAGCATTGCAACGTCCCAAAGCTGCTTGTCGGTGCAGCTTTTTCTTTAGCAATATAAGGGGACTTCACTCTAATATCAATTCTGTACACCAATTTCTTCAAGCAGAATCCCCTACTCTCCTTTTTTTGACAGAGACTTAAGTAACATCCACATCTGACACGTCTAGATTTAATTTTCCAGGTTATCAACTGCTCCAAAATTTCAGACCTAAAGGAGGTGTATGTTGCTTCGCAAAATCTGAAATTGCCCTGGAGGAGGTTACTAGTTTCAATTGTCCCTATTTTGATTATTCTATATACAAATTAATTTCTGCTGGTAAATTTAAATACATATGTTGCATCTACCGTTCCCCAAATACTCCTCCAGAGCAAAGTCTTTTTGATTCTCTGTCCTCACAACTCAGTGTCCTCAACTTAAATGCTTCTTCTGAAATCACTGTGTTGGGTGATTTTAATGTCCATAATGTTGAATGGCTCACTCATTCAGCCAGGACTGATGATGCTGGTCTTGAATGTGAGCTATTTGCAGACTCATTTAATCTCACTCAACTAGTCAACCAACCCACCCGTGTACCAGATAATCCTAATCATAATTCCCACCTACTGGACTTATTTTTAACAACCAATTCAGAAAATTATGATGTTACAGTGAGGTCCCCGCTTGGATCTTCTGATCACTGTCTGATACAGGCCACCTGTCTATCACCTACCACACCTTCCCACTCTGAACCTGTTTTGGTGACTAAATGGCATTACGATAGGGCAGACTGGGAGGGTCTTCAAGGTTTCTTTATTGATATTCCCTGGACCTCTTTCTTTTCTAATGATGCACACTCCACCTTGAGCCACATGCAAGATTTTGTAAAAATTGGAATGGAAACTTTTATTCCTCATCAAAAGTACAGTAAAAGATGTAATTCACCTAAATGGTTTGACCATAATTGTGCTAGAGTAACTGAACAAAAAGCAATAGCCTACAATGCCTTTTATAACTTAACTTATTTACAATCTTATAATATACGATCTACTCGTCCTACATCGTGCTGTAGGAGAGATCGTGACGTCACAGAGACATCCAAGATCACAAAAGAGTCATAGTCTATCGTATTTATACGATACACTCCCCCCACAAAAAAGACCTGAACCCCACCTTAAACCTAAAGTTGCCCAGAGGCTATCTTCTGACGCCACAAGTCGACAGCGCCAGCAGCAGCGCGTCTGGGACGCGTCCCGGTCCGAGAATGATCACCATCAGTATGAGGTGAGTCGTTCCTTCGAGAATCCTCGGACCCAGCAATAACAGGTGGAGCCTCAGATTGCAATGCGGAATCTAGCTCCAAAGCGTACAAACGTGCGATAGGACGAACAGTAGTTCCAGTGGCATCTGGTATCTCTTAGACACCGCTACCGCAGAGTACAACGAGGGATCCTCTAACTCTACTATGGACTGAAAATCAGATGGAAACGCAGTCAATGGTTTTCCATATAGCAAGTGAGCTGGCGTTAATGGTAGTGGTTCTTGCAGGTCGGTGTACACATATGTAAGCGGGCGATCATTCACGACTGCCTCTATCTCTGTGAGGACTGTCGTCAACTCACTCTTTTTTAATAGAGCACGTCCTACAACCGCTCTTAGTCCTGACTTTACTATGCCGACACACCGTTCCCACATTCCACCAAACCAAGGTGCCTTAACTGGAATGAACCTCCATTCGCACTTTTTCTCTCCCAAAAAAGTGATGATAGTAGGATCACTACTCATATCCTTTAGATATTTTGATGCTTGGACATAAGTGGGAGCATTGTCGCTAAGAATGAGTTGAGGGAATGAACGACGGGCACAAAACCGTCTGAACGCCAGCATAAATTCTTCGCTAGACATATTATCACATAGTTCTAGGTGTACCGCTCGAGACGTCGCACAGGTAAACAATAATATATAAACCTTCTCATGCTCCCTCGTCTTCAATGCCCCTGTGTAATCTAATCCTACCGCTTGGAAAGGTTCTATGTGCTTTACACGGCATTCAGGTAGAGGTGGAGCTGGTCCAGTTGCATATGGTTTACCCTTTAGTCTCTGGCATATTACACACTTTCTCACTACGCGTCGAGCTACTTGTCGAACTCTGGGTATCCACCATGTGAGACGTAAATTTGATATAATATGACATACCCCGTAGTGTTTTACTTCCCTATGTGCACGTATGATCAATAGATCAGTAACGTGATGTCTTGTTGGCATAAGTATAGGTCGGTTTGTGCCGTCTGGTACACCCGACCACTTCAGGCGACCCTCACACCTGATGAGGCCATTGTCTAGGTGCAACCTTAGTTGACGCACTATATTAGGCATTAATGTCTTATTCGAGCCTTTCAAGGATTCTAATTCATTGGAAAAGGTTTCTACTTGAACCCATTTGATCAAAGTTACTTCAGCTGCTTTAAATTCACGAGCATCAATGTTGTGACCCCTGTTGCAGAGTTGGCCCGTTACTTTCAGCTTAAGATTGGATACATATCGCAACACCCAAGCTACAACTCTGACTAGTTTATTATAGTCACCGAATCTTGCCCACTTTATGATAGGACCCGGTGGCTCATTTGGTTGGGCTGTAACTGCCACTGTTTCCAGTGGCAGAAGTCCCTCACCAACAGCATGCCATATCGTCCATTCACTTTCATGGAGCAGCCACTTTGGACCATGCCACCACAATTCGGACTTCATTAACTGGCTAGCCGTTATACCCCTAGTTATGAGATCACTAGGGTTTTCCTTTGTATTTACATAATGATAAGCAACGTCTGGCAAAAGGGCTCTAATCTCATCTACCCTATTCCGCACATAAACTGGCAGAGACTTCTTGCTATGTATCCAGTTGAGTGCGACCTGGCTATCGCACCATACATGAACGATTTCAATATTTAATTCGCTCTCGTATGCTGCGCGTACATGTTGCACCAGACGTGCTAATAGCAGCATGGCAGTCAATTCCATTTTAGGGATAGTTACCTTTTTAACCGGGGCTACTTTGGCCCGGGCTGTAACTAAATGTGCCCAAATGAAGTAACAACATATATGGCTACCCCGTATGCCGTGGCGCTAGCATCGCAAAACGTGTGTAACGTAACGTCACCAAACGCCGCCACTTTACGAGGTATAGGTTTAGTACATAGGATGGCATATTCATTCAACAACAATGTCCCTTTGGTCATTCAGGTCCTCGGGCAAACTGTCATCCCATCCTATTTTACGTCTCCAAACTTCCTGCATTAGAATCCTAGCTCTTATGGTAACAGGTAATGCTAGACCCAAAGGATCAAAAAATTGCGCAACTTTGCTCAACAGACTTCTTTTTGTGTGCGCTCCTGTCTGCTGAGCAAAAGACCTTGTTTGAAAAGTTAGTATGTCATGTTTAGGTTGCCAGATCATCCCCAAATTTCTGGACTTTTCCTGGTTAAGAGATGCCGTACCATCCACCTGTATTAAACTCTGAAGATCTTCACTATTAGTAACCCACTCGCGGAGAAATAGATGTGCATCCGCAAACAATCTGCGTGCTTGCCAGTATGCATACAACAAATCATCTTGACTATCGCTAGTACCCTGCAAATTGTCAATGTATAATCCGCGAGATAGTTTACTTGTGTCCTCATGAGTGTCAGCTAGATGTTTTCTGATTGTGGCATTTAACAAAAACTGCGAGCAAGTGGCCCCAAAGAGTACAACCCGAAAACGGTACATTATGATGGGACTTTCAGAGTCGCTAATGTCGCTTAACCAAAGAAAGCGGGTAACATCTCTATCTTCCTCCTTTAGCTTGACCATCAAGACTGCTTTCTCGATGTCACTGGTATAGGCGTACTTCCCCAGCCTAAACCGCAATAGATGTTGGGACAGGTCCGACACCATGGACGGACCTGTCAACAGGCAGTCATTCAGACTGGGTTGTTGACCTTGGTGGGCAGAACAGTCATACACCACCCGTATTGGTGTGGTGACGCTGTCTTTCTTTACCCCATGATGGGCCAGATAGTGAACCCTACCCTTCTTACACGGTTCCTCGACATCGACTCTCTCAATAAAACCCCTATCCTCATAACTCCGAAATACATCGTCATACGCCTGGCGCGTGCTCGGTTCGTTAGACAATTTCCGCCGCAATGCGCGCAAGCGACCTAATGCCAAACCATAGTTGGTAGGTAGGCTTATCTCACTGTTCTTCCAAGGTAAACTAACTTTATATTGCTTGTCTGAGGCACAGTAGCACACAGACTCGTCAAACCTTTGTAGCGCAACTTCCGAGTCATAATCAGTCTCCATAGGATTAATGCCTATGTGATCCAATCTCCACAGTCGTTCCAGGTCGAACTCGGCAGCCATCTTAGGGTCACTAGGTTGGGAATCCTCCCTTCCCAACTCCTCTGCCGCGGTTACATTGACTCTATATATCGAGACCGTGTCGACCAGGACCTTTGACTGTGTAGTATGCACCTTTCCGCTCATGCAGTATCCAAATTTAGTGGGGATTAAAATTACACCACACATCTTTTTAAATCCAGGGTATACTACTTCATAATAATGATCCACACCAAGTAGAACATGCACCTCACTCTGATTTCCCATGGGATCTGACAAGTTAACCCCTTTGCTACGTAATGCGTGTTCCACCTTCTTCACACCCACAGATACATATTCTGGTAGGGTGTCTACTACGATACAAGTCATAAAGTACCGGTTTTACGATAGAAATATGAAATCTCCGCTATCTCGTAGTCTTGTTTATCAGTAACCCCTGTGAAGCCCTGTAATCGAAGAGTCTCAGCCCCTACGATTCGGTGCTTCAATCCCACTAGTACGGACCTCTTTATAAAGGAACGTTGAGATCCTTGATCTAGAAGTACCCGACAAACTTTGTTAATGTCATTACCTTCCATGGGAATCTGTATTGTGGGCAATATAGTGGTGTCTTGCGTGCTACCTAGTGCCACAGTTGTAGTACCCTCATTTTTGACGTCTTTGACTTTATCTGCAGTAGGACACAACTTATCAAAGTGATGTCCTTTGCAGTGCCGACAGGGCCTTAAGTATGTAGCAGTACATTGTCCCTGCTTACCATGTTCCCCACTTAGACAACCTACACATAGCTTCAATCTTCTCGCCTGTGCTAGTTTTGTCTCATTTGTCGGGTATTTTACACAGAAACTCCATTTATGTTTGTTGTTACATAGCTTACATAGAATCTGAGCAGGTTTCTTATACACACCCTCTTTCTTTACTTTAGTCCCCACTGTCATGCTTACTGTTCCCCTCTTCTCCACATTCTCACTCCCTCCCGACACATACATTCTCCCTTTGTTCAACTGTAGATTATTGATCTCCTTACTGAACTGAGTTTTGAATTCCCCCAGCTCAAATGATCTTACCTTATCAAGTATTGCCATAGGAAGCTTCTGACGCAAGATAATGACTATCATTTCCTGCGTGGTAAGCCCTAGGGTATCTAGCGATCGAGTATGGCACTCCATATTTGCCCTGAAGTTTGTCAACTCATCAACCTTATACTGTGGTTCTGCGAGCCCCAACAAGGCAACGACATGGGCCATCTTCAACTGCTCTCTATCCCCGTATGTGGACTCTAATAAGTGTACCGCTTCAAGATAACTACCACCTACTACTGCAAAACCCTCTATTAAATGTAAGGCCTCTCCTTCCATTTGTCCCTTCAGATAGTGAAACTTGCGGACATTATCCAAAGAGGATTCATGAACCGTAGATCGAAATACGTCCCAGAAAGCTAACCACTCGGTCAACTTGCCCCCAAATGTAGGAAGATTGAGCTTTGGGAGGTGTACAGTATGTTTTGGGTCAGCCCTTCTATGGGCCTCATTATCGCCTCCCTTCTTACTCGCGATTGCACGCTGTAATAGGTACTTCGCTCTAAAGACAGGTTCGTCATAGAGGGCGCGATTATCACACTCTGTAACAATCTCTTCCTCCTCTGTCATGGCAGCCACAATCACCTCACTCAGAGCCGTAATACGACCGTGGGTAACCTGGACGTTTTCTAAGCTAGCCTCCAATTCCTCTAGTTCAGCAGTAGTGATGAAAGTGTTGACGTCCACTATTAGCCTATTCATTACTCCCCGAAGTCCCGCCCTTTGATTTTTAGGGGCTTTGTTCAGCACCCCACTAGACGGTGTCTCTTTACCGTTTTTATCCATTTTGCTTGCGAGCCTATAGGCTATGTATCTAAATAACAGGCTACTTAAGAGACGCCAACCGGCGGACTTCTATGTTATGGAGAAAAAATAGTACACTATATAGCAATACCTACTAATGGATCATATTGAACAAGAAAAAATGTTAGGTCAGGTCATATGTCACAGGAAGTCTGAAACAGAAAAGAACATTACTGGGGAAAGACGATGGGTGGGAAGCAGGACTTAGGCAGGCGCAATGACACAACCCCGGCGTCCCTCTCTAGCCAACGCTTCGTTAGCCCTACAATTTTGTTATATAGGACTTGATTGGTGTCTAAGTCGAGGTGGACACCATCCTGGTCGAGGTCTCGGATGCTGAGTGTTATGGAAACAAAGCGGTGCTTCGTTTCTATTAACCGACACCTCAGGGCGCGGTTAACAGAATTTTTTATAGCCTGAAATTCCGCAGCTGAGAACCCTCGGACTTTCGTCCGGCTCTCAATTGCCACGATCTTGCAGCTTCCTCCGGACTCACGCTCCAGATCCAGCGCCACCTCTTTAATTGCGTCAGCTAACTCGCGGGGCACTGTACCGGGGCGTATATCATTGCCGCCTATAAACAAAAAGATCATATGTGGCCTAAACCGTACCACTTGCCCCCACTGGGGGGAGGCTTTCAGGGTGTCAACGGTTGCTCCCGGTACCCCGAAGTAGGTCAGCCGGAAAGTTCTTTCCCCCTCTGACGCCCGATACGACTCAGTACCTCCGTCAGCTGCCCTTAGCCTAGTGGCATAAGAATGTCCCACTATGGCTATTCGCTGAGGTACCGGCGCCTGAGGTACAGGAAGATAGCCAAGCCCTACCCCTCCGGGGTCCTTGCTCCTGCATCCCTGGGCTAATCCCTTGCTCATTGCCTAAGATCCCTTACTGGTAGCTAGATCCCGGGTCTGGGCACCAATGTGGTAAACTATCAATGGAAGTTAAATGTTACTAAGCTATAATGAATCAAATAAAATCAATCTAAATGAATACTCTATATCTAAATTGAATTCAATCTGAAACAAGCTAATTTATATCCAAAGGTCTCACATAATAAATGTATATAATTATAGGGTAAGGTTATAAGGGTTAATATTAGCCAGGAATTAACTCACCAATAGTTCCACGTGGCAATGAGGCAAGGGAGAACGTTTTACCCAATATGGTGGTGGACAATGGGGAACGAGACTTCGGTCCCAAGACACGAGTCAAGTTAAAGAAAGAATAAATGATTACATGGGAATGGACATGAATATTATGCTTATCTATCAGTCAGTCATGATGTCAATGAGAGCGTCGTGATGGTGTAGCTGTGTGTATTGTGATTAGAGGCACAAAAGCACGATCAACTGAGGGCGGAAAATTAGATGTTAACTGGTTGGTGTTCGTGAAGGCTCTGACGTACCTCAAAAGCACACCTTGCTGCCTTGGCAAACCGCCAGGAGCCCAAATTATCGTACCGCATTTAGGTTGCTCTATACGATAAATTATATTAATATATACGATAAATTCATATATACTACATAAGACCATGGCAATATTGCTTAATAGCATATTAGGCCTTTTATAACTTAACTTATTTACAATCTTATAATATACGATCTACTCGTCCTACATCGTGCTGTAGGAGAGATCGTGACGTCACAGAGACATCCAAGATCACAAAAGAGTCATAGTCTATCGTATTTATACGATACACAAGATCAAAAACACATGAAGCCTTTAATTACTTTAGAAACATCAGAAATCATGCCAAAACTGTATTAAACCTAACTAAATCAAACTTTCTCCACAAGCAGGCAAATAAACTTCTAAATAATCCAAATGATAACAAAATATTTTGGTCTACTCTTAACTCATTTAAATCCAACTTCACTACTGCTTCATCCATTCCACCATTAAAATCTCCGACTGGTAATCTTGTAAGTGACCCACGAGGTAAAGCTAACCTTCTTGCGGATATTTTCTCCACCAACTCAACCTTAGATGAAATAAATCAAGATGTCCCTGTACTTAATTTTAATTCGCCTGAAATTCCCTCACTTAAGATCCACACCAGACATGTCAAAACTATTTTGCAGAATCTCTCGGTAGATAAGGCTCCTGGTCCAGATGAAATTCCTCCAATAGTACTTAAGAATTGCTCCTTAGTGCTCGCTCCTGTATTGGCAAAAAATTTCCGTCTGTGTACTCATACCTCATGCTTCCCAGTACCCTGGAAAGAAGCAAACATCCATCCAGTTCCTAAAAGAGGTGCCTCTTCAGATCCATCAAACTACAGACCAATAGCTATAACTTCCACTCTTGGTAAAGTCTTTGAAATTATATTAAATAATCACATAATTAAGCATCTTGAGAATAATAAATTAATCAGTGATAGGCAATATGGTTTTAGACGATGTCGATCAACTGCAGACATGCTTTGCCTTCTTACGCATCAAATCAACCAAGCTACAGACCAACATGGTGAAACACATACAATAGCACTGGATATATCGAAGGCATTTGATAGAGTCTGGCATCAATCCTTATTGTCGAAGATGTCACACTACGGCCTTGCATCATTAGTTCCACTAATTTCTTCTTATCTTCATAACAGAAAAATATGTGTAATGGTAGATGGCCTTTATTCTCAATTTCACTCAATAAATGCTGGTGTTCCCCAGGGATCAGTTTTGGCCCCAATTCTGTTCCTCATTCATATCAATGATCTCATATCTACCACTCATAATCCAATACATTCCTACGCAGATGACTCAACACTCCACAGTTCCTTCACATTTACCAATTCTTTCACCCAACCCGATCTTATAAATTCAAAAATAAACACTGCAATTTCTCTGAACCAGGACCTTTCTAGAATTAATGGATGGGGACAAAGGAATCTAGTTTCCTTTAATGCACAGAAAACCAAGTACATTAAATTTTCTAACCGACAGAATCTCACTGACTCCCATATATTTTTAATGATGTAAATATTCCCACTTCCCCTAGTATTGACATTCTCGGTGTAACATTAACTACTAACTTGAGCTGGACACATTATGTTAGAAGCATTGCTAAGAATGCCTCTAAAAAACTGGGACTCCTGTACAGAGTTCGAGAATTCTTCACTGACGAGCAGTTGGCCGTGATATATAAAAGTCATGTGCGTTCTCAGATGGATTACTGTTCACCTCTGTGGGGTGGAAGTGGAGTGGTTGCATTGAGGCAGTTGGACAAAATTCAAAATAAAGCTATTAGATTAATCAATAACCCTGCAATCACACAGGACCTTCCTACATTATCCATACGAAGAAACGTTGCATCCCTTGCATTATTCTACAGATATTTTCACAGCAATTGTTCCGAGGAACTTGCTTCAATTGTGCCGCCTCTCCACATCTTTCCCCGTAGAACTAGGGCAGCTGAGAGCGCCCATGAATTTACACTTTCTCCTCCACAATGCAGAACTTCTGCTTATCAGAATTCATTTATCCCCAGAGCTACTACTCTTTGGAATTCACTTCCCTCGAATTGCTTTCCACAAACTTACAATCTACAAATGTTTAAATCCAGTTGTTACAAACATTTTATGAATGGAGGATGCCTTTAGGCACATGGACCTTTTTGTTTTATCTGTGTTTTCCTTCCTCCGTTCATTGTCTCTTAAAAAAAAAAAAAAAAAAAAAAAAAAAAAAAAAAAGTTCCGACCTGCTACCTCCAAGCTCTTTAGCATTCTCTCACGGCTTTCAACTACATACTTTAGAAGCGAGCATGGCTTTGTGACTCCCTCCCAGATCTCCTTGACTATGTGGAGGGGCCCCCTGACCCTGTGTCCAAAAACCAACTCGTTCGGGCTAAATCCCAAGCTCTCCCCAGGTACTTCTCTCGCAGCAAATAAAACGTATGGGAGACCTAGATCCCAGTCCTTCCCATTTTCCATGCAATAACACCGCAACATACTCTTGAGAGTCGAGTGCCACCTTTCCAAAACTCCCTGACTCTCGGGATGGTAGGCAGATGACACCACAGACACTATCCCATGTTGCTGCATGGTCTGCTTAAACAGAGCAGAAGTAAAATTGGATCCCTGATCAGACTGGATCTCCTGAGGATAGCCATAACGAGAGAAATAGACAAGTAGGTTTTTGACAACAGTCTTAGCCATCCCGTTGCGCATGGGGTAAGCATCTGGATACCGTGTTGCTACATCCATTACAGTTAGTACAAATTTATTGCCGGCACTAGTGGGGGGCAATGGGCCAACCATATCGATAACTACTTTGCTGAAGGGCGGCCCAATGACAGGGATGGGTTGTAACGGGGCTCTCGGGATGACCTGATTGGGTTTCCCAACAACTTGACAAGTGTGACACTGTGACACCCATGACACGACACTCGCCTTTAACCCAGGCCACCAGAAAAGCTTGCTCAGAGCTGCCTCTGTCTTACGTGCCCCCAGGTGCCCTGCCAAAGGCACATCATGAGCTAATCTCAATAAGCTCTCACGGCACACCCTCGGTACAACTAACTGGTCCACTAATCCTGACCCGCCATCCCACTTTTTCTTGGAATCCTGATGTCTCCGATACAAGATCCCCTCGGACAAGAAAAAATCACCAGGCTGCGCATCCCCATCGCTCTCCAGTTCGACAGCACCATTACCACACGCCCTGACTTCAGGATCTTCCAGCTGCAAGGAACATATATCAGCAGGTGCGAGATTATCCAAGTTCATCTTAAATAATTTATTTCTACCTCCAATGTCCCGCTGAGCCATCCTTTCCTCACGCTGCGCATAACGATGCTGTCGCAGAGTCTCTTCCTGCCCTGCACCTGCACTAGCAGTGACAGGCCCCGGGGCCTCTCCAGACTCTAACATAGGTGCCAATAATGAGTCACCAAGAAACACTGCCGGCTCAAAACTCTTCAATTGACCAACACTTCCCGTTTTCTTGTGACCTTTCCTCCGCGGTTTGATAGACTGAGGTGGTGGCTGCAAGGCTCCGGATGTCTGAGAATGCGTCACAACACACGCCATGGTTTGTACGCTACACTTCTCAACCCACTCCTGTTCCTCCTTACTAACGTCGGCCGCCTTCTCGGCAACGACCAAGGGTGAAACCTTAGGAGCAGGCACCGCAAAGTCGTTGCCGAGGAGGAGGTCGACGCCCCCAACAGGCAAGTTCTCTACAATTCCTACATCCAGCTCCTTCGCCACACCACCCACCTCCAGCTCCATCCGCACCAGCGGGTAGGACTTCGTAGCATTGATCCCCTGAACTACCACCACCCGAGCAGCGTTAATCGGTCTACCAGTAAAGTTCTTTAACAAGGTCTGAGAAGCCCCCGTATCATGCAATAGCATAACTCCTCGCCTTTCGCCAGCCCACCTCACAAAACCATGCCCTCTATGACCCCCAAAGACGTCGCGGACAGGGTTCGAGCCTTCCGGACTCTTGAACACAGGCTGTGTCCCAACCTCTGACGAACTACCCTTGGCAAACTCAGAAGATATAGGCGACACCCCTATGCTGCGGGCCAATGACACAACCTTGTTTGGTGGCTTGTTCGGACAAGCATTTGCAAAGTGACCCTCCTTGTGACATGCAAAGCACTCTTTACTCTTTGGGTTCTCTTGGGAGTGGGAGGTACCATTAGACTTCTTATACGGGACGGTATTTGGTTTATGTTCAGTTTTATTGTCAGTGCTAGATGGTTTTGTGTATTTATGTGTATCAAAATTCTTGGGAGGGGGAGGGGTACGATCCTTTGCACCCGACTCACTCCTAGCTGCTGCTCCGCACCCTCGAATTAATGACAGTCGGAGGTCAGCCATTTCTGCTGCCTCCTGGAGAGTTCTAGGATTTTTTTTCCTTTATATTTAATGTTAAGTCCCCGCCTGTGCACTTAAAGAACTGCTCCAAGAGAACCAGCTCACTCAACTCCTCAAAAGTAGCTGCCCTCTCAGAACGCAGCCAATGTCGTAGTGCATCAGACAAGTCCCGGGCGTGTTCTAGGAAGGTACTACCCTTGCCCTTAGTAACACCCCGAAACTTCAAGCGATAAGTTTCTGGTTGTAACTCATAGGCCCGTAGCACAGCCTTCTTTAGCTCATCATAAAATACACAGGACTCTAAAGGTAGTGCATCATACGCTTTTAGCCCCTTTCCTAGGAGTCTTGATGAAACTAATGCTGCCCACTTTTCCTGAGGCCACTGGTGTTCCTGACACTTCTTCTCAAATCGTATAAAAAACTCAGTCACACATAATTCATCGAACACAGGAACTAGTTTAAGCAGGTGCGACAATGATTGGTCCCGATGTATGTTACCTCCACCCAATATTTTGCCCTGTTACCTCCACTCGAGATCTCTCCAGCTCCCTGTCAGCCCGATACCTAGTAGACTCTGCCTGCAGTTCAGCCTCTCGTATAGCTGTTCTCTCTGCAGCCTCAGCCTGCACACTAGCCTGTCTCTCGGCAGCCTCAACCTGAGCTCTAGCCTGTCTTTCGGTAGCCTCAACCTGAGCTCTAGCAACCTCACCCTGCACACTAGTCTGTCTCTCGGCAGCCTCAACCTTGGCCATCTCAAGCCGAAACAGCAAATCTGGAGTCAACCCTTGAGGAGGGGAAGATGCATTTAATGGGAGGGTCCCTGTGATTGAATTCCACGCTGCCATTGACCATCAACTTGGGGGTATGTACTAAATTCAGGCACCCTGACGTTTGATACGGGGGTAGAGTGGAGGGGGGGCTGGGGACCGGGGCCCCCAGTCGCCTCTCCACCCAGGTCTCTCTCTTCTAAACCCAATATCAAAGTCCTCAGCTGATCTTTCCTCATGCCACTTAAACCCTGGTGACCCTGAAGACCTGCCACACAATTTAAGCCATACTTATTCAGCTTCAACACCCTGGCAGCGGTAAGGGGCACCTCTAAAAATCTTCTAGCACCCTCCTCGCTATCGACTAGCCACTCCACAGGTCTTTCTCCCTCCGAGCCCGTATCGTGACCTGACCCATCACTGTGTTCTGATGTATTAGACATGTTTGTGTACTGCAGTAATTATCACGGTTATAGAATGTGCCTTATCTCCTATGCAAGTATGTATATACTAATGTTATTTAAAGTCTTTAATGTGTTATATTGGTTGCTCCAAAAAAAAAACTCTATGTCCACTGTATTCCTCTAATCATAAGGAATCTCAAAACAAATGACCACTATATTCCTCTGTTCAGTAAATCCTATGCAAGGTCGCCATTTGTTACGTCCTGGGATATATAAACACTGGGCTCTTTCTATTGGACTAGGTATGCGGCAACAAGCAACAACGGAAAACGCTAGATCCAACCCTTATCTATAAACCCAGGCAACAAACCACCCTAAACCGTCAAGAGTCCTGCCCGGACAACAAGGTATCCTATGACTCGGTTACAGGGTGCACGCACTATAGACTGCTGATAGTCAAGCAGGCTATATAAAAGATCACACAATTAAGTTGACTTAAAGCTTCAAGGAAAAGATAGATAACGGAATTAAATTGCAGAAACAATTTAATAACAAACTAGAAGAAAGTACATTTAACGTTACGTTAATTAATACAACTAATCACCCCTGCGTGAAAGAAGGTGAAAGCAAACAGTCCTCAAAACATCGTACAGGTAGACAAGATGCGGGTTTCTAAACTGCATGCGGCTACTGTAGGATCTGATGCTTAGCAAAGAAAGTACGTTACGGATTTAGAGAACTCTTAACTCATAAGCAGGAATAAATACTAGTGATAGGCCATATAGTGTATAATGGCATAGGTATAATTAAATAAAGGCAGCAACTCGCAACATAACCACATACAGGTGTGCTTCTCACTCTTAGTCAGGCAAGCCTGCTCGGACAGAGTCTCTAAGCCACACCCTAACTCACAATGGTCACAAAAACGGTAAACTGTGGCACAATAACAAGCATACAGAGATGATAAACCCCTAGCTGTTAATCTGCCAGGTGGCAGAGGTCTAGCCGGAAGGATATAGGCTTCGGATACCCGGGCTGAGCCACCTGCTCTAGCCTAGGGACGTTCCCAAGTCTGTGCGCCAAATTACTCTAATTGAAAGGATCGCAAGTATCTGACTCTCTCCTGGCGACCCTAAAACAAAAGCAAGACGTGCTAGCGCAGTGCTGAGTGGACTAGGCAAGGGCCCTCACACAACACAACACTAGACACACAGGGACACAGACAAGAAAATGTCCCCAGACTCCCACGGGTATCCTAGTAAAGTCGTGCGGGTCCACAGGACTCGCACCAGCAGACTTTACTTAAAGGATCGCAAAAAGCCTCCCCTCCGGTCTAGCCCCTGCTAACCTGACACAAGAACACACCAGCAAGCATGAAACCACCAAATATGAGACAACAAAAAAGCTTCCTAGGTCTCATTAACAATTACGTCTCTGCATAAGGCCCAAAATCCTATCTAGTTATCTGAGAGCTCGTCGTTAATACAATAATAGATATAAGGTCTATCAAGGGGATGGGATAATTAAATAGATTGGTGAAGTAGTGGAAGGAAGGTATACAAAGTAAGAGAGAAAGTTTCTAAGTGGGGTTGAGAGGGATAGATATCAAGGGGGTCCGAAGGGTACAACAGTGAGGCGAGCTCTGAGTCTTGAATCTGTCTGGACCCCACCCTAGGCATACAAAATACATCCCAGGCTTGGCAACACTCAACACAGTTGCCGGGTCAAAATCGTCTACCCCGTGCGTGAGTCGAAACTAAGCCTAACGTTGCAATCGGATGCATATGGCAACGCTTCAGGCTCGTCCCAAGCTAGACTCTCCGCGCGAAGCAACGTCCCCCAGCCGGTCTCTCTCTCCCGCTCGTCTCCTCCCACTCTCACTAGACTTACATCTTATATATTATAATGAAACAATCAACTATCGAGAATAAAATATACTAAGATGCGTTGGTTAAGAATAAGGGCAGCTACAAGCTGTGAAACAACATAAGAATATCCCAGACATTAGTTACATTGTCGTAGGATATATACTAAGGAAAAGCCTGCCGGCCGGCTGCCGCCAGCCGGTTTCTAAACGGCTGGGCAGCCGATGCGCGCGCACGCCCGCACGTGGCTACTATGCAGAAGCGTCACACCCTTTATACATTGCACTTTTAGCTTTCATTCCGAGATTTCTCACCTTCCACATACTGTAGCCTACTTCCCATTGCTCCGAACACTTTCCTTTCTTCATATACTCTCTGTATTACCTCCATTTCCATACGTCCATTCCTGCTTATCATTCCTCCTAGATATTTAAAACACTTATTCCAGTATTTCCCCATCCAGCCGTACATCTAGATTCACCCTACGACCACTTCTATTACACACCATCACTTTACTTTTATTGACGTTCACCCTCAGCTTCCTCCTCCCACAAACCCCACCAAACTCTTTGACTACTCGCTGCAGTTTCTCCTCAGAACCCGCCACCAATGCAGTGTCATCAGCAAACAGCAACTGGTTCAACTCCCAATCTCTACCATTCTTTCATTTGAGGGTTATTGGTGTTAAGAACGATATTAAAGATACTATTTATAACCTAGGATAGGCCATTTAATTGTGGAGGTATGTATATCTGATAATGCCAAAACTTGAGCATTCACAAGTATTTAGGCTCACGGCAGCCATAACTAACCCATTTATTTTCACCATCTAAACTGAACCACATGGTCTAGAGTGTTTTGTTCCACCGTCACAAGATAACAACGAGTACTGCCTCCTGATATAAAATTACCTAGGTTAGGCCATTTTTTTGCGTAGTTATGAATACCCGAAAGTCCCGAAAATGCACAGATTGAGCCGGGTACGGAGAGGCGGGAGTATTTTTAATGGCCCCGTGTGATGTTGGTTAATACAAAGATGTACTGGTTTACAGTCATCACTATTGTATGAATGGCTGATATAATTGCTATCACTTCAACTTCATTTCATTTTCTCTGCCACTCATCCTACCTACTGTCAGAGCCGGGCACTAAATACATTGAATGTATTTAAATACATGGGAGAAATTTATTTAAATACTAAATACTAAATACATTTTTCGAATGTATTTAAATACTAAATAATGAATACATCAATTGTATTTAAATACATTTGTAAATACACATTAAATACATACATATTTGAACATATGTATTCAGTAATTCATGATGAACAAAATCAAATGCTTGATAATTTCCGATTATATATTTCCCTATTTAGAATTAAACAAAACCAAAATAACTTAGAACTTACAATGTAGGCTACATCCAGTGAAGTATTATATTCATCATATCATTGCTTTTAACCTCTTAAGTGCGCATGGGGTAATTAGACACCTCTGCCTGTGCGCATGTATTTGAGCTGTTTCCATCACTAAAATATTCATTTTACCATAAATAGCATTAATACTTATCCATATGCGCCTATTATAGGTTGATTATAAAGGTATTAACCTGTTACAACAATAAAACGAGTGAAAACAGCGTTTGGATGGTCAAAATCGGCGCTACAGGCCGCGAGTTGCATAATGTATGGGTGAGGCAACCTGCTTTCCCGCCAATTTCCCCCAAGGCCACTGAGACACTGTCGATCGATACTCTCTCTCTCTCTCTTGCACTCGCTTGCTAACAGTGATGACAATGCCCTGCTTGCAACTCGCTAATGTTAGCACGAAAATATACCTCAGAATAAGGGAATAACAGGGAAAATAGGTGATAACTGAAGGAGGTGAGGAAAGTGGGGAAGGAGGGGAGGTAAAGGACTGATATTTTGCATGGCCCAAGGGCAAAATTTTTTTTTTTTTTTTTTTTTTTTCGATGTTTAAATTTTTATTTTTTTTCTCTGACTCTTAAGAGTCTTCCCGCAGTCCGCCGGGGGAACTCTTAAGAGTCTTCCCGCATATCCCGGGTTAATGATTAAAATCAGGGCTTTGAAACGGTTTAAGGGAACGAAAACAAAAACCGAAACGAACGAAATTATGCTCGGAACAAAAACGGAAACGAAAACGTTATCATATTTACTGTTCTGGAGCAAAAACGCTATTTGAAAATCCCTGTAACCGGTTAATAACGTTATTTTTTCGTTCCATGCTATATTTGGTCAGTAATACATTTTCACTTCCAGTAGCCAAATGATTTAAGTAAATACATCTTTTATCTGCAAGCACTCTTCAATTAAAGGAGGATTTATTATTCTCTCTCTCTCTCTCTCTCTCTCTCTTCATTATCATTATCTCTCTATGTCTTCGTGATGTGCATTACTTTCCCTTATTTTATTACACCTTCCATTCGTGCAATCATTGAACTATGATACTGCAGTTGGGTTTAAGAACATGCTTAGATTAATATCCAGTATTCAAAAATGGATAATATATCGTGAGTATGTGCTTAAACCATTAACTGTTCAAAGCCAAATGCTTGGTGCACCGAATTTTGGCGTGAGTGTCCTAGGTTCGAGTCCTTGGAGTACCACATGTAGTCATTGATTTCATTGATTAGGTTTATTTAATTAGTGGGTTGGTGATATTACGAATTTATTCAGGTTCAGGAGTAATTCTTAGCGAGATCTTCCCATGTGGTTAAGGTTCCATCAATTACACCTTCCATTTGTGCAATCATTGAGCTATGATACTGCAGTTAGGTTTAAGAACATGCTTTGATTAAAATCCAGTACTCGAAAATGGATAATATATCGTGAGTATGTGCTTAAACTTTTAATTGTGTTCATATCCTAATGCTTGGTGCGCCAAATTTCGGTGTGATTGTCCTAAGTTCGAGTCCTTGGAGTAGCCTACCACATGTATTCATTGATTTCATTGATTAGGTTTATTTAATTAGTGGGTTGGTGATATTACGAATTAATATATTTTTTGCCATATATAGGCCTAATATTAATAAATAATTTAGTGATTCATGTCTTTACTGCAACTGAGATATCATACTCCTACACTACGCTTCCTGTATTGTATATGTAAATGTGTTGCCTTATTTAAGTCTTATAATAATATAATTCTTACGACATCTAAGGGTTTGATTTTGTTGAATACTGTCCCAGCAAACATGAACTTATTGGGCTGATATCGGCTAGCGTCGGATTTGTAACGGCACCGCCGGGTTTCGGCAAAGCGATTTCGTTCGTGTATTGGTCAGATACAGAAAATTCAATTCCAATCTAGTTCAGGCAAATTGGTATTGTATTGGAATAGGTTTGCCAATGTAGGCATACCTTGTATCGGTTCAGTTTAGTCAATGTGATGTCGGCAAAACGGAATTGATTCTGTATTGGTACTGAAATCGTGATAGTATTTCCCTATTTATTTTATATGTATGATATCCCCCCCAAAAATAAATTATACAGCATATTTTAAATAACGTTATTTGGTAATTTAGGTCTTGCTTCGTTACTGAAAGGCTATTGTAAGGGTTAAATGGCACCATTTGTTCAAAGAGCCTTTTGTTTTATGAAGCTTGAATATAGGCATTTCAAGATGCAAACATATTTCTAATGAGACATTAATCTTGGAGCAAGATTCAAGATTCAATTCTTATATGAAAAAAAGAAAAGAAAAGTAGAGGAAAACCAGTTTTCATGCATGGTGTGAGTGATATGTGGTACGTACCTAGCTGTGTCCTTCCATGATGCATTATAAGAAGAAGAAGAAGAAATTGTGTGCAGCAGGAAGAACCCTACATCAGGGAGTGCCACTGTAAAGGCATTACTCCCGCCAATCAACTGAACTGAACTTAGGTGACCATAATAGCGTGTTCCCATTCTGTACTTATGTGATTTACCAGATTTAACAATGTCTTCCCGATGGACAATATCAAGAAAGGCAGAACGAAGGGTTGTGAGTTATCCTTACGGACTTATATTTATTAGTGGCCCCTCCATCATTGACGAACATGCCTATTACATAAGGCACCCTCTTCAAACACTCATCCGCCGTAGTTTTGAATCTACCGCGCAGAGCATCTAAAATATGAGGAGCCTTCATCATGAGCGCACGCGACCTCACTCATGGCTTCAGTCATTATGAATTGGGTTCTCACTACGAAAAAACTTTGTAAAATATAAAAAGAAAAAGAAAATAAGAATAACTATTCAATAAGCTTTCCATAATATCGTGGATGTACTTGTGTGGATCTTTGTCCAGACGCTGACTCAGGCGTCATTCTTCCTTCTCTGCTCTGCGCTCAGCCTGCCCGGACGTGTCTCCCCATGCTCCGCTGGTTCCGCATTTGTTGCGTCCCTAGTGAGTTTTTTCTCATTTGTTTACTCCGGGATGTATCGAGTAAGGTTAGGATATGTGTAGCAGGAGTGTCCTGGGCTGGTTGCCCGCAGTGCAGTGTATTTTGGGTCGTGTGTTTGGGGCATCTATTTCGGATGTACCCTCGTGGTCCTGTTGTGGACTTGTGAACTTTTTCACTGTTAGCTAGCTTTGTGATGCAGGCGGCTTTCATTACGCGTTATTATTGCTTCCTTTTATCTTTCTGATGAGGTAGCTTATTTTTGCTGACGTTCCCAGCGTATTTTCCTTCACTTAGTGAATTTTTTTCTGGGTCCCGAGTCAGTTCTTCCCTTTGCCGGAAGTGTTTGCTACAGTGGTGTGTTGACGGTGGTTCCTGTTGTGATATATTTCAGTGCTTTTTGTTTATATTACGACATGCTTACTTTTATGTCCGTCTGCCTAGGCCTAGCCAGCCTCTCGTAGCTTTGCCACATGTACAAGTGTTATTGATTTATGTTAGAAATATGTACTACTGTGTCATGTGTGTCCTGGTTTAGTTGTGTATTGGCTAATTCCACGGACTATTTATGTGTCCTGGTTTAGTTGTGTATTGGCTAATTCCTCGGACTTTGTTGGGCCCGGCGTTAGTTGTGTTTTGGCTACGCCCCGGTCCTGTGTTGCGTTCAGATGGTATCTGGACGGGGTGGGTTATTTCCGGCGGGTTTTTCTCGGTTACACCATGAAAAACCCGGCTGGTTGCCGAGTTTTAGCCACGCGTGGTTTAAAAACAGGCTTGTTTCCCCGGCGAGTGGGTGTCTGTGGCTCCCCAGGACTGCGTCTCTGTGGTGCCTGTTTCAGGCCCCTTATGAATCCCGGCGGGATGGCTGTACCCATCTAACAGTGTTCATACGGACACGTGTTTGTAGTTTTTTCGGTTTTGCAAAGCCAATAAAAAACCTAAGCTGTTGTTGTTTTTCCTCCCCGGCGATCTTTTACAAAGAAGTGGGGATAGGATTGGTTGGGGTTAACTTTAAATCACCCGGCGGGTGCAACCTGGAAGGGTGGGATGAACGAATTTACAATAGAAATTCAGTTTAGTTGACCAGACTTTGAGGGATGCATTGTGTATCACCTGCAACATACGGCGAATTAAGGCACAATTGGGGTTAACGTTTTTAAACTATTATTCACACCCGGCGGGTGCTCCCTGGAAGGGTGGGAATAACGAATTTTCAATTCAGTTAGTTAACCAGACAATTGAGAGATACGTTTTGTATCGCCGCCTTCAGCTTAAGGCGTAATTGGGGTTAACAGTTTTTAAAAACTAATATTCACGCCCGGCGGGTGCTCCCTGGAAGGGTGGGAATAACGAATTTACAATTCAGTTAGTTAACCAGACAATTGAGGGATACGTTTTGTATCGCCGCCTTCAGCATACGGCGATCTAAAAAGTTACTTCGGGAGAAGTTAGGTCTCGTATATGTGTCAGGCTTCCCAGTTTTTGATCCACGAGATAATTCGGGGGCCGGCGTCTTTTTTAGTTTTTTTTTCTCCAAAATTGAATCTGGAAACAAACACCACCGGAAAGACTAAAATCAGTTATAAACGCCATGCGGGTCTTTATATTATGTCAGAGGGTATTCATAAATCTTTTGGACAAGTTAAGATAATTTGAAATCTTTTACTTAGGAACCCCACCGCGTAGCGAGCCGTAGTCGTTGTGGATTGCGTCTCGTTACCCGGCGGGTTATTTAACACTTGTGTGCGGACATGTTGGATTAACCTTATGAGCATTAATTCCTGGAAATTTTCTTTTTTTCCAGAGCTGGGTCCCGGCGGGTCTATACAGAACCTGGAGTAAGTTTCCCACCAGTCTCTGTCATGGCTACCTTTGCCCCGGTTTTTGCTTTATGCATTACGCCCTCCTGTTCAGGTATCCCTATTTTTGCGCACACCCTTTGTATAAAATGTGTTAAATGTCTCGACCGCTCAAGGGGTCTGTGGGTGATGCGAAACTGTACCTTTTGCTCCCAACTCAGTTTAAAAGTATTACAAGACAATGACAAGACCGCAGCGGTCGCCTTACGGGAGGTCAGGCAGCAGATTACCGCTTATACTACTATTGTGGCTCATAAGTCACTTCAATGCGATAACATCCAGTTATGGGATAAGTTACTAATTGAGCACCCTCCCCTTAAACGTCCCTCTAGAGTAACTGTTCGTAAACCAACAGAGACTGGACAGGGTTCTATACTTGCTCCAGCCCCAGGCACAGCTAAGCGACAGCGAGAACCGACGCCCCCAGTGGCAGCCTCCTCGTCACGGGCAAGATCTAAGTCCAGGTCCCCGCTTAGGCAGCAGCTGCCGAGTCTCTCTTCTTCACCAACGAGCAAGAAGAGTAAGACAGAGGGGTTAATGAGTGAATATAGCGAGAAATCCTCTAAACCCAAGAGCAGTTCACGGTCGCACCGTAGCCACAAATCTTCCCGGAAGGACTCACATGATCGAAGGGCCTCCCGGCGTTCACCGGAGTCTAGTGCCTCTCGTCATACCTCTACCCCCGACAGAGCTAGTGTGCAATCTCATAGGGAGAATTTAGTACCAGTACCAAAAGATAGTTTACCTCTTAGTATTTTAACTCTAGATTTGGAGAGTTCAGTGGACAGTGATCGTCCACTGGCAGAGTCAAGTGGGAACTCCATAATTGAGGGTATGTCAGACTCCCACCGGAGTGCAGGCCAAGGCATGGGTGTTTGGCGGTTTTCTCAACCTATGGCTAGAACTACACAAACAGTGGCTGATGTCCACAGGGACACGGCGATCCCATCATCTATTCCTGACTTGTCTTTACAACAAGATGAGACTCCGGCTTCGGCGGAATCCTCTCGTGGTGAGCCGGATGACAAAGACGATGTATCTATCATCTCATACATGGAAGTGCAGGAGTCAGGGTCAGTTTTAGACGCCACACAGGATCGTAATGATTCACCTTTGAGTTCATCATCGAATAAATTTGTCACAGCAGAGGAAATAGATGGGCTGCTAGTTAATGCTCTCACTAAATTTTTTGCCCAACAGCCGGTGACTCCTACAGTGGACCTGGGAGCTCCTATGACAGGTTCTAACGTCCGGCCTCTGATGACTTCTATTGCTTTGACTCAGATCCCTCACCCTCCCTCTATATCACCATCGGTGGTCACTAGGCCTGCTACGGCGGCACGGACTACTTCGAATGTAAGGGTTATAACGGATGTCAATCCATCCCCTTTAGATAAAGCACCTATGAGAAAGGTAGCTATGCCCTTACTGTACGGCCCAGATGAGTCATGGGTTCACTTGATCCCCACTAATCCAGAGGTCGCTCAACCTACCTTGTCAGGGGAACTTCCGGTACCACGTGAGTGGGTAATACAAGGCAATAAATCTAAAAAATTAAGGGCCTTGGATACTTTGGGGAATGTACTAGATGTTAATGTTAAGGCCATTCCTAATTATTATCACCAGGACTATTTTGTTTATACTGCTAAACCTGCCCTGCCCCCTGCCTCAGCTTCGAAACTGTTTTCTGACTGGTCCAAGCACGATGGTTTTAATGACATAAAGACACTGTCAACCCTCACACCAGAACTTGATTTGCAAACTGTCACAGACTCAGCCGCTAATCCAGTGTTGAAGGTGGGGCAGTTGGGTCCGGGACCTTGGGTGGATTGGGAGACGGAGGCTCAGAACTTTGCGACCACCTTCATCTCAAAAACTTCCCACCAGATCCCTCAGGATAGTCATTCTTGGTTTTCAATGCCAGTGTGTTCTGCTGGCGGAGTCCCTTCGGCTTTGTTTGATTTCTTAGCTGCCCCCAAAATCAATTTATGTGAACTCAAGGATCCTTTCACTACACCTACCCCTACTCACCTAGACCGAGAATTAAGGCTACGGGGGAAAGCATTTAGACTGTTCTCACAGTACATTGTGACGCAACAGGTGGCTAAATCGATGCTCCGGTCCACTCAGGCAATCGCAGACGCGGATGCTAGAAGATCGGTTGAACTGTCTCGGCGACTGCTCCTTCAGTCGTCAATTCAGTCATTGGGTGACATACGCACAGCCTTGCTTGAGGCGGTGCGAGCACGACAAGATCTCAGGATGTCCTTAGTACGGAGGCTTCCTGATCGTATTGCGAATCAGGTGGTCATGTCACCAGTGCTCACTCCCTCTTTAATGTCCCCTGAGGTGTGGAGAACCGTTTTTAATATGGCTCAGGCCTTTAACCCTTTATTAGCGGCTCACCACTTAAGTCGTATTTAATAAATCTGGACTATCTGGCGGCGCTCGACATAGGTCGAGTGGCAATTTCAGCACGTAATGTTGCTGAGAGAGAGAGACAAGTGGTGGCAGGAGACTAGCGAGCGTATGACTGCTCCAGACCACCGCGGCGAACCTACTGACACGAATCTCAGCTCCCTCCTCCCTCGCTACATACTGAATTGAATGGGGAAAGTACCGAATTACATGTTTTTTGCACTCGCGTTGCACGGTTATTGCAAGAAAACTATCCATCGTACAAGGATCGTTATGGTGTCATTCGAAAGCTCTGTTCATGCCCTTTCAGGGATAGATACTTGTTTTACGTTCTGGGTCTTATTTAGGCATGAAAATGATCACGTAAACAGCCCTATTTTGGCTAAAAACACCCCGCTGGGCGGTACATATAAATAACCGCATAGGCCGCTCGTAAGGTGTTAAACATAGTCCCGCCCCTTCTAAGAAACCTGCCTTTAACTTCCCCAAACCCAAGCCAGTCGCAAAAGCACAGCCGGGGGGATCTAAGCCCTTTCATCTACCTAAGTCCTCCTCCACTCAAGGTCAGTACAGGTACAAACAGGGTAAGTTTACAGGTCAGAAAGGAAGAGGCTATATAAACCAGGTCAGGGCACGTCTTCTGCCAACGCCAGCCAGCCGGCGAAGCGTCCACCACCACCACCTCCACCACCATAAAAAAAACTAATGTCTCTCTCATTCCCGGGGCCGGTCTTAAGGCGGGTGGATCCGAGGGTAGTACAGCCGGCGAACCCTTGTCTGCTAACTGGGTCGTTCCGAACGTGTCACCAAGCATGGCCGTTAAACACTTGGGCAAGGATGGTGGCACGCAAAGGCATCACTTGGCAGTGGCTCCGGCGACCTCGTTTACGTCAGCCGACAACGGCGAATCTAGTTTCTTTAGAGGTGGAGTCACTGGTCACGGAAATGATGGCCAAGAATGTCATCATCCCGGTCCCTCAAAATTACCCAGTCTTCACATCCAAGCTATTTTTGGTTCCCAAAAGGGACAGTGTTCAGATGAGACCCGTCGTAGACCTGTCGTATCTGAACCTTCACATTCACAACGAGTCATTCAGGATGTTAACAGTGCACCAAATCAGGCTAACACTTCCGCCGGGAGGTTGGATGTGTTCCTTAGACCTGACAGACGCTTATTGGCACGTCTCGGTAAACATAAGATTTCAAAGATTTCTGGCCTTACGGATCAGGGATCAAACTTATGTTTTTCAGAGGATGCCATTCGGTTTGAACCTGGCACCTCGCTTATTCACGAAATTAGTCCGGCAAGCACTGATGCCATTGTTACAACAAGGGATCAGGATTTTATGGTACCTAGACGACTGGCTGGTGGTGCAGCAGACAGAGCAAGTATGCATAAATCATGTCAACATAACATTAAAACATGTCAAAACTCTAGGGTTCAAGGTAAATCTGGTAAAGTCAAACCTTGTTCCCTAACGAGTAGTTCAGTGGATAGGGCTGGTTTGGGACACAGCTGCTCTCACTCTGAGTCAGAGTGTGGACAATCGAAACAGATTTCGCAGGAAACTGTTCAGGTTCCTTCACAGTCTGACTACGACACGCAGAATCTGGGAGTCTCTGGTCGGCTCTCTCAACTGGATTCAACTAACTGTAATGTTGGGCCGGTTGAAAGTAAAGTGTTTAATATTGGAGGGCAACAGATATTTTCCGCTATTGCCGGCGAAAAAATTATGGCCCATACCAAAATTAATCCACAACTTACTAGCGGTCTGGGCAAAGAGGGAAATGTTGCACTTGGTAATGTCATGGACCTCTCCTCCGCCGACGGTATGGGTAGACACGGATGCATCAGGAACGATAGGTTGGGGTTTTCAGTCAAACCAAGGGCACCAGGGTCAAAGGCTTTGGTCCCATTTAGAAATCTCCCACATCAATGTCAAGGAATTACTAGTCCCCTTATATTTCCTTCAGGCTCACGGCTCTACTTTACGGGGCAAGGCGGTTGCCTTCAGAATGGACAATCTGAATGCGGTTCACTGTATTCAGAAACAAGGGTCAACGAGATCTCGAAAGTTGCTAAACGTGTCAGAAGAGATTTTTACTCTAGCCAACAGGCTGGACATTCATCTTCATGCATCTTATCTCCCAGGCGTAGCAAACGTCTGGGCAGACGCTCTGTCTCGGAGACAGAGCACAACACTAGAATGGGCGCTCAAGCAACCCATTTTCAACCAAATGATTGCAGAGCTTTACCATCCACAAGTGGATCTGTTCGTGTCCAAGGAGACTCACAAACTCCCACTATACCTCACCCGCCGGACGATAACGCCGGCAGGGGGGCCAGACGCCCTGGTGACAGACTGGAACAGGTGGAGTTCCATCTATCTGTTTCCGCCGCCAGACGCGTCTCTAATGTGCCATGTAGTAAACAAACTACGAGATTATCGGGGCTTAGTCTCGATAATCGCGCCCCTGTGGCCGGCGCAGTTGTGGTACCAGCAATTGAAAACGTGGTGCCCGGACCCGGTGTCGCTCCCGGTCGGGTTTTTCCACTTAGACACGATTGGCAACCTAGCGACCTCGCTGACTTTTGCATTATGGACATTCAGGAGGCCAAGTGGCTAGCACCGTATCGTAGAGAGGTGACCAATAAATTATTGAATCAATATACTCAGTCTACAAAACGACAGTACCAATCGCATTGGCAAGCCTTTACTTCTTGGATCCTTAGAACAGAACAAACGGTGCCCTCGGTGGCGTTAGTTTTTAATTATTTAAATTATCTGTTTGAGTAGAAACGTTTATCTGTGGTAACGTTAAAAAATCACTTAACAGCGATTAGGATGCCATTTTGGGACCTTACCGGTCTCTCAATACCAGTTGCGGAGGAAACAGGTTTTATGAGGGCATGTTTTAAACTCCGTCCACCTCCCCGTCAGCTCATGCCTACTTGGTCTCTGGACAAAGCATTGTCATTACTTCACTCCCGTCTGTACCAAAATACTGCAGATTTTACATTACTCTTAAAAAAGGCGGTATTCCTTTTGGCTTTGGCCACCGGGAACAGAGTGTCAGAGCTGGCGGCGATGAGCAACACACCTAATTGCCTCAGGTTTGGTAGGCTTAATGAATGTATTCACATTGCACCTTCCCCAGGGTTTGTAGCCAAGAATGAGCACAGTGCACACATGTTTTCTGAGTTCACTGTGCCAGCGTTGAAAAGGGGAAAGGTGCACCATAATTTATGTCCAGTGCAAGCTCTAACCAAATATTTGAGAGTAGCTCCTCTAAACCCCCAGGGTGCTTTATGGGTGGCAAGTATGGGTAAGCGCTTACTGAAGCGTAGATTGGCTTCTCTTTTGGTCGAGGTCATTAAAGAGAGTAATCCCGGCGTTGTGGGTAGGGCCCACGATTTACGCAAATGGGCAGCCTCTTTGCGTTTCCTTAAGAATTTTTCTGTGGAAGATATTACGTCCACGCATTTGTGGGCCTCTAATCATACGTTTTTGACTCGGTACCTGTCAGTAGCTCTAGACAAACCTTCCTTGCCATGTATAGCTTTAAGGCAGAGGGTCTAGGTGGCCCTTAAGTCACTTTTTGTTTTAATTTCAAGGAAAGGGGGGGGGGGGGGGTGCAGTCAGTGTAACATAGGACACCCTAGACCCCGCCGGAGTATAAAGAGCTGTGATACGAGTATGAGTAATGTGATATGAAAATTTATCTGTTCTATTCAGGGCGGGAAATTGTGCTAGTACAATGTTAGTACAAACAACAGTGTTGTTATATTAGTTTTGGCTGTAAAAGCAATTTAGTTTTAAGCATTGGATATATTTTGCAAAATATTTCCACGAGTATTATGGGGTTATATGTGCACATGTAAACTTATAAGTTTTTATTTTTCACCACTTATGTTGAGTGAGGTGCCTTTTTAACTTACAGATCTGTTCGCAGAGTCTCAAGAGTTAACCTTTTGTATCAAGCAGGCTTCTTTGAAGCACGCCCCTGCTTGACCCCCTTTTTGTATATATGTGCTGCGCCATTAAATATATTTTTCAAAGTAAGGATACTATGTGGTTGTTTGATTATCTGCTTTTCTAGAGTTATGATATGATTACGAATGTCCCCCTCCAGTCTTAGAAATCAGGCATGTTCGTCAATGGTGGAGGGGCCACTAATAAATTATAGGTTTGACTCCTGTAAGGAGATAAAGAAAACGTAATATTTAGTAGTGGCCCCATAATCATTGACGACTGGGGCCCTCCCGACCATCCCCTTCCCATTCGTTGATGTATTAAGGATTTTGGTTACTTGATATGTCAGTGAAGGAAGAATGACGCCTAAGTCAGCGTCTGGTCAAAGATCCACACAAGTACATCCACGATATTATGGAAACCTTATTGAATAGTTATTCTTATTTTCTTTTTGTTTTTATATTTTACAAAGTTTTTTCGTAGTGAGAACCCAATTCATAATGACTGAAGCCATGAGTGAGGTCGCGTGCGCTCATGATGAAGGCTCCTCATATTTTAGATGCTCTGCGCGGTAGATTCAAAACTACGGCGGATGAGTGTTTGAAGAGGGTGCCTTATGTAATAGGCATGTTCGTCAATGATTACGGGGCCACTACTAAATATTAGGTTTTCTTTATCTCCTTACAGGAGTCAAACCTATAATGGAGTGAAGATGTTCAAGATGAGTCAGAAACAACAGCTGAAGAGCAGGTGATTGTGATGGGAGACATGAATGGCCATATTGGTATCCTAGGCGAGGAGACAAATAACAATGGCCAGCTGCTACTAGACTTCGCTGAGGAGAACGATATGGAAATTCTGAACCAAACAATAGCTGAGGGTAGAGGAACTTGGAGTGGAAGATGGGGTGAGTCAGCAATTGATTATATCCTGGTGAATGAGAGAGCAAGAAAACATGTACAGTATATGTGGGTGGACGAGGAGCGTAAAGTAGACATAATGAGTGACCACAATGTGATGATAATGGAATATATGTGCATGAGAGAAGGGAGGGTTGAGGTCCCTAGGGACCAAGGAACAGGGTGGAAGCTCAAGAGCGCAGATTGGGTACTATTCAGGGAGGATCTGGAGCAAGAGATATGGATAAGCGAGGGGAGTGTAGAGGAACTGAATGAAATGCTAGTTAAAACTGTAAGACGAGTGGCCTTACAACGGGTAGGAAGAAGAAAGACAGGCAGAAGCAAAAGAGTGCGGAAAAGGTGGTGGAGTGATGAGATAGATAATGCAAGAAAGAGAGGAAGGAATGTAACAGGAAGTGTAGAAGATTGAGGAAGAACAAAGACAACAGTGAGAACGAGAGGCAAGAGTACAATGAAGCCTGGGAGGAGTACAAGAAGAAACAGAAGACAGTGAAACACATGATCAGAAAGGCGAGAGCGAAAACAGAAAAGGAAATGGTAGACGAACTAAGAGCACAGGGAGAGGAAGGGGGTAGAGAATGGTATGCCTTCCTGAGAGGTGACCAAGTCAGAGAGAGAGTGAATGTAGAAGAGCTGAATGTAAATGGTAGGTTAATAAGGAAAAACACAGAGAAGGCACGAGCGATAAAAGAATTCTGGGAGAATATAGGCGGTGCAAATGAAAGGGAAGACAGAAATGAAGTGTATCTGGAAATAGAAACAAAGATAAACGAGAATATGGATGAGGAAATAAGCAGAGATGAGATAGCTAAGTATGTAAAAAGATTGAAAACAGGAAAGGCTGCGGGGCTGGACGATATCCCATATGAGTTTTACAGAGAAGGGGGAAAGGGAGTGATAGAAGGTATGTATATACTGTTTAAAAAGCTATGGAATGAAGAGAGAGTTCCTAGCAAATGGAATGAAAGTAGAGTGACCCTGTTACACGAGGGCGGGCACAAGAGCAAGAGTGAGCTAAAAAACTACCGCCCAATCAGTCTGACTGACACAGTGGGGAAGGTGTTCTGTGGGATCAAACCCGGATCATGAACGAGAGGTTAAAAGAGATATGTGAGAGGAATAAGGTGATGGGAGAAGAGCAAAATGGGTTCAGGAAAGACAGAAGAGGTGAAGAGAACATGTTCGTGATAAGGGAGGTGATAGAGAAGTGGAATAAAAGTGGAAAGAAGGGATACATAGCGTTCCTGGACATAAAACTGGACACTGGTGTTACCAGTGATCATAGCCAGTGATAGCCACCAGTGATAGTGCTCTTCAGTTTTCCATACTTTACTACAGAAATATCTACCCATCAACAACAAAACAGTGCAGTGTTCCACATAAGCATCCAGTGCACTTATTGCAGAAAAATTACCAAGAAAATTGTGTGATTATTAAGTAATAAGTGAAATAAGTTCATCCCACTCTCAAAACAAAGATGGCGTCCAAGATGGCGGCGGTCAGCTGTTCAGAAGAAGATGTAAACAACAACATTGAGTGTGCTACATGTGGACTCTCCAGTGATATGGACTACTCCATAAGTTATGATGACTGCACTCTGCAGAAAATGGCTACACTATAAATGTTGTGCTCTACCAACCTTTCAAATATTTTGTTATGCTGCCTCAAAAAGAAAATTCACTTGCCATCCATGCACCCTACTGTTCTACTGTTCCAAACTTGCAGTGTAATGCAACCTTTTATCCGAATCAAGAACCACCGCTGCCGCCAATGTTATGCCCTGTTTTTTCTACAGGTTTAACTTGGGTAATGTGAGTTCTAATTGACTGGGTATATAAGGCTGCATGCACAATACAAGATATGAGGAATAGAGAACACAAAGAAACACATGGTAGCAAGTTACACGATCACGTTTATTTATATACCACTGCAGAATACTCGTGTAAGACAATATAATAGAATCGAACAACACTAGCATAAGTGGATCTGGATGGAGCCTAGTCTCCCACTTCCAACGTTCAGGTATTAATCTTCTGATCACTGGCTTTAATTCAACAGGGTTATATACCGAAGACCATCAATGTTACTTATAGAATCATATTCACTGTTAGATTTATTACTGGTAGCTCTGGTGCACAAGTAGTAGTTCACAGACTAGATTAGACACGCATATTTTAGAGCACGGGAATTCTAGTAACCTCAGGGGGGTACTGATCTAAGTTTTATATTCTTGTCTCAGAAATACATAGAACGCAAATCAGTGGGCGAACATTCAGATATCACTAGGGTTTCCTTCTAGGTAATAATATCTGGATATATGGTTGATTACGAGAGTTAGTATTGCCTGTTAATTATTGAACACTGATACGCTTAGCACTTCCTAATTGAATGGTTATATGAATTATACTGGGGCAAAGAGATAGCTACTTCGTAGAAATATTAATTAGTGAATCTCTAAACAGCACAGTAATATGTAGTACTGCTAAAGGGAATCTTGGGTAGTATCTGATGGGTCTGGTCCTGGTTATCTTGCGTCCATGATGTTGGGGGCTAACGACTGGTTCCGCGGCCGTCCAGGGGGTCCATATGTGTGAAGTTCTCAATACGTGGGCAGGTCCTTCTATCCAAATCTGCCACGGAGTCTGCCGGCTCTGGAATCTCACTCCGGAACAACACAAGGGCAGAGCTAGAAGTTAACTGCAGGGTAGTGACCCCTGGTTGGTGTCTAGCTTTCAACTGATTTGACTGGGGGCGGGAGCTAGATTTATAGGCTCGGTTCTGGACCCTGTAGACAGTAGGGATCTCGAGTCTTATGGACTTATTTGAGCTCTCAATAGATATGGGGACTAGGTAAGATGGTATTTACTGTTGTGGCACATGGCTATAGGAAGCCTTTATATTTTCATGTAACTGAGCCTTAGTAAGAGGTACTATTTTGGCTATACTGGAAGTATTTAGGGGAGAGAGACTGGATCTACTTTGCGAGGAGGATGGGGACAGCTGTGATAGGAGCGTCTCTCTTAGATTGTTCCATCTTCATTCTATGGTATAGCTGGGGTGCTAATTTAGTGATCAGAGCATGCAAGAAAGGTAAATGGTTTATTGTGAGTTAATAGAGGTTAGTAAAGGTGTTAGTCATGCATGGTTAGTTCATTGATAGGAAGAATTCCTGTGCTACCTGGCAATGACTCGGAAGTCAAAACAGGGGCCAGGTATCCCTCCGCGGGGGTGGGGGTCTCCCTCCTCGGGTGGGCAAAAAGGGGGAGCTGGGCGCCCTCTCTCTGTGATAGTCGTCCGGCGGCTGTAGCTAGGGGCTTGCCATATCACCAGTGTTCGTGATAACCCTCTGTGTATGAGACAGATGTGGGTGTCCTTAATACCAAAACCGAAGGTGCCTTGGCTAGCTGGTTTTACTCGGCTGGTTGTTAATTGTAGGGTTTGCTGGATGTGGTGGAGACTGGGTTGCTAACTCTGCCACATTTATCTGGAAGTATGGCAATAGAAGTTAGTTACTGGCGAGGCGGCTAGCCTCGCACCGACGACCATTGGGTGCAGGGTTGTGAATGGGTTGTAAGAGAATAGATGGCATGCAAGGGGCTAGTAAAGTTCTAATGTTGTTCTGGCCTACTAAGTGAAGGTAGGCTGGATAGGAGTATATATATACAAGGTTGGAGAGCGTTAGCAACGGACAATTCAAGGATCTTCAAGAGGTATGAGAGAGAGGCTAGGTCGGACAAGAGTAGAGAAGCGCGGAGTCTTATAATGAGAGGGGAGGAGTGCAGGGGGCTATAGGGGAATTTGACCCTAAGGTCTCTGGGCGTGGGGGTGGCATTAGGCTGCAGTTGATATGGGAGTTTGAAAAGGCAGTAGAATACGTTAGCCAAATGCTACCGGGGAATGCAACTATGGGGTGGTATATGAGTCTGGAAAAGATAGAGTTATGTGATCAGTCCGAGGGGTTATGGATACTATTAGTTGGCCCTGGGAACTGCGTTTTCTATGAAATATAAATATACCAACAACAGCGGCAGTTCGTAGGGGTACTTAGTTATTGTTTCGGGGTACTTATGACAGATACTGGTAACCAGGTTATCTTATACAATCTCTGGTTGGGGTAAGAGGTGTATGACACGAAGTAAATTGGCGTAGTGTGGACTGTGGATACGAAGGAGGCAAGGGGAAGACGTATGACAATTGTGGAAAAGTAAATGGAAAAAGGTGAACACAATGGCGGATACAAATACTTAACCTAAGGATTGAATACATAGATTTATGGGGCGATGGGTCTTCAGAAGCTTAGTCTGGCAAGACAAGATGTTAGGGAATGTTAATATTAATACTTAAACTAAGGATTGCATACATCGATGAACGACGACATTATAGTCGTCGTCCTAATAAGGTGATGAAACCTGGTTGATCTGTACTTGGCACAATACGACACAAGGACAGTGCCGCTATGTCGTATCAATACTGGTGGCAGTTAATATTAGAGACACTTAGTTACTAGAGGAACAATGCAAGGGGGCAACTGAGCACGGGTTACATATATCTATACTCGTCATGGGAAATGATATACAAGGTCTAGGGACAGGCGTGGGTGTTTTAACTTCTAAGATATATAACATCTACTTCTCGGATGTAAGAACATACATAGATATAATTATGGCTGTCTGATGTGTTGGCATTGGCTCAACGTCGGGACAGGGCATGGGTGTTTTTAATATGAATGTATATTCCTGTTCATCATCTTTGTAGTTAGGAGTGTAGGACACGAGGGGGTAGTGTACATGAGGTGTGGAAAAATGGTCAGTTTAGAAGGGGTATCTAGGTGCGGCCTGGAGCTGCTTAGCCCTGCGGGCTTGGGCCTGTCTGAATTGGCTGGCTCGGTCAGCTGGTCCTTTCATTCTGTGGACCTTTCCTTTGGGTGTTTCTGTGTGGTGTTCGTTCGTGGCTTCTGTGGTGGGCTTCTCGTTCTGGGGCATTTTATATAATAATGTCATTGATTGAAAGCAACCTAATAGAATGGTAGGTTTATTGCTTCATGAATATACGATTTGGTCATCCCATCCCCTATTTCCCCTCCGAATTCGAATTAATTCTTGGTAAGTGAACGCTGACGCAGTCTATTAGCAATAATGTATCCAGAGAATGACAAGGGGGTGATGGGAGAGGGGACCAAGGGAGGGTTGAGTAGCTAGTTAGTATATACATGTTATCGTATAATATCTCCCCTATGGTCTTTACTATAATTTATTGGCTATATTAGATTAAACCCAGTATAGTTTAGAGTAAGTTTGACTAGGCTAGGATACACAAACGTATGTATTATGTTATATATACTTGGATTTCTCTTTGATTACGAGAATTAGACCTTGGCAACTTTATCGGCATGACGGAAAAATCGAAATATTGTTAGTTATTTTTCTGCATATGTTATTAAATTGTATTTTGTGGGTTTATTGATGTAGACAAGGTTGTTAAGGATGATCTACAATATTCGTCTATGCTTTCAGATATGGAAGAAATCGAGTATTTCTAGTTAACGCTAAATTAATTACCCGGTTAAAAATCGTCAGCTGCAGCCAGTCAAAAAGCTGATTACGTACTTCGTTGTACCAACTGACTCAAAATATCGTCTTTTAAACCACATTTTAGTTGTATAAAATTATATATAGCAAAGAGATGTCCAATACTTCCCTGTATGTGTCTAAATGATTTATTAGATAGCTAGTAGGCATAAATAAAGGCCCAAGATAGTGATTAATATTACCAAGAGTTTTTGAACATCCCCGTGGCACATCTGCCCCGCCCCCCTCAGTGACGTCATGCCCAAGAACACACATACATACGTACACACACACACACACCCAGGAACTCGTTGAACTTATAGGGTTGCTGTTTCCAGAGAGGGCTGCTCTTGGGTGGCATAACATGCAAGGTTGTGTGGGGGAGTTAGGGGTTGGTGGATAGGATCTAGTTATAGGAATAAAATAATGTACGTTTTATGAACCTACTGTAAATATATAAAAATGAATACATAAATCGGAATGTCAACCACGTAAGATGAGAAATATGGATGGTGCTTGGGGACCCACAGAGGGCTGATCTTGGGTGGCAGGATGTGCTGGGTTGGGCGGTCAAGGGATACGAGTTTACATGCGAGCTGGTAGGTAGGGGGAGGTTAATGGCAGAGAAGGAAGATTTTTATTTTGAACTTGTTAACCCCTTCTGTACTGGGGACGTCTTTTTAATATTATTCTGGCTACTATTAGACGATTTTATTCAACTTAAAAAGGGGCTTCCAGTAATCAACAGGCTTCGAACTTTTTACCACCACAGATCCTTCTTAAACGGCACAAAATCGTCTAAATGTAGCTAGAATAAAAATTAAAAAAGACGTCGCCGGTACAGAATGGGTGAAGTTAACAAAAAGTTGTGCTATACAGGTATATGAGAGTTACACAGAGTTAAACAGATGCTCAAACCACACATACTCCGAGGTCCCTACTAGGTGGTCCGGCCTTAACCCTTAATTAGCGGCGAGCAACATAAGTCGAGTTAAAAAAAGCTGGACTATGTGGCGGCGCTCGACATAACTCGAGTGGCAATTTCAGCACGTAATGTGGCTGAGAGAGAGAGACAAGTGGTGGCAGGAGACTAGCGAGCGTATGACTGCTCCAGACCACCGCGGCGAACCTACTGACACAAATCTCAGCTCCCTCCTCCCTCTCTCACTCGCTACATACTCAATTATGTACTGAAAGTACCGAATTACCTGCTTTTTGCACTCGCGTTGCACGGTTATTGCAAGAAAACTATCCATCATACAAGGATCGTTATGGTGTCATTCGAAAGCTCTGTTTATGCCCTTTCAGGGATAGGTACTTGTTTTACGTTCTGGGTCTTATTTAGGCATGAAAATGATCACGTAAACAGCCCTATTTTGGCTAAAAACACCCCGCTGTGCGGTACACATAAATAAACCGCATAGGCCGCTCGTAAGGTGTTAATACTGCTAGAGGACCTACTCAGGGACAGTTTTATAGTAGACAAATTAATCGGACAGCAAAATAGGAGAGAGAGAGAGAGAGAATGAAAATGGACTGATAACATATAGAAGACTAATTCTTATGTATTCTACTGTGAGAAAAGTAGGCACACAGGGTCTTTAGAATGGAATGATGTGTGTGCATGTGTGTCTGTGAGATGGTCAGTTCGTGTGTGTGTGTGTGCACCTAACCGTACCATAATTTCGTAGACAGTTAATCTTGCAAATCAACTTAATTTCTAATATATCAGTTTATACGTCGATTAAAATACAGTATTATTAACAAAATTAAAGCAACAGGTATACAGATGATATATAATTGTAGGATACCAATTACGTAACTAAAATACAACCTCAATAGGAGATATATCACTAAACGCAACCAAAAGAACTTTCGAAAAATGTCAACCACTTGCGAGTTGAATTCATGCTATAAGGAAGTTGGAGCCACAGACATCGATATTTAGCAGAACTAACAACTAAAATACGGTTGTAGTACATATATAAATACATAAAACCAAATCAATCATATTTTGTATCCATCAGAAACATATATTATTATTGTATTTCTGCTTAGTATCGATGTTTACGGCTCCAACTTCCTTATAGCCTGAAACTCGCAAGTGGTCAATTACAGCAATATATACAAAATACGGAATGCTAAGATTACATTTATATATAATTAACCCGTGGAGCCCCGGCTAGTTTTGTAATGTTTGCGCACCGGAACCCGGCCGGTTTTCAAAAAATGGTTTTATTCCAGAAACAATAGCGAATGGGTTAGGAATGAAGGAAAAACCACGAAAAACCGCTCAAAAAGCTTAAAAAATGGTCCTACAGAGCCCCCGAAAACGGATTTTACAAGAGTAAAAAATTGAAGGCAATTATCCCAAAAAAACAGGTTATTGCGTGGACTTTGAGAGTTTTCAACCATCGGCACGGTTGCGTGGGATACGTACACAGTTCCCATACAAATCTGAGCCCTCTTGAGTGGCTACACCTGAGGTTACGGTCGGCGCAATTAGGGTGACGCGCCAGGCGCGTCTCTGGGGCTGTGCGTTACATACATCGCCGACGCGTCCGGCGCGTCGCTGGGGCTGTACGGGTTAACCATATTATTACACCCATGGCCTTAGATACGTAATTACTACAACGAATATAGCAGGGGGGTCCCCTGCTTTTTTTCTCTCCTTTTCTCTCTTTCTCTGGCTTGTATCCATTTGGCCCCATTCAGCCTACTGTTTTAAGACGTTTAGAATACTGTACCGGCGACGTCTCTTTATCTTTATTCTAGCTATATTTAGACGATTTAATGCAGTTTGAGAAGGATCTGGTGTGGTAAAAAGGGTTAAGTAAGACAGTTCGAAGCCTGTTATTTGCTGGAGGCCTTTTTTAAGCTGAATATAATTGAACTTCAGATATTTTAAAAGTTAGGATCCCCATTGACCCCTAAACTTCTTATAACTCGAAATTAATAAAAGCAATCCGGCTGACGTTTCTATCATTTAGGAAGAGTCCACCAGGATATAGGTGTGGATATTTACAGCCAGTTTGCTCTAGGTCCTTTAGAGTTACAGAGAGGTCAGGGATCAATATTGTTGTAAAGTTCGTTGGCGCTACCTATAGGCTACCATATCCTAATGCTTGATCCTTCTTTATATAGCTCTCCCCTCACATGATGCAGCCCTAGAGCAGCCTTCTGTTAGTCTGTAGGTCCAAGGGGCTAGTTTTTGTTTTGTTCGGTATATTAATTTATTTTTTATTTTTTTGTGTTCTCGCTAAACCTCCATCAAGCTTAGAAAAACACCCCCTAAGATCCCTTAAGATAATTAAGATTATCCCTTCAAGATAAATTTGTACATTTTTCGGTAGAATAATGTCCCGGCCGAAGACCGGTCCCTCTTAAAATTTCAGACTAGCTATTGCTCGCCAGGAAAAATCAACACCTAAATGGCACGAAAGGTCTTAAAATTGACAACGAAATGGGGTAAGTTATTAAAATGTTCAATCTAATGGGCCGAACGTCAAAAAATATAAAAATTAATGAGGCTAAACATGAGGGAGAAGGGAACTAGAAAAACTACCTACTCTCCTTTTAAGTGGGAAGAGCTTTATCCCAAAACGTAACCAGCTGTGCGAGATCTACTGCTTGGCGCCAAAGTGTCTACGTGCGCCGAGAGGATGGATGAGGGGGCAGGGAGGGTGATCAGGATGCCAACCTGGGGCAAAATGATATACGGAAAAAATACAAGCAAATGTTCGAGGAATTGCATTGTTTTGGTAATTTTGTTCACTGCTAATGTCATAATCAACACTGTAGAGCTTGTATAACACCTGCATAGGCCTAATAAATATTGATATAAAGGTTCTAGTTTAGGAGTAGAATACTGTTCCGTTTGTCAACCTGAGTATGGGGGCTCATACAGGTTATTTCCCGGGAAATATTTTTTGTTCTACTTACTCACGTTCAGCAAAACACCATTACATACAGAAATATGCCACATTTCTGAAACATGCCAATAACTTACTATATCCTTTTCTAAGTCGCTTGAGTTTTATAATAAGATATATCATATAAATATACACAAAGAGAAACTCGAGAGAGTACAGGATTAGTAACGAAAGTAAAACCACGTCAATTTTCAGCCTAGTAGAGTTACCAAGCGCAAAATCTGAGTAATTACGCATATAATTTAGTTGCAACAAAGAAACTCCACGGCGTAATTTAGCCTAGTTTAAATTACTTTATATGATTGTATATACTGTATAATGCCTATTATTTAATTTTAATAGTGAACATCGGAGCAATAGGTTATTGATACGAACGGAAAATATAAGAAGTGGTAACTTTAGATCTCCTCTGGACCCCCAACACGCACACACACACAGCCCGTAGCCTAGTAGGTATAGAGCTCTCGTCTCACACACGAGGGGTCGGGGGTTCAATCCCCGGCCGGGCGGAGACAAATTGGGCTTGTCTCCTTTCATGTGTTAGCCTCAGTTCACCTAGCTGTAAATAGGTACCTGGAATAAGTGGACGACGTTGTGACGTCCCATCTGGGGTTGGCAAAAATGGTACAAGGCGAGATAGGTATCATATGGTTCACCTAAGCTGATGGCTACCTAAGCCTTCGGGCGAGACGGTACCGTCTATAGTGAGAATGGTACCATACAGATCCACCCTAAGCCTTCGTTTCCGATGTCGCCAATTGGCTAAATACAGACTACACACACATCCACAGCCATTCCAACAGTACATAAAACACTTAACATGCATTTCACGCAATACATTCCCAGTTAAGGAGGCGCGATAATAATGAGCTTAGCTCGCATTGCGTGGATTCCCCTTGACGAACAAGTAACTGAGTAACACTGAGTAACACACTCGATGACAAACATACATACACACGCAAATTGACCATCTCCCTCTCTCTCATACATATTTCAGAGGAGATGGGTCGTTTTTCTGGACCCTTTTCTCCCTCGTGTTTATCCCCATTAGTTTTGACAGTTGAAGACGTTCAGCCCATTAGTTTGGCGATGTTAATACCTTTATCTCCAGGATTTCGTTGTCAAATTGTTAGACCTATCGTGCCATTTAGGTGTCGATTTTTTCCTGGCGAGCTATAGCGAGCCTGTAATTATAAGAGGAACCGGCCAGGAAATTTTTCTGCCGAAAAATGTACAAATTTGTCTTTAGGGGGGGTGGGGGGGGGAATCCTATTTTTTTTTCTTTTCTAAGTTTGAGGGAGGTCTAACGAGGAAACTAAAAAAATAAATGAATTAATAGACCAAGAAAATAGTCACTAACCCCTTAAACATCCCTCAATGTCCCCGCACCCCTCAGCATCCAATATACCCTGTACATTATAGGTTGGCTAAATATCCTGACCTATATCCTCTGTAACTAGAAAAGGGTTAGAGCAAATGGGCCGTAAATTTCCCCACCTATTCCCAAGCCGACTGTTCCCAAATGGTAAAAATATAAGGGAAATTGACCTCTTGCGAGTTTCAGGCTATAAGGAAGTTGAAGCCGTAAACATCGATATTAAGCAGAAATACAATACTAATTTAAGTTTCTGATGGATAAATGGTATGTTGAATTGGGTTTTATGTATTTATATTATGTACTTCGACCATATTTTAGCTGTAAATTCTGTTAAATATCGTAGTCTACAGCTCCAATTTCCTTATAGAACAAAACTCGCAAGTCGGCTTAGGAAGGATGTATGGTAGCTACAAGGGATTACTTGAGATAGTCTGTAGCCTTTTAATTAATAGATGATCTTCCTAAGCTGAGTACAAATGTCAAATAGTTTACTACAATATAATAAAAATGGATGTGACCCATAATGAATGAATAATTACTTTAAAATCGCGATAACGAAAATATATCACCCCCAATCCTTATTATATCGCTTATTATAACTCCCCCATACCACCTAACATGTCATACCGCCCGAGAACAGCCCTCCCTCAAAACAGCAACCTCATAAGCTCGGCGAGTTCCTGTGTGTGTGTGTATTTGTATGTGTGTGTTCTTGGGCATGACGTCACTGAGGGGGCGGGGCTAATGTGCCTCGGGGATGTTCAAAAACTCGTGGTAATATTTATCACTCTCTCTCTCTCTCTCTCACTATCTCGGGACTTATAAGTAATGCCAGTCAACAATATAATAACTCGATTAATACATATAGGGAAGTAGTGGACAACTTCTTCCATTATTGCTGAAGGAATGGTAGATGGATTAAGGATTATGTTTAGTAATGTGGATGTGTTTACCCAGGACAAGAAAAGAGAACTGATATGTAGGTTGCAGGATGAAGAGGAAAAACCTGATGTCATAGCCCTACAGGAAGTAAGACCAAAAAAAATTAGAATTGAAAGGGAACTGGTGGAATATAGTTTGGAGGGTTTTGAGTTATATGAGAGAAATGCTATTAGAGCAGAGGTTGGAAGAGGACTGTTTATTTATGTAAGAAAAGAGCTCAAGGTTAATGAGGTGGATATGAGACAGCAGTATTGTGAGTATTTGTGTATTGAAGTAAAATGTGTAAGAGGATCAATTCTAATTGCCTCTATATATAGAAGCCCAAATAATAGCAGGGGAGAGGATTATAACCTACTGAAAGCAATGGAGGAGATAGATAATAGAGAGAACAAATATAAAATTTTGATTGGAGATTTCAATTTGCCAAGGATCAACTGGGCAAATTGTACTACTCCAGCGGGACAGGGTAGCCTGGAAAATAAGTTTATAGAGAAAGTGAGAGATTGTTTTTTAACGCAACATATTGTAGAGATGACAAAATATAGAGATGGGACGCAGGTGAGTGTACTTGATTTGATTTTTAGCAATGAAGAGGATATAGTGGAACATGTTAATGTGGATAGCCCTATAGGTCGTAGTGACCATGCCTGTATAAGCTTTAGTTGTAACATTAAATCAGAGAGGGATAATAGAAGCAATAGAAAAATATACATGTATGATAGAGCAGATTATGAGCTGCTGAGACGGTGTTTGGACATTGACTGGGGGGAATACTTGAACGGTGAAGACGCTGAAGGATTGTGGAGGAAAATTAGAGTCAAACTGGAGAATGCTGTATCCAAAAGTGTACCAGTAAGGGAATATAAGGATAAAACAAAATTGAGGAAAAGAACTAACCCAGAATTGCCAATGAAAAGAAAGCTTTGGGTATTGATTAGAAGAAAGAAACGATTGTGGGAAAGATTAAAATTGTTAAAAAAGAACAGGGGGTCTAGTATAGAGGCTAAGGAAGTGGATCTGGAACGCAGACAAATAAACAATAAAATAAGGTGGGAAACAAGGAGGGGGGTGAAGGAGAGGGAGAGAGAGATAGCTAGAAATGTGAAGGATAATCCAAAAATATTCTGGAAGTACATTCAGGAAAATTTAACAAGAAGAGTAGGGATCCCAGAGCTGGTAGGGGGGTTGAATGATGGGAGTAGAGCGGAGACTGATAAGGAGAAAGCAGAGGTGCTGGGGAAATACTTTGGGGGGGTACTAACAGTGGAGTCGGAGGATGCAGTGCCTACTATTCCCATCAAACAGGCACCGGCACTAGAACTAATAGAGTTTTCCCATGCTAGAATAAGAAGGGCTATAGACAAAATGAACAGAAGTAAGTCACCGGGACCGGATGGGATACACCCAAGAATCATAAAGGAAGGAGGGGAGATGTTAGTAGAGCCATTGAAAATGTTATTTGAGGTATCGTTTAATACAGGACAAATCCCGATGGACTGGAGAGAGGCGAACATTACAGCTATATTTAAGAAGGGAAAGATAAATGACCCAGGGAATTATAGACCAGTCAGTTTGACAAGTGTTGTGTGTAAACTAATGGAAACGGTAATTAGAGAAGGAATAATGGATCATATGAAGTCAAACCAACTTTTCAGTGGGAGACAGTTCGGATTCTTGCCGGGGAGGTCGACGGTACTACAGCTAATTAAGGTGGTAGATGATTGGATGCAAATTCTAGAAGATGGTGATGTAATAGACGTGGTATATTGCGATTTTATGAAGGCCTTCGATAAGGTCCCACATAAAAGGTTAATAGAGAAAGTTAGAAGCTATAATATAGGGGAGAAATGTGTGAAATGGATAGAAGCCTTCCTGAAAGATCGGAGACAGAGGGTACTGGTGAATGGAATAGGCTCAGGGTGGAGGGAAATTACAAGTGGGGTACCTCAGGGATCTGTGTTGGGACCACTGCTGTTCGTTATATTTATCAACGACTTGCCTGAAGTTATAACTAATGGAAGTGAGGTATACCTGTATGCGGATGACACTAAACTGTATAGAAGAGTGAGGAGTAAGGAAGATATGGGTTTGCTTCAAGGAGATGTGGAGGGCATGAAGGGATGGTCTGAGCATTGGTTAATGCCTTTTCATCCAAAAAAATGCAAGTACATGCGGATTGGGACCAGCAAGATAGACAAGGTAGGATACAGTATGTATGAAGCGATGGAGGAAGTGAGTGCAGAAAAGGATATAGGAGTAGTGATATACAATAAGTTAAATTTCTCAGAACATTTAGCGGAAAAGATAAACAAAGCCAATATAATTGTAGGGCTGATAAGGAGGACATTTGTGTCACTTGACGAAGAAATCTTCAGGAATCTCTATACAGCGCTGGTTAGGCCGCACCTGGAATATGCGAACCAGGTGTGGGCTCCATATATGGTAAAGGATATAGAAGCAGTGGAGAAAGTGCAGAGGAGAGCTAGCAAGCTGGTACCAACGTTGAAGAACGCGGGCTATGAGCAGAGGTTGAGGACACTGGCATATAGGGGAAAGAGAGGGGATACGATAGAGACTTTTAAGATAGTGTCAGGAAAGTACGATGAGGATGTGTGTGAAGGTATCTTCTTGATGCGGGAGGGAACAAGAACGAGAGGACACTCTAAGAAAATTTACAAAGAAAGAAATAGGCTTGAGAAGGCAAAGAACTAATTTTGTGATAGAGTGGTAAATGAGTGGAACGCACTGCCCCAGTATGTAGTCGATTCCGAATCAATAAGGGAGTTTGAAAGTAATCTTGATAAAGCATGGGGAAGACAAGATTTGAAGTTTGATTATAAAACAAAAATACAGAATAGTAAAAATGTTGCGTCTGCTACCGCCGCCGCCAACACCGTGAACGACCGCAGCAGTGCAAGTACTGGTACTGAGCTGGATACACAGGCATAGTTTGCCTTTTTCCAGAGGATCTACTGTAAGAAATACTGTAATAATTATATATTGCAAAATATGCACCTGGAAGATGATATTTATTAGGCATTTGTTACGTCAACGATTTTTGACTGGCTACAGCTGGTCGATTTTTTACCGGGACTTAATTTAACGTAAAGTAGAAATGCTAGATTTATACTATAACTAAGAGCATTGGCGAATATGATGGAACATCCTTAACAATCCTGTCTATAATAATAAACCCACTGAAAAGGGTTTAATCTCACACGCAGAAAAAGAACAACAAATATTTCGACTTGTACGTCTTACAGGTGTAGTTGCCAATGTCTAATTCACGAAACAAAAGCGAACACAAAGCATAGCCTATATAACACAGAAACCTATGACCGCGTAACTTAGCCTAGTCTAACTTACTCTAAACTATACCGTGTTCAAACTAATATAGCCAGTAAATTATATAAAAGATCATAGAATAGATATTGTAATGATAAAATAAATATTCTAACTAGCTACTCGCTACTCACCACTCCCTTGGCCCCCTCTCCCTTCACCCCTTTCCCATTCTCTAAAACCCTGGATACATTTTTGATAATAGATGGCGTAGGCATTCACTTTCCAATAATTCATTCGATTTTGCCCCGTTTCCTCATAAGCTAGGCTACCCTTGATTTCGCTGGTATTTCGTTTGTAGCTACATCAGTATAAATCCTCGATTTCTGAAGCAAACTATACTCTATTTTTTCCCAGCTGATGTTAAATTGAATCCCTTAGTAGCCGAGTTCTCGATAATTAATGGAACTATATGAAACTACTATGGCTGTGTGTCGTATTAATGCCAAGTTTTCATAATTAACATCATATTTCACTACAAAATCTACCTTATAGCCGAGTAATAAAGATAGAAACATGGCAATTTACCCTCAGCTGGAAAAAAATTGACTTGCCTATAGTAGTATTATGTCTTTATACAACTATCTTGATTATTATTTATAAGTCAATGGAGAAAGGCTATACTTAATTCTGGTCAATTGCTATCGCCCCCACACACCCTACACACACACACACAGATACATACACACATACACACACTCATAGACATACTCACACAAGTATACACACATACAGAGACACATACACACACACACACTGGCATGCTCACTCACAGGCATACAAACATACAGATGCATCCCTTATTACTATAGAACGAGTGTACTTACCTACACATACACACGCGCAAATTGACCATCTCACACACACACACACACATCATTCCATTCCAAAGACCCTGCAGGCCTACTTTTATCACAATTAGTTTTCTATGTTATCATTCCACTTTCATTCTTCGATATTTAACAGCATGACCAGCTAAAATACGGATGTAGTACATTTATTAGTACATAAACCCCAATTCACCATACTTTATATCCATCGGAAACTTACTTTATTATAGCACTTCTGTTTATAATCGATGTTTAAGGCTCCAACTTCCTTATAGCCTGAAGCTCGCAAGTGGTCAAATAATGTTTATACTATAAACTGTCCCTGAGTCTAGCAGTATTAAGGCCGGACCACCTAATAGGGACCGCAGGGTATGTGTGGTTTGGCATCTGTTTAACCCCTTATTTACCGCGACGTCTTTCTAATATTATTATAACTATATTTAGATGAGTTAGTGCAGCTTAAGAAGGATCTGTGGTACTAAAATGGGTTAAGAGAGATAGTTCGTAGCCTGTTAGTTGCTGGAGGCCCTTTCGAAATTGAAACTGAATAAACTCGTCTTATAGTAGCCAGAATAAAGTTAAAAGGACATCCCGGTACTGAACGGGTTAACTCTGTGTAACTCATATTGCACAACTTTTTGTTAACTTAACCCCTTCTGTATCGGCGACGGCTTTTCCATTTATTCTAGCTACATTTAGACGATTTTGTACCGTTTAAGAAGGATCTGTGGTGGTAAAAAGGGTTGAGTGAGACATAGTTCGCAGCCTGTTGATTACTGGAAGCCCCTTTTTAAGTTGAATAGAATCATCTAATAGTAGCCAGAATAAAATTTAAAAAGACGTTGCCGGTACAGAAGGGTATGAAGTTAAGTTCAAAATGTTAATACTTTTAAAATTACGCAAATAAAAAGCGTCCTTCTCTGCTATTAACCTCCCCCTACCTAACACCTCACATGTAAACTCGTATCCCTTGACCATACAACCCAGCAAATCCTGCCACCCAATGGCAGCCCTCTGTGGGACCCCAAGCACCATCCATATGACCATATCTCATCTTACGTTGTTGAAATTCCGATTTATTTATTAATTTTTATATATTTAGGCCTAGGTTCATAAAACATTTTATTCATATAACTAGATCTTATCCACCAACCCCTTAACTCCCCCACACAACCTTGCATGTTATGCCACCCAAGAGCAGCCCTCTCTGGAAACAGCTACCCCATAAGCTCAACGAGTTCCTGGGTGTGTGTGTGTAAGTGTAAGTGTGTGTGTGTGTTACTGTGTACGTATGTATGTGTGTTCTTGGGCATGACGTCACTGAGGAGGGCGGGGCAGATGTGCCAAGGGGATGTTCAAAAACTCTTGGTAATATTAATCACTATCTCGGGCCTTTATTTATGCCTACCAGCTATCTAATAATTCATTTAGACACATACAGGGAAGTATTGGACATCTCTTTGCTATATATACAACTAAAATTTGGTTTAAAAGACGATATTTTGAGTCAGTTGGTACAACGAAGTACGTAATCAGCTTTTTGACTGGCTACAGCTGACGATTTTTACCTGGTAATTAATTTAACGTTAACTAGAAATACTCGATTTCTTCCATATCTGAAAGCATAGACGAATATTGTAGATCATCCTTAACAAACCTGTCTATATCAATAAACCCACAAAATACAATTTAATCACATATGCAGAAAAAGAACTGCCAATATTTCGAATTTTTCGTCATGCCGATAAAGTTGCCAAGGTCTAATTCTCGTAACCAAAGCGATAACCAAGCAAATATAACAGAAACGTAGTCTGTGTATCCTAGCCTAGTCTAACTTACTCTAAACTATACTGGGTTTAATCTAACATAGCCAGGCAATGGTATCAAGAACCATATAAGGAGATATGTTCGATAATATTAATATAAGATCTGGCTACTCACCCTCCCTCTACCAAAACTCAGAAATTTTTGCTAACAGATGGGGTAGGCATTCACTTCTGATGTATTTACTGGAAGTTGCCGTTTCTTCATAAACTAGACTACTCGTGATTTCGTAAGCATTTATTTTGGAAACTATATCACCATTCTTTAAGTTTTGAAGGTAATTACTATATCTAGATTCCTGTTTTTTTGTTTTTATTCAACTATCTTCATTATTCTGTATAAGCTAAGGAAGTAGAAATATGCAATAATTAATTCGTGTTCAATTGCAATCGCCCACAAAAGAACTAGCCAATATAGTCTTTCATTCTACGTCACGGAAAGTTACCAAATGCTAAATGTTAGAACCTATAGATATATATAATTAAGAGTTTATTACCCTTTTCGATAACAAGATACCATACTCAGTATGTTATCTAGTGAGCTAAACTTCCAACTAATTAATTTGGCAAAGTAAGACGTATGGTTTAAGATATTTTGTGATGGGGGCCATCGAGTGTTAATTACGACGTGGCAACTATGGCGCGGGTCGAGAGGGAGAAAGAGAGAGAGGAGGGGGGGGGGGGGCAGAGAGAGAGAGAGAGAGTTAAAAGGGGCCCATTTCGTATATTTATTCATCGTACAACAGCCTGCCATTCCATTAGGTTGCTTTTAATAACTAACTTGCTATCATTATACATACAATAGGCTACAGTAATTTAGACTAGGGTAGGAGATCGCGGAGGGTATACTTATTGATAACAAAAATGCATATAGCCTAATCGGCTTTGGTACTTGGTGACTTAACTAGGCTGAATATTAACGTGCTTTAATTTTAGCTACCAGCACTTTTTTGTTCTATTCTGTTCATAATAATAATTGTATTAATATAGTATACTGTGTTACTGTATGAATAAAGTGCAAGGGTAATAATTTCTTGAGGCTTTATACATATAGGAATCGGTTACTTGTCTATTTTAATCATGTGTTGCAGTAGTAATGTTAGTGTATCTCTAAATATAGTGTCAGTTAATTTACCTATAGGAGCGATCCACATCCCCTACACACACACACAAACATACATAGACATACATAGACACAGGCATACATACACATACATAGGCAAACAGTAATGGTGAAACAGTATTATCAGACTTTCTTCTATTCAACTGCTGAGCTCTGGAACTGTCTCCCAGAATCAGTTTTTCCCTCTTCCTATGACTTAAATTGTTTCAAACTCCGTGTGTCCAGGAATTTTGGCTCGAACGTCCCTTGATTTTGTTTCTGTCACTCTTTCAACTTTGGGGGAGGCACTCGGTACAGGCAGTTCTGCCTTTTGTCTCCCTCACTCACATAGAAGAAAAAAAAAACACACATTCAGCTACATCATAGGCACACAGGCATACATACAGAGAGAGAGAGAGAGAGAGAGAGAGACATAATACGTACTGTACAGTGGCGCCAAGCTGTCTGCATTGACACTTTCCCACAAAGTTCTGCTTACTTTGATAAACAAATCGTTTATATAGCCAGAATAAAATTAAAAAATAAGTCAAAACCGATTTCGGGGTAAGCCAATAGGTGTGTACTATTAAATATGCCAACTCTTTATATATTTAATATTGATGTCCTCTAACATTGTCTCTATAATTCATTAGCTGGTGTACATCCTGCCACCCAAGGGCAGCCCTCTGTGGGTCCCCAAGCACCATCCATATCTCTCATCTAACGTGGTTGAAATTCCTATATATTTATTGGGTCCGTAACATATTATATAACTAGGCTATAACTTGATCCTATCAACCAACCCTCAACTCCCCTGTACAACCTTGCATGTTATTCCGCCCGAGAGCAACCCTCTCTGGAAACAGTAACCCCATAAACTCAGCGAGTTCCCGAGTGTACGTACGTATGTGTGTGTGTTGGTTTGTATGTGCGTTTGTGTGTGTGTTCTTGGGCATGACGTCACTGAGGGGGCGGGGCTAAAGTGCTGCGGAGATGTTAAAAAACTCGTGGTATTATTAATCACTATCTCTCACTATCTCGTGACTTTATTACGCCTGCCAGATATATAATAACTCATTTAGATACATACAGGGAAGTATTGGACAACAACTTTACTATATATACATGTCAAATGGTGTTTAAAAGACGATATTTTGAGTTAGTTGGTACGAGGAAGTATGTCTTCGGCTTTTTGATTGGCTACAACTGGCGATTTTTACCAGGAATTAAATTTAACATTAAATATAAATACTCGCTTTTCTCTATATCTGACAGCATAGACGAATATTGTAAAGCATCCTTAACAAATTTGTCTACATCAATAAACCCACAAAATACAATTTAAGTACATATGCAGAAAAAGAATTCCTAATATTGCGACGTTTACGTCTTACAGGGGGCAGTTGCCAAGGTCTAATTCGTGTAATAAATAGGAATCCAAACAATTATAACATAATACATATGTTTGTGTATCCTAGCCTAGTCTAACTTACTTTAAACTATACCTTGTTTAATTTAATATAGCTAGTTATCGATAATAAAGCCCTTATTAGGAGAAATGTTAGATAATGGGTTGCATAATATGGCAACTCACCCCTCCCTTGCTACCTACCTACCCCATATCCAAACATTTTTGTTAATAGATGGCGCGAGAGTTCACTTTTCTTTATTTAACCCCTTCTGTACCGGTGACGTATTTTGTATTTGGTTTCAGCTACATGTATACGATTATATGAACAGCTTAGGAAGGATATATGGTAGATAAAAGGATTAATTGAGATAGTCTGTAGCCTTTTCATGGGTAGACATCCTTCCCAAGCTTAATAATATCGTCTAATAGGTGCCAGAATATAATGAAAAGGACGTCACCGGTACTGAAAGGGTTAAACTAATGCTAGGGTTTTCGTGATTTCGCTGACATTAAATTTAGAGCTGAATCAGAATAATACTCAATTTCTGAAGCAAATTACTATGTCTGCAATAACGGGAGATCTTTATGCAACTAAATGTATTATTATTTATAAGTTTAGACAAGATAAAGGCCTATAAATTATTCGTGTTCATTTGCATTCGCCCTCTAAAGAACTTACCAATATCCGCATTCATATGACGTCACGAAAAGTTGCCAAATACTAAATTGTAGGCCATTACCCATAGATATATCCAAGTGCTTAATCTAGGCTACTCACGAATGCATTACACTAACATATTCCTAAACAAAATGCTTAGGTTAGGATATAGTTTTCTAAACTGGAAACTACTTGATTCAGAAACAAAAAGTATGAATAATTTATAAGAATAATTCAGACAAGATTAAATACAATATTGTAGCCTATGTATATATATAAAAAAAAATCATAACAACATTTCTTGGTAAGCCAATTAATATGAAATAGCTAAGTAGTAGATACCATTGGGCGGTTGGTTTATATTAAATATGCTAACTCTTCATATATTTAATATTGATGTCCTCTAACATTGTCTCTATAATTCATTAGCTAGCACATCCTGCCACCCAATGGCAGCCCTCTGTGTGACCCCAAGCACCATCCATATGACCATATCTCATCTTACGTTGTTGAAATTCCGATTTATTTATTAATTTGTATATATTTAGGCCTAGGTTCATAAAACATTTTATTCATATAACTAGATCCTATCCACCAACCCCTTAACTCCCCCACACAACCTTGCATGTTATGCCACCCAAGAGCAGCCCTCTCTGGAAACAGCTACGCCATAAGCTCAACGAGTTCCTGTGTGTTACTCAGTTACTTGTTCGTCAAGGGGAATCCACGCAATGCGAGCTAAGCTCATTATTATCGCGCCTCCTTAACTGGGAATGTATTGGGTGAAATGCATGTTAAGTGTTTTATGTACTGTTGGAATGGCTGTGGATGTGTGTGTAGTCTGTATTTTAGCCAATTGGCGACATCGGAAACGAAGGCTTAGGGTGGATCTGTATGGTACCATTCTCACTATAGACGGTACCGTCTCGCCCGAAGGCTTAGGTAGCCATCAGCTTAGGTGAACCATATAATACCCATCTCGCCTTGTACCATTTTTGCCAACCCCAGATGGGACGTCACAACGTCGTCCACTTATTCCAGGTACCTATTTACAGCTAGGTGAACTGAGGCTAACACATGAAAGGAGACGAGCCCAATTTGTCTCCGCCCGGCCGGGGATTGACCCCCCCGACCCCTCGTGTGTGAGACGAGAGCTCTACCTACTAGGCTACGGGCTGTGTGTGTGTGTGTGTGTAAGTGTAAGTGTGTGTGTGTGTGTGTGTGTGTACGTATGTATGTGTGTTCTTGGGCATGACGTCACTGAGGAGGGCGGGGCAGATGTGCCACGGGGATGTTCAAAAACTCTTGGTAATATTAATCACTATCTCGGGCCTTTATTTTTGCCTACAGCTATCTAATAATTTATTTAGACACATACAGGGAAGTATTGGACATCTCTTTGCTATATATACAACTAAAATTTGGTTTAAAAGACGATATTTTGAGTCAGTTGGTACAGCGAAGTACGTAATCAGCTTTTTGACTGGCTACAGCTGACGATTTTTACCTGGTAATTAATTTAACGTTAACTAGAAATACTCGATTTCTTCCATATCTGAAAGCATAGACGAATATTGTAGATCATCCTTAACAAACCTGTCTATATCAATAAACCCACAAAATACAATTTAATCACATATGCAGAAAAAGAACTACCAATATTTCGATTATTCCGTCATGCCGATAAAGTTGCCAAGGTCTGATTCTCGTAACCAACGTGATAACCAAGCAAATATAACACAGAAACATAGTCCGTGTATCCTAGCCTAGTCTAACTTACTCTAAACTATACTGGGTTTAATCTAATATAGCCAGTCAATGCTAACAAGAACCATATAAGGAGATATGTTCGATAATATTAATATAAGATCTGGCTACTCACCCTCCCTCTACCAAAACTCAGACATTTTTGCTAACACTTTGCTTTCACTTCTGATGTATTTACTCGAACTTGCTGTTTCCTCATAATCTAGTCTACTCGTGATTTCGTAAGCATTTATTTTGGAACTATATCACCATTCCTTAAGTTTTGAAGGTAATTACTAGATCTAGATTCATGGGGGATCTTTATTCAACTAACTTCATTAAGGAAGTAGAAATAGGATATATTTAATTCGTTTTCAATTGCAATCGCCCCCAAAAGAACTAGCCAATATTGTCATTCATTCTACGTCACGGGAATTACCAAATACTAAATGTTAGTACCTATATATATATATCCAATCACAAGTTTGTTACACTACCTATTTCGATACTCAATATATTATATAATGAGCTAAACTGGAAACTAATGAATTTGGCAAAGTAAAAGACACATGGTTTAAGAAATGTTGTGATGGGGGCAATGACTAAATTACGATGTGGTAACTGTGGCGCGGGTTGAAAGAGAGAGAGAGAGGGGGGGGGGGGGCCTCAGAGAGTGAGAGTTAAAAGGGGTCCAGTTCATATATACGTTAATCGTACAACAGCCTGCCATTCCATTAGGTTGCTTTCAATAACTGAATTGCTATCATTATACATACAATAGGATACAGTAAGTTAGACTAGGATAGACTGTGCAGTAGGTTATATTTATTTATATTAAATAGACGTATAGCCTATAATCGTCTTTGGTACTTGGCGACGCTACTAGGCTGAATATTTACGTGCTTTCATTTTTCGCTACTATCCATGTTTTCTGTTCTATTCCTGTTTATAGTTATATTGATATGGTGTTTGTGCTGTTGTATAAATCAAGTGACATATACAAGGATAGTAATTTCTTGAGAAGGTTTTGTAAGATATAAATCGGTTACGTTTTTGCATAATTAAGGATGTGTTGCAGTAGTAACGTTAGTGTAGGTCTAAATATATTGTCCGTTAATTTAACGATAGGAAACCCCCATACCCTCGTCCTCTACACACACAGAGACAAACACAAGCACACACACACATAGCAACACACACATACAGAAACACATACACACATAGATATACACACTTACGGAGACTCATACACAGGCACACACACTGGAATGCTTACTCAGAGGCATACAAACATACACATACATAAATTATACACACAGTAATACACACACACACACACACATATCTTAACAATTGACTAACGTATGGTTAACATTGTATGTATTTTGTTTTAATTCTGGCTAGCCTTAGACAATATAACAGCTTAGGAAGGACCTCTAGCATTTGGGTAAAATCTATCTATTTAAATATCTTGATTTCTAAAGATCTCTGCTAAGGTTGATGAAAATCGTTTATTAATAGCCAGAATAAAACGAATTAATTAGCTAGTACCTTATGCCCACACAATCCAGCACATCCTGCCACCCAAGGGCAGCCCTCTGTACGTGGGTCCCCAAACACCATCCATACATCTCATCTTACGTGGTTGAAATTCCTATATATATTAATTGGGTTCATAACATATTATATAACTACGATATAACCTGATCCTATCCACCAACCCTTAAGGGGGGTGACCTGCTTTTTGTTATTTCTCTCCTTTTCTCTCTTTCTCTGGTTTGTATCCATTCGGCCCCATTCAGCCAACTATTTTAAGACGTTTATCCCCATCTAGGTGTCGATTTCTTCCTGGCGAGAGGTAGCGAGCCAGCATTATATGAAGAAATCCGGCTTCGCCGGAGACATTTTTCCATCGAAAAATTTACAAATTTAGCCTGCTGTCAAACAACAATACAAAATATGCTGGCTCGCTACCGCTCACCAGTAAACAATTGACACCTGGATGGGGATAAACGTCTTAAAACAGTAGGTTGAATGGGGCCAAATGGGTACAAGGCAGAGAAAGATAGAAAAGGACAGAACAAAAACAGGTCACCCCCCTTACAGTAACTCCCCCACACAACCTCGCATGTTATTCCGCCCGAGAGTAGCCCTCTCTGAAAACAGCAACCCCATAAGCTCAGCGAGTTCCCGAGTGTGTGTGTAGGTTTGTGTGTGTGTTGGTTTGTATGTGCGTATGTGTGTGAGTTCTTTGGCATGACGTCACTGAGGGGGCGGGGTTAATGTGCCGCGGGGATGTTCAAAAACTCGGGGTAATACTTATTACTATCTCGTAACTTAATTAATGCCTGCCATCTATATAATAACTCATTTAGATAGCCTACACACAGGGAAGTATTGGACAACTCTTTGCTTTATATATATATATATATATATATATATATATATATATATATATATATAATGTTGTTTAAAAGATGATATTTTGAGGCAGTTGGTACAACGAAGTACGTGATCAGCGCTTTGACTGGCTACAGCCGACGATTTTTACCAGGAAATTAATTTAACATTAACTAGAAATACTCGATTTATTCTATATCTGACATCATAGACGAATATTGTAGAACATCCTTAACAACCTTGTCTACATCAATAAACCCACAAAATACAATTTAATCACATATGCAGAAAAAGAACTAACAATATTTCGATGTTTCCGTCATGCCGATAAAGTTGCCAAGGTCTAATTCTCGTAATCAAAGAGAAATCCAAGTATATATAACATAATACATACGTTTGTGTATCCTAACCTAGTCTAACTTACTCTAAACTATACTGAGTTTAATCTAATATAGCCAATAAATTATAGTAAAGACCATAGGGGAGATATTATACGATAACATGTATATACTAACTAACTACTCACCCCTCCCTTGGCCCCCCTCTCCCTTCACCCCCTTCCCATTCTCTAAAACCCTGGATACATTTTTGCTAATAGATGGCAGGCATTCACTATTAAAGTAATACTTCGAATTTGATATTTCCTCGTAAGCTAGGTTACTCGTGATTTCACAGGTATTTAATTTAGAGCTACACCAGTGTTTTCCTCAATTTCTGAAGCAAATTCCTATGTTAGGAATCTCAGACGATCTTTATACAACTATCATGATTAGTATTTATAAGATAAGGCAATAAAGAAAGGCTATTATTTATTCTGGTCAATTGTAATCGCCCCCCAAAAAACTAGCCAATATTGCCATTAATTCTACGTCACGTGAAGTTACCAAATACTAAATGTTAGTACCTATAGATATATATAATCACGAATTTATTACACTACCTATTTCGATAACAAAATACTCAGTATGTTATCTAGTGAGCTAAACTTGCAACTAATTAATTTAGCAAAGTAAAAGACGTAGGCTATGGTTTAAGAAATTTCGTTATGGGGGCAATGAGTGATAATTACGATGCGTCAGTATTATGGAGAGAAAGCGAGAGTGTGTGTGTGTTTAGAGGGGGCTTTGAGATGACTAATTCGTATTAAGCAATAACCTACCAGTCCATTAGGTTGATCAATTATAATATAATTGCTATCATTAAACATATAATAGCATAGGCTACAGTAATATAGACTAGGGTAAATTGTGCGGTAGGGTTTATTCATTGATACACAAAATATACGTAGCCTATATTCTCCATTGGTGACTATACTGAATATTAACAGGTATTATTTTTCGCTACCATCCATGTTTTCTCTGTTCTATTCAATTTGATAGTTATATTAGTATGGTGTTTGTGTTATTATACGAATCAAGTGACTTACAGTATGCAAGGATAGTAATTTCTTGAGAAGGTTTTGTAGGATATAAATTGGTTGTGTTTGTATAATTAAGGATGTGTTATAGTAGTAAGTTGGTGTAGGTCTAAATATAGTGTCCGCTAATTTAACTATAGGAAACCCCCACACCCCCGTCCCCTACACACGTACACACACACACACACACATAACCATACACTGGCATACACACATACATAGACATACACACATACACACAGAGACACATACACATAGACATACACACACGCACACTGACATGCTCACTCACGGGCATACACACATACAGACACATACACACACACACAAGCTACACTCAAACCACACACATACACACGTATACATTTTGAATGTTGCAGAGGGTGTCAACTTAACAATTGACTAATTAATTATTAACATTGTAAGTATTTACTTTCTTTTAATTCTGGCTAGCATTAAACAATGCAATACAGCTTAGGAAGAACCTCTAGCATTTGGGTAAGATCTATCTATTTAAATATCTTGATTCCCACAGATCTCTGCTAACAAATTCATCTACCTTAGCAGTGCTAAGGTAGATGAATTTGTTTATTTAATAGCCAGAATCGGACTACAACTAAATAATACGTCTTGGTATATACAACAGTTAAACAGACTAATCCAGATAATATATAGTACAACATTGTAGCTATTATATCATATGCAACTCAAAACAGATTTTCGGGGTAAGCCATGAATAGGTTAGCCTATAGCTAAATAGTAGATATCACTGGGCAGTTGGTATACTATATAGTATTGGATATGCTCAATCTTCATATATACAATATTAATGTCATCTAACACTGTTTCTATAATTCACTAGCTAGTATCTTATGCCCACACAAGCCAGCATATCCTGCCCTCTGTGGGTCCCGAAACACCATCCACATCTCTCATCTTACGTTGTTGAAATTCCTATCTATTTATTACCGTCTTGTTGGTGTAGTGGTTAGAGTTTAAAAATCTGTGTGTGATAACCCAGGTTCGAATCCCGGTGGATCACATATATGCTTTCATTAATTTCATTGGAGGTGTTTGGTGTTGTGGTGAAATTAATAAAATATAGATAATTTATATAATTGGCTTCATAAAACATTTATTTCCTATAAATTGATCCTTTCCACCAACAATTAACTCCCCCACACAACCTTGCATGTTATTCTGCCCGAGAGCAGCCCTCTCTGGAAACAGCAACCATATAAATTCAGCGAGTTCCCGAGTGTGTGTGTACGTATGTGTGTGTGTGCGTTGGTTTGTATGTGCGTATGTGTGTGCGAGTTCTTGGGCATGACGTCATCACTGTGGTGGCGGGGCTAATGTGCCGCGGGGATGTTCAAAAACTCGTGGTAATATTTATCACTATCTCGTAACTTAAGTAATGCCTGCCAATAATTTAATACCTCACTTAGATACATACAGGTAAGTATTTGGACAACTCTTTGCTTCATACATTATCTATAACGTTGTTAAAAGATGATATTTTGAGTCAGTTGGTACGAGAAAGAATGTCATCGGCTTTTTGACGGGCTACAGCTGGTGTTTTTTGCTGGGAACTTATTTTAGCGTTAAATAGAAACGGGCGCTTTCTGCAAAATTTAAAAGCATGGACGAATATTGTAGAACATTCCTAATAAACCTGCATATTTCAATTAACCGACAGAATAAGGTTTAATCAATAATACAGACAAAAAAACTACCAATATTGCGACTAAGGGAGCGGGAGGGGAGGGGGGAGGCGGGAGGGAAGAGAAGGTCCGGTTCAGTGTTTACGGGATTTCGTAGGAGGTGGATGTGCGTCGGTGTTGGTCCGCGAAGGCGATAGACTCTGTGTATTGGGATGCTGTTATTTCTCTCCCATATCGAAATAAGGTTAGTGAAGCATCTGAGGTATATACTTTACTGCATTGTTTGGTATTTTAGCCATTATAAGGGCTAATTCTATGCATGGTACCGGGTATTTTAGGACAGTTTCGGAAGCTACGTACGGTAGCAACGTTGCAGTTGGGGTATTTGTCAACAAAATCCTAAATACATGTATACACGGCATCCGAATTTGGTAATATATAAGCGTATTAAGGACGCTTAGGCTATAATCAGTGTATTTACAGTACATCCCCCCATCCACAAATTCACAAGTAGCCTATGGGGAGCGCATACCGTGTTTGTAATAGCCTACAGTGAGGACGACCGAGGGAGCTCTGAGAGTCTCGAGACTGCGGGTTTTTTCATTAATATTATCAGGTATTAGGCCTAGGTTATAAATGTACCGTAATTAAAATAGGCCTATGACTGCGTTTTTTTTGTATTAGCCTAATAGGCTATTATCGGGTATTAGGCTATAAATGTGATTAAAATTATTCTCCCACAGTCACTGGATTATATAGGTTATAAGTACAGTATAAGGATTCCATAGACCTACACTGTCCATAATCTTTATTTTTTATTAATTTCACCACAACACCAATTTCACCAAACACCCCCAATGAAATTAATTAAAGTATATATGATCCACCGGGATTCGAACCTGGGTTATCACACACAGATTTTTGCCACCTTAACCATTACACCACCAGGACGGTTAAAGGTTTATGCACACGCCTACGACTTGTTATCCATTCTCGAATACTGGATATTAATCTAATCATAAGAACATAAGAACATAAGAAAATGGGAGTCTGCAGAAAGCCGATTGGCCTAAGCAAGGCAGATCCCTGTCCCACACAACCCCAATTATAGGCTCAACACTCTAATACCCTGAGGATCATCTTACCAAACCGGTTAGAGATTAACGCAGGGTTACGGGGTCTGCAGAGCGCTGATTGGCCCAACCCGGCTGATCCCCCTTCACACCCAACCCTTCTCGTCCATATGCTTATCCAATTTTTTCTTAAAGCTCCCTATCGTTCTTGATCCCACTATATCACTTGGTAGCCTATTCCACCCATCTACAACTCTGTTACCAAACCAATATTTGCCTATATCTTTTCTGAAACTAAATTTATCTAATTTTAAAAAACCATTGGTACGAGTTCTTTCGCTATCACTGAGCTTTAGTACATTTGTCATGTCCCCTTTGTTAATCCCACTAACCCACTTGAACACCTCTATCATATCCCCTCTAAAACTCTGCGTCTCTCTAACGAATGTAAACCTAATTTCTTCAACCTTTCTTCATACGGAAAATTTCTAATATTATGGATCATTTTTGTCATTCTACGCTGAATTCTCTCCAATGAATCTATGTCCATTCTGTAATAAGGACACCAAAATTGGACCGCATAATCCATATGGGGTCTCACTAATGACAAGTAAAGTTTTAAGATAACATCAGCAGTTCTGTTACTCACACTCCTAGAGATGAACCCGAGAATCCTGTTTGCCTTATTACGAACGCTTATACAGTTTTCTAGGCTTCAAATCATTGCTAACAAACACACCTAGATCTTTCTCGCAGTCTGAATTTTCTAATTCTAAATTAGCTAGTTTATATTTAACATTTGTTTGCATCTTCCCTATCTTTAATACCTTGCATTTGTCAATGTTAAACTTCATCTGCCAATTTACTGACCATTCATGTAAGGTATCTAGATCCCTTTGGAGGCACTCTATATCGCTATCTGAATCAATTGATCTCCCCATTTTAGTATCGTCTGCGAATTTACTTATCCTACTAGTTATACCTAAATCTAGGTCATTTATGTATATAAGAAACAACAGGGGACCTAATACCGATCCCTGGGGGACACCACTTTTGACTGCTCCCCACTCTGACTTGGTACCATTTATGCTGACTCTGTTTCCTACCAATTAGCCATGACCTAATCCATCCCAACAACGACCCTCCTATTCCATGTGCCTCAACCTTTCTCATCAATCTCTCATGAGGGACGCTGTCGAAAGCTTTACTGAAATCTAAATATATAATATCATATGACTTGTCACTATCTACTGCTTCATATACCTCTGAGAAAAAAGCTAAGCAAATTAGTAAGGCAAGAACGTCCCCTGAGTGAATCCATGCTGAGAAGAATTTATTAAGTTAAATTTTACTAAGTGGCTTCTAATTTTCCTAGCAATAAAGTACTCTAGCAACTTTCCTATGATTGATGTGAGACTAATGGGACGGTAATTGGATGCTATCGATTTATCACCTTTTTTTGAAGATCGGAACTACATTTGCAAGCTTCCAAGCTTCTGGAACTAAACCTGTTTCTAATGACTTGTTAAATATAAATGCTAATGGACTACTTAACTCATCTCTGCATTCTTTTAATACTCTAGCATATACCTCGTCAGGACCAGGCGATTTTTTGAGGTTTCAGTCTGTCAATTTCCTTAAGCACATCATTTCTACTTATACTAACTGTACTTAACATATTTTCTATACTATCACTATATACCATATTGACTTCTGGAATCTGTGCCAAATTTTCATTAGTGAAAACGGAAAGAAACTGACTATTTAATGTACTGCACATTTCTAAATCATTTTCTGTTATTTCTCCTATTGAAGTTTTTAGGGGGCCTATTTCATCTCTAACTTTAGATTTATATAGTTGGTAAAAAGCTTTAGGGTTATTTTTTGAGTCGCTGGCTATCCTTATTTCATAATTTCTTTTTGCTTTCCTGATTTCCTTTTTGACCTGTCTTGATAGAGTCTGATAGTATATATGTAAATGATTTCACCTTTCTTTATTTTTCGATATATTCCTTTCTTTTTTCCTATAAGATCTATTAGCTTATTAGTCATCCATTTTGGTTGGTTCTGCGTCGATCTAAATCTTCTTTTAGGGATATTTATTTTGAGCATTGTGGAGTGAAGCAATAAACTGGTTATATGTAGGTGGCAAGTTTAACTCTGGCATATCCTGACTTAATCGCTTAACAATAGGGTCCACCCTTAAGTCTCTTCTTAGCCCACCATAATCGGCTTTTCTGAAATCTGGGATAAGTGTCGTATTCTCTTAGCATCCTGTCCATTGTATATTAAATAAATAGATTTATGATCGCTATTTCCTAGGTGGTCACCAATCTCTACATTATTTATCATGTTTTATAAACGATTTTCCGCCATTTCTACTCATATTAGGCGGTCTATATATAACTCCAATAACTATGGTCTCACTACCTTCGTTAACTTCTACCCAAACACTTTCATTATCATTATTTAGTCTAATACCTGATTTAATACAGCTTTTTAATGTACTCCTGACAAACACTGCTATACCCCCGCCCCTCCTACTTGTTCGGTCATATTTAAACAAACTATATCCTGGAATATCAAATTCTGCTAAAAAATGCCTAGATTCTGTATTAATCCACGTTTCAGTTAGCGCTATTATGTCTATATTTTCTGTGCTAACGAGTGCTCTAAGTTCGTTCATTTTGTTACATAAACTCCTACAATTTGTATAATATACCCTCAACCTATTACTTTTATTTGCAACTAATTTTCTATTTAGTCCATGAGCCAAGACCCGAATTTTGGGATATCGGTACCACCCGGGGTGACTAATTCTCTTAGGTGTTTTTAGCTTGCTACATGTCTCTAGTTTATGTTTTGATATGATAGCCCTTGCACATTGGTAGCTTAATGGTCGTTATCACTTCTTGAATAGACATACCCTACCGAAAATTCCGATTTTTTTTTAAATGTCAAATTTGGGGACAGGAATGCCTAAATGTCAACAAAATGCATATAGTAATTGTCACATTTAATACAAGTCCTGTAAATAAACACTAAGCATGCCATGGGCTTGTACATACTATTATGGCAAATTACTACTCCTAAATATCATCTACGTCAGACTCGGAATCTGACTGTTGTGCCACCGGCTCTTCTTCAATAGCCTTGTTCTGACATGTCTGTAACCTGCACATGTCCGTGCATTTTAGACCATTGCTGAGGCAAGTACACTTAGGGAGTTCGCATGACCGCACACACTTGCAAGACAGTAGCTGCATAACAGCATCTGGTGCTGGTGAGCCTCGCATCCAGTTGACGGCAAGCTTACCGTCCTCATCTGTCATCCAACCGCAGTCTGTTGGGTTCGCAACAAATGGCTGGCTCTGAAGACTTCTCCTCCAGATCGCAGCCTGGTAGTTTGCACGCAGTGCATGCATGAAGAGGCAGTCCTCACAAGGAGGGAGTTGACTTGACTCTACCTCTCCACGTCTTGCACAGAACAGCTCATACCGAAGCTTGTTTACCTTAGTTGTGTGGGTAGATGGTAGGTACATGTGGCAGGTGATTTCCTGTAGCTTCTCAAAGAGTTCAGGAGACACTTCCCATGAGCGTCCCAAGTTCGTGAAAAAGCATGCTGGTAGGTCTTGTCCATCTTCACCTGCTTGAGTGTCGTCATCTTCCCTCGGCCAGCGAATGCACTGACGGTATCACAGCCTGTAAAGGCATGCATACCAATCAATGAATCACACACGCTGCCTCCCAGTGTGCGGCTCAGTGTGGTGATATCCAGGAATCTTGTCCGGTTCTTCGTCCCGCACTTCTGGAACAGATGGGATGGGATCTTGTGGCACATGCCAAGACACAACACCATGACGTCTGTATCTTCTGCAGTGATGATGACAGACTTGTTCCCAGATTCTGCTGCATGAAGTGCATGGAGAAGAAGGCGTGTGTCTGCTTCTTCTTGAGTTGACTTAAGCTCAGGAGCCTCTTCCCACTGCTCTTTGGTGATCTTGAAGCAGCGCTGCTCACATGTGACATACAGCTCCTTGTCCTTGAGCTTCTCCCTGTGCTGTGGTGCCTTCCATTCTTCTACCAAGAAACTTGATAAGACTTGCCTTGTTGGAGGAACTACCGAGTAACTTTCTCCACTGCTGGATGTTGTGCCCAGGTTGAATGTTCTTGAAATGAATTCCTGTGCCTGCACTTCTTTTGGCTCGTTCTGCATCCTTGATGGATGTCTCCTTGTAGATATCAAACACAACATCAATGCGCCTGCTCTTAGCACCTTCATGAACAGCGTGACTCAGTGCTGTACCTGCAAGCTGTGAAAAAGTTTTGTCGTTTCCCTTCAGTTTGTGGACCAGGCTCATCCCATCAATTATGGTAGCAGAGGGCTCGGGTATCACTTCTGCAGGAGAAACATTCCTCTCTAACTCCTTTGCGAGGGCAGCCTTGTTGGTCTTGCGGAGAGACCCATTACCGCTGGCAAGTGCCCAAGGCAAAGGCCCCAGGGGATGAGCCAAGACATCACTCATTTTGAGCTTTCTGTTTCTCGGCAACAAGGATCATCTGGCCAAATAGGTTCCTGTCAGCCTTTAAGATAACCTCCTTGGCATGGTCTTGTGAGCGTGGCTTTTCATTCTGATGTTAGTGAACGTTCTCAGTTTCGTCTTCGTCATCGTGTCATGAAACTGTATAGTTGGCGTATCGATCTCCAGGCGCTCTTCCTTGAAGGCTTGTAATGCATCCTCTCCTATTCTGTAGGCCCCTAGAAGCTCTTTGTTAACTACTGGTGATGCCATAGTCCGCAGTTGACAAACTGACAAGATCTTCTTGCTCTGCGTTGAAGGGGTTCAACCAGCTGGTCTCCATCAGTTGAACTAAAGATTGGACATCGGCCTCATCTCTTCTAATCCTGGGCATCTGTAGGTCTGGGTGGCTGAAGTCAGTATACTTTTGGCCTACTACCATAGTCCTGAGCTGCCTTAAGTACCTGCTGCGATACTCCGATGTCAGGTAGTACCTGGCGACAGCTCCGCCTTTCAGGCTGAAGCCTTTTGTGCCCCCTGGTGTCTGGGTGTCTTTGTTGATCGTCTCTTCGATTGTCTGGTCCACAGGGATCCGTCCAAAGGGATTCTTGCTACCGATCTGGACCGAAAAGCCACCTTGCATGAAGTGTTCATGGACCTCTGGGTGTTCAATGGGCAGTCGAGACATCAAGGCATAGTAGTAGGTTAGGAACCGGGCATAGTTCACTTTGTCATAGGCAAAACACCACGGTATCATCTGTCGGATTGCTCCTAGGTGGAGCATCCAGTTGCCTTCTCTGGAGGCTCGAATTAAGTCCAGCATGATCTCAACCATGTCCAGGTATGACATCCAGAATGCTGAGAGGTTGTGTTCATCTCTGAGGGTCTCAAGATAAACTTGGAAAAGCTTCATGATATGTGTGCATGATTCACTCTCCATCAGCTCTTGAAAGAGTCCCCTGAGACACATTGCTGTGAAAGCTGTTGATGTCCTTCAGTGTTTCATCTAGATGGTGTATGTCCCTTGAATGGTTTTCTTCTAGCCATGAAAGGAAGCCTTTCCATGCAAGCCTCATCAGTGCTTCATACACTAGCTTGTGTAGTCTCACTGCTCTGTTGTACCTCTTGCCGTTCATCACTCCTGACACTGATCCTTCTGCGATGATACCTGATTCCACACACAGATCTCTAAGACCTGCATCTTGAAACCTCTTTCCTATGGTGGAGATGAGATTACAGATTGTGTGGAAGACGCCCATCCTGATGATAATGTTCTTGAACTTCTCTTGTTTCCAGATAACTTCGGCAGCTTTGGCATAGAGTGCTTGATCAAACACGCACACAATCTTGTTAAGCTGTAAGGACTGCATGATAGCATGCGTTTGTTCCAAGATTTCATTAACGGTGGACATTTCTGTTGCGGGAGCATTGATAGTGGGCAGGTAGCTTACAGTGTCCTGAACCACTGCAATGTCTCTGCGCATTTTGATGTTGAACCCAGTCCAACTGCTGATGGACTGGTCCTCATGGTCTGACATTCGAGTAAGAAGCCAGATATGGTTCTTTGTCTTTGAATCCTGGACTTCCTTGGTAGTGTCCGCATACGCGGTCTCAATGCTAGGTGCCCCTGCCCGCCGCCCAACATTGTATTTTGGCAGCATTGATGATGTCTGAGTGATGCTTCTTATCTTGGACTTGGTAATCTCTGGCAGGACTTTCTCTGGCACAGAGCCTGCAACCTTGGACTGGACAGCAATGCCATTGACTCTATGAGAAGTACCTGCTCCACTTAGGGTCTCTTCAAGTCGGTCAATGTTATCCCAGGCCAGGGTTGTGAACACACCAGGGTAGATGTTTGCTGGCAGTGGAATGTCATCCTTTGAGCATTCCAGCTTCTGGATACAAAGGGCTGTATCGATCTCCTCAAACATTGAGTAAGACACACAGTGACCAAGACGATTCAGAGTTCGGATCAGTTCTGTGTTTCCTGTCAAAGACTTTACAGCATTGGTCAGCAGTACGTGCTTGGGTGGTTTTGTCTTGCCACTGGTAACAGCAAAGACCAAGTCACTGCCAAAGGAAGTGGCAAGACGTTGAGCTCTTTCAGAGGGAGTTTCACACTCACACTCTCCTGTCAGCAGGGTGTGCAGGAATTGAGTGACTGCTGCAGGAATGACATTCTGATCTGTATCGGGAGGCCATGGCTGACCAATGAGATCAATCTTGTTTATTGATCTCATTCCTCAGCTGCATTCCTGCTTTGGTTAAGACATCTTCAGAGTTAGCTGCTCTTGCTTCTTGCAGGTCTTTTGCCATTTTGTGTGCTTGCCGGGCAAGGTCGTCCATTGAGAGGCTGCGTGGATAGATTAGAAGCTTTCCTTTCTCATCTGGGACAAAGCGTAGTGATTCTCCAAACTCGGTTTCAATCTTTCGGCGAACATGTTTCTTTGTCGCTGGTTTCAGTTGGATAATACCACGGGACATCATGGATCTCTCAAGCCTAGATGTGAGGTTTGTCATAGGCAGTACCTCTGGGTTGGGGAATAATTTGGTCCTTATATACAAGCAGAGTTCCTCGAGGGCTTCTGTCTCAACCTCTTCGTAGCGTGCTTCCTCGCTTTCTTCCTGATTTTCACCTGCACCCGACCTGGCGGCCGCTGGGAAATCATCTTTTGTGAAGAGTTTGTAGCACGACTTGTGGTAGTGACCCTCTGCAGCAACAAGGTCTCTGCTAACTAAACCAAGGATTCTCTGGTTGAGTTTCCTTATTGCTGCTCTGCGAATCTTCTCATCTGCTCGTAGCTCAACACACTGTATGAGTGGCTCCCTTGTCTTTGTTGTTTTTATGTACTTGCTTGACTTCTCGCAGAAGATACATACTTTGGCATACACCCTGCTAGTACTAGGGGCATCCCTTGATGCCCTCCTCCTGGGGTCGACGCTTGCTGATTCTATCTTGACACCCTTGGCAAGGATAGAATCCAGTGACTTCTTCATTGTAAAGAGACTACGACATTTACGGTGATAATGTATGTGTGGTATTCCTCCTTCTTCAAGGCCCTTGGCTGCTTCCAGGACTGGATCATGCTGCCTGATTTCTGCAGCCCTGAGCAATGTGTTCCAGGAGTCCAAATCCTGTGGTGACACCAGAGCATCGCTGTCATCATCAGAGCAGTGGATGATACAGTCGATCCGTGCTCTCTTCCTCGCAGATGGTTCCATCCTGCCGTCAAACAGTCGACACACACCTGCAAAAAATATCACCATTAAACCATGAACAAACAACCACATTACATGGAAACCACACTACATATGTTTGCTCCTTCCAATAATAAATTATCCCCAAAATATAACAAAAAATCCCCAAATATGAAATAAACCCCTAAATATGGAGAAACTTGAAATACACATCGGAATAATTCTTGTAGAGAATCAAATAAGCTACAAGAGCTGTTAGAATATATTTTTCAATGTTCCCCATATTTAAGGATTTATTCTAGATTTAGAGGAAAATACCCAAAATATAGAGTATATTCCGAAATATGAGGAAATTTGAAAAATACCTAGGAACAACTCTGGTAGAGAATATAATTCTACATAGGTGTTCAAAGTTTCGCGATGATTGTGTGATGGATTTTAAAGAAAATGAGGAAAACGCCGAGCGTCACGCTAAAAATCTTTATTTTTGGGTAGCGCCCCTATTGCATCAAAAAAATTAGACTAAGCTACCAGTGCGAGAAGGCTATCATATCTTAATGTACTTACAGTCACTCTATAAACATTTTAGTACCATTCGTGTTTAGTCACCCCAGGTGGTACCGATATCTGGCCTGGCTCATGGACTAATTGTGTTTAGCTAACTTATTATTTCCTGTTGAACTACTAGCTCTAGACGGAAATTCTACTCTATCAGTATTCTCATCTTTACTATCAGTTACATGTGTAGTGTTATCGATACTACTATTACACATCACTATATCCGCACTATCTTGACTGATTATTTCTATTTTACTCACTGGTTTGTCACATGAAGTACCTGCTCCATATGGAGACAGTATTTTACTTACACACCCAGGTTTTTTTAACGAAACCCCGCAAAAATCTTGTCGAGTGAGCTGGCCAAGGTCGAAACTCCTAGTCGAGAGAGATGTACTCCATCCTGGGCATACAGTTCATCCTTACCATAAAAGAGGGACCAGTTATCCAGGAATGGAATAGTATTTGCCTTACAATACTTCTCCAGCCGGCTATTTACACCAATAGCCCTGGAGGACCATTCCTTCCTTACCCCTCTTCTAGGCAGGATACTGTTTACCACAGGAACTCCACCTTTTCCTTGATCCTCTCCAACATTTCCTGATACTTGGAGAGCAACTCCTCAGTCCTGCATCTCCATATGTCGTTGCTCCCTGCGTTGAGGAAGATGATGGGGTCCTCCCCACTCACTTCCATGACAGCATCTATCTTCTCAGCCACCCTCCCCGACTCCGGCACCAGGCACGCAGACAACTTTACCAACCTGAGTGTTTGTTGCCCTGCCAAGGTATCTAACCAATGAATCACCGACAATGAAAACAGACTTAGCTTTTTCCTTTTGTCGGCGTGTAGCAGCAGTTGTTGCAGCAACAGCAGCAGACTTCCCCCCCCTCCCCTCTCACTGCCTCGATGATCGCCACTTCATCGCCATCACTCTCATCAGCCAAGGTGCTGAAGTTGTTGTGGGTCTTGACTGGCTGCCTTTTCAGCTTGCAGGCCGTTGCACTAGTTGACACCACTTTCCAAGGGGCTTCACGATCCCTGGGAACACTTCCGGTAGCCTCACACTTCTTCTCCGCCATAGCTAGTCTCAAGGCCAAATTTTCATCTTTGAGACACTGAATCTCCTGCTCCACACTCTCCAGTCTCTCTTGCTGCTGGAGAGTATGGGAGGAGACAGCAGACTCATCAACAACAGCCATCACTATGAAAGTTCACTAGGACCTCACTAAGGGTAAACAGGTTCACTAGCGGTCACTGGGGACGTCCGCACAGGTCAGGGGTCAGAGAGCAACTGCGCTATGGTAGCCTACTGTTTAAGTGAGAGGAAAGCATATTCATGGGGCACAGATCATAATTATAGACCGGCCTCGCGACGAAATATCCCTGAACCTACTAATAATCTTTATGGTAATTTTTTTGAAAAGACTCGCAGCGTTATTATACATAATTTATTAGGGAAAGTGAAGCTCTATGGAATCCTTATAATATACTCACATAGATTCCACTGGGGGACTGGACGACTCGACCACGACGGCGAGACAGCTCGGCCCATTATTTGAGACAGCTCGGCCATGACGGCGAGACAGCTCGGCCCCATGTTATGCTATGGGGCAATTTGTTTAATATAGCTGTGAAAAAACCTGTAGCCTTGAAATTCGTGATTGTATCTAACCTTGTGATATAGCCGTGAAAAAGCCTGTAGCCTTGAAATTCGTGATTGTAATAACCTTTGTATATATATATATATATATATATATATATATATATTATATATATATATATAGACGATCAGACTAAAACACGCCCATTAATAGGAAAAATCACAACCATTTAATTTTCAGCCGATAGTGATTAGCATATTTCCCATTTTTATAGAAATCAGTTACTTTGCAAATAGAGTAGCGAAATATGGAGTGATCATTAACACGTGACATTACGGTATGGTAAATCTACAGTTATACTACCCCTCCCCCACCACCTCCCCCTTTCAAAACACGCCTTTTAGCGTGTTTTTGGATGGTTCAGCAGACGCGGAAACTGGAAAAACACGTATTTTGATAAAAATTTATCACCAACCAGATCCGAGTTTTTCAGGTAATTTGTTGTTGTTTTTTTATTTGATATTCAGTGTTGTTTAATACCGAGGACCGTCACATTTTAGTATTTTTAACATTAGCCTAACCGAAAACTAACCTGTTTCGAGACCGGTCTAAACCCAGCTCATGTTCCCTGTTTATGGGTGCGCGACGGTCTAAACCCAGCTCACGTTCCCTGTTTATGGGTTCGCGAAGGTTTGTAATACTTCAATGTAAATACTTCAAGTCAAATATACATTTCCGCGCATCATCAAACCATACTAAGTCTACTACTAATAATATTAACCCATTAGTACCAACAGAATAGCGACAAAATAGGGGTAGTATAACTAGATTTATCTGGATGGGTAAGTGTTGAAATGCTGAAGACTCTAGAATAACCGTCTGTCTTCCATATAACCTTACTAATCTAAATAAAATTACCTCATAATAGACAAAATACACTGTAAAGTGCGTCATGATCCTCAAGGGGTTAACATGATGATGATAGAAGACAATCATATATTTTCATTCCTGATCCTACCTACAGTATATGTCCCTTTTTTATTTATTCGTTCTAGGAAACATTTATCCTCTAAGAGTCTAAGTCATCCATTAGTATTCTCATTAATATTATTGACATACCGAATCATTTGTTGTTAGCCATTTCTAGACCGGTACTTTCTGGATTTGAATGATCAGTTGTAGGACTTTACTGGTTTACGGTTTTACTGGCCGAGCTGTCTTGTTTGTACTGGGCCGAGCTGTCTCGCCGTTGGCCGAGTTGTCCTGGCCGAGCTGTCCCGTGGGCCGTGTAGTCTAGCAACCATTCCACTGTGGAAGAATAGTTTTGATAGTTAACTATAGTTTTGATGTAAATACTACCGCAACTACGAATCTTGTTTCCGAGACCTAGTATATTAACCTAACCAAACAACCTAACCTAACCCTAGAGTGCCCTAGACCCAGTACGTGGGATATAGTATATTAACCTAACCAAACAACCTAACCTAACCCTAGAGTGCCCTAGACCCAGTACGTGGGATATAGTATATTAACCTAACCAAACAACCTAACCTAACCCTAGAGTGGCCTAGACCCAGTACGTGGGATACAACACTAGCCCTTGCAAGTTGCATGCCAGCTACTGTGGTTATATTAGACATACAGTAACATCTTTGTAGAACATAACACTTTACCGTAGCGAGTGTACTCCATTTCGAACACTTTTTGTAAACATGAACACGTCCGTAGCAGAGCTCTCAAGATTGCGGGAGTGAGTTTGTTTACGCGCGGGACTATTTATATCGACAAAATCGAGTTACAAAACTTATCAAAACTATTCTACCACAACGGAATCTATGTGAGTATATTATAAGGACTCCATAGAGCTTCACTTTCCCTAATAAATTATGTATAATAACGCTGCGAGTCTATTCGCGATAATTATCATTTTTATTTTTAAGAAATACTTTATAATAGGCCTAAGGCGGCGAGCCTTTTCCAAAATTATCTTTTCATTTTTCTTTCATAGCGTACGGTAAATGGTGTTTATATAGCCTACTAAGGACCGTCTCGTTTTAGTTTTTACCCATTAGCCATCAATTTTCCCTGTTCTTGCTCTGTCTTGAGTCGGCTACCCCCAAAATGGGGATTGGGCCTGAGCATATAGATAGATAGAATAGCCATCAATCTTAACCCCTTCTGTACCGGTGACGTCTTTTTAATTGTAGTCTAGCTGTATTTAGACGATTTTGTGCAGTTTTAGGACCTGTGGTAGCACTAATAATAATAATAATAATAATAATAATAATAATAATATTTATTCAGTTAGCAATTTACAGAGTTGGTAACCACATAGTATGTTACAAATATGACATGTACCAGCCTTGCATAATTCCAGCTAAGGATAGCCCAATAAGGCCGTTAGGCGTATTTCCATTAGGGTCCTTGTGGGATTAGGTTAGCTGGGGAAAATGGGGAGGATAAAGAAATAGATACTTTAGAGAAAGTATTTCTAGGGGGGTATTTTAAGATACCTTACATCCTATAGTAAATATCAGTAATCCGTAATTAATAATTTCAGTTTGGTTTGTCTATCTCTTATGTCGCATTTAGTAGTAGACAAAAGCTTGGTGCTCCCTTCTCGCAGCTGTCCGGTTCAGGTGTTCCTTCAGGCTACGTCTGCGTTCCAGTCTTTGATGGCGGTGAAGAAGAATGTTTGCTTACCCTGTCCTTGGATTCTCGGGACCTTAAAATTAAACATCCTGTGTCTTGTATTATGTCCACTCCTCTCATTTGCTTTAACAAAATCATTCTTTAGATACTCTGGCGCTCTGTCATAGAACATTTTGAAGGCATTAGTGAGCCTGATTTGTTTGGCCCTGTCAGAGACATTGAGCATACCTAGTGACTGAAGTTGTTCCTGGCCAACATGTGATCTGGGTCCTAGGTTCAGCATGAACCTAACCATTTTATTTTGAGTGACCTGAAGTTTGTGCTGTGCTGATTTAGATGATGCAGAGTACCAGGATGACACAGAATAGTCAAAATGACATTGAACAAGCGCTTGGCAGAGGGTCTTTTTGGTCGCCGCGGGCAAGCATCCCACCTGTCTATACAGGTATTTTATACGTGCTCTACACTTACTCAGGATAGATTAAAAAAAAAATTCACCTGACAAACTCGCGTCCAGTTTTAGTCCGAGATATTTAACTTGTGACACTGTTGTTATAGGAATATCATTACAGTTGACCGAGAAGCCCACAATGTCTTTCAGTTTGCGTTTTGTTCCACATAAGATGGCTTCCGTCTTGCCCAGGTGAAGAGATAGTCTATTGTCCACTAGCCATTCACTACATGATTCTAGTTCTTTGGAAAGTGAAGCGGCAATACTTAATGGGTCTTTTCCTGAAACCAGAAGCACGCTGTCGTCTGCATACAGTAATAATTTACATGAGACGCTCAGTTCCATGTCGTTCACATAACAGAGAAAGAGTAAGGGACCAAGGATGCTTCCCTGCGGGACCCCACAGTTAATTGGCATAGGATCAGATATATTATCATCAATTTTGACTCTTTTGGGTTCTACCACTAAGATAAGATTTAAACCAGTTCACAGACCCTATGCCCATTGCTTGTAGTTTATTACATAGGATATCATGGTCTACTGTGTCAAACGCTTTTTGTAGATCAAGAAGAACCATACCGGTGTAGTTACCTTTAGAAATTTCTTTACGAATGTGATCCGTTAAGTGGATGAGACAGGAGTCATGTCGAGTACATGCATCTGAAACCTGATTGAAACTTATAGAATAGATCATTTTGTTTGAGGTAAATTTGGGTGTATACCGCTCTTTCAAGGATTTTAGATACAATACATAATATGCTAACTGGTCTGTAGTTACCAACTTCTAGTTTATTTCCTTTCTTGAATAGAGGGGTTACAATAGCTTCCTTCAGTTCAGCAGGTACAGTGTTGGTGTTAATTGACAAGTTGATGATGTGGGTTAGGGGACCTGCTATACCAATGGCTCCATCTCGTAGAAATTTGGCAGGAATTTTGTTTGGTCCTGTGCTTTTATGTACATTTAGGTTAGACAGCTCGTCAAAAGTGTATTTTGGTGTAACATTTTGCAATCCAAATGTGTTCGGGTGTATGTCTTTATCTCTGTAGAAATTTCGAAGGGTGGCCGTTGTTGTCGTGTATTTATTGAGAGGTTGAGGTAGGTTCTGTGCAAGTGTGTTTGCTATGGAGGTGAAGAAGGAGTTGAAGTAGGTTGAAATTTGTCGTTTATCGTGGCAAACCTGATCATTAATGGTGAGAGCAATATTAGTGTTAGACGAATCCCTTGTCTTGTTGCTGTAGCCTGTTGTTTTTAGGTGCCTCCATAGTTTCTTTGGGTTATTCTGATATTCCTCTGCCTTATTGTGAAAATAATTAGTTTTCGCTGATTTTATTTTCCTACTTAGTTTATTCCTGGCCCTGTTGAACTCATGTTTCAGACCTTGATCCTGTCTATGTTTCGCTAGCCTTTTTAACAGATTGGCTCTGTGTTCCAGATGGTGTAGTATGTCATTGTTGATCCATGGGTCTGACCTTGCTTTAATTCGTATGTCTTTCAGAGGAGCTATTTCGTCTAGAATGTTTGTGATGATGGTTCTGAAGCCAACCCATGCGTCATTAACGTTTGTACTTTCCAAACACTGGAGACCAGTCTGTATTCCATAAAATGTCCAGAAATGATTCTTTATTGTAGTTTCTGAGTGACCTTGTTTTGATAACCTTGTGATTATCTAGGGTAATTTTTGTGGTTTTCGTGTGCAATATGTGACGAAGTGATCACTTATCCCAGTCTGTATAACCCCTGATTGGGAAATTTTTTCCTCTCTGTTACAGTTTATGTGGTCTATTATTGTGGCAGTGTTCTCAGAGATACGTGTGGGGGTTGTGATGAGTTGTTTGTGATTGTGCATTGTCAGTATATGCCTATATTCTCGTACAAGCCTATTATTTCGTTGTTTGTAACACAGGTTAAAATCCCCTAGTATGATGGATTCATTCCGAGGGTCTAGCGATGACAAAGTTTGTTCAAATTTGGTCAAGAATTGTGTGTCGTCTGGTGGCCTATAGCATACCCCAATTGTGATGGGTCTTGTCCTCGGCAGGTGTAGATCGATCCACAGAGCTTCGTGATTTTCTACATGGAGGTCGGTCCTAGTTGTGTGGGTGAGGTTGTTTTTTACATACAGACATACTCTTCCCCCATGCCTATTGCGATCATTCCTAACCATATTGAAACCTTGAATGTTTATTTCACCATCGTTTATACTTGAATCCAGCCAGGTTTCTGTGATTGCAATTATTGAAGCTTTGGCCTTATTAGCTAACAAGTTTATTTCTGGCAATTTATGGTACATTGATCTGGCGTTAATGTGGATAAGATGTTGGTGAACACTCTGTATTCATCTTTGATTTTGAATGTGTCCTGGCTGGATTCTAAGTTGTTAATACTAATTGGTTCATTTACATTAATATTCGGTAATGAATGCAAGGCACATATGTTGCATAGGAATTCCCGTTCTTCACTGTTGGTCTTCTTAGAGATGCACTTCATGTGAGCTACAGTTTTACACTTAACACAGTTTAGGATCCTTTGTTTTCTTGTTATGAGTGATTTCACAAATTATTTTAGGACCTTTAATAGCTACTTCCCTACATTTATCGGATTCCACTTCTTTTCTGCTAGTAACGTGAGTACATCGATCGTGTACTGTTTCATTACATCTGCTACATTGTGACGTTGTACTCCTTTTGTTGAATCCAATATCGCACACTATACATATTTTCCTGTTAATGTTCATCGTACGTCTGGCGGTGTGGTGATCAGCTGTGCGCCGTGAGCGGCTGACGGTGTGTGAGGCGCGTGAGATGGGGACAGGTTGTGGCTCCCCCTTGCCCCCCTCCCACCCCTACCTGTATTTGTTGTTTGATATCCTTGTTCTTGACCGTTGTTGCTGCTTTATTGTTGATGTTGTTGCGACTGATCCCTTCTAAGGATTAAATGAGATAGTCTAGGCCAGGGATTCCCAAACTCTTCAGCTCATTGACCCCTTAGTGAAGTTTCAAATTATTCATCGACCCCCAAACATTTAAAAATAAGAATTATATAATATGTTGTGAAAAAAGAAACTTATTACATGCATATTATGATACAATAAATATGTGGAATTATAGTAGTACCTTAATATTAGTATTAGTAGAGTTAATGTCTTCATTTTGTATTTCCAAGTCAAATGGTGTAAGAATTCATTCAGGCACTTGCATTTTCTCCAGGTCTTCAAAGCGCAATTTAAAGTCTTCAATCAATTTGTCCAGGTGTGCGTATGTTTCTATGTCACCATCTGAAATGCTTTCACTTTCTGCCGACTGTTTAAGTTCGAAAAGTACTGAAAATCTCTGTGCCATTGACGCTTTAAACCAGCCTAGTTTGCCTTGGAAGCCCAGTAGAATTGTCCTGTCCTGAATAATGGTAACATCTTTACCCTGCAGACGTTTCTGTACCTCATTAAACTTTGAATATAGGTCTGCCAAATAGAACAGAGCATTCTTACACCTTTTCACATAGAGATGGGTCTACATCTTTTGAAACGTTCCTCACCTAGCCATTCATAGACCCCCTAGCCATTTATCGACCCCTGGTGATTCATTGACCCCTTGGATGGTCGATATCGACCACTTTGGGAACCCCTGGTCTAGGCTATAGGCTAGCATTTTAGTGGTTAGAAATCCTTCTTAAATTAACAAAATCGTCTAACTGTAGCCAGGATAAGTTAAAAAAGCAAGGCAACGGTAAATTTAGCCTATACTCAGTTTCTTTCCAACTGACGACAAATTGCAAAGTTCCCATTAAGGGGAAATGGGTGTATTGGTTTGTTTATTGGTTTATCTTATTTTTATTTTTTATTTTTAGTTTCCTCCCTAGACCTCCATCCACCTGTAAAAAATATCCCCCTTGACCCCTGTTCAAGATATAGGCCTAGGCCTATTTGTAAAAAAAATCCGTTAGAAAATTTCCCGGCCAAAGGTCGGTTACTCTTAAAATTACAGGTTAGCTATTGCTCGCCAGGAAAAATCGACACCTAGGCCTGAATGGCACGAAATGTCTTAATATTGACAATGAAATGGGGCGTAAAGTCTTAAACTCTAAAAACCAATGGGGTTAAACGCGAGGAAGAAGGGATCCAGACAAACCAGCCCATTATTTTGTAGTGAACTATGGTGCTAATATATATATAGCCTATTTGGCTTTCATATGATGCAGAGACAGCAGTTTCATAGTATCGAGCAATTAGTAACTAAGGGATTCAATTTATCGTCAGCAGGACAGAAACAGAGTATAGTGGGCCCTAGGGACGGATCGCTATCGCTCAACAGGAAAAAATCGACACCTAAAGCTGCACGAAAAGTCTCATTATTGACAACAAATATGAGGCGAAAGGTCTCAAAATCGCCAAACTAACGGAACGAACGTCTTAAAACTTCGAAACTAATAGGCTAAACATGAGAAAGGGGTCCAGAAAAAGCGAGTACTACCTCCTTAATTATTACCAGAACCCAATTCGTACGCACTGTTCCTATTAGTACCGTACGCGGAATTATCTGAAAACTACCGTGCCAATAATATTTGTTGTTGGGTTAAGGGGGTCACCGGCTTTGTTCTATTTCTCTCCTTTTTTTCTCTTTCCCTGGCTTGTATCCATTCGGCCCCATTCAGCCAAATGTTTTTAGACGTTTATCCCCGTCCAGGTATTGACACCTGGATGGGGGTAAACGTCCTAAAACAGTAGGCTGAATGGGGCCGAATGGATACAAGCCTAAGAGAGAGAGAGAGAAAGAGAAAACAGCGAGGCGGGCTCCCTTAACACATTTAGTATTTTAGGTACGGTACCGGTACATCAAACTTTACTCATGGTTTTGGATGATATCTCTCTCTCTCGCTCTCTCTCTCTCTCTCTCGCTCGCTCGCTCGCTCGCTCTCTCTCTCTCTCTCTCTCTCTCTCTCTCTCTCTCTCTCTCTCTCTCTCTCTCTCTCTCTCTCTCTCTCTCTCTCTCTCTCTCTCTCTCACACACACACACACACACTTTTTCTCTCTGATGATAGCCTACACGTGGTAACTGAACTGGATAATGCAGGATATGATAACTTGACGCAGTTTTTGTGGATAGTCTTATATAAATTGTCTATATTTTATTAATTTCACCACACCACCAAACACCTCCAATGAAATTAATGCAAGCATATATGTCATCTACCGGGATTCGAGCCTGGGTTATCACACACAGATTTGTAGACACCTTAACCATTGCACCACCAAGACGGTTAAAGGATATTAATCTAATCAGGTTAGTGGATGGATTAGCCGAACACCACTGTAGAAAAATAGTGCTAACAAGATACACAGTGGGCCTCGGAGTCGGACGGATCCTAAATTGAGTGGTCAATCCTGTAAGTCCTTCACTAAACTGGCTCGGGTTGTCCCTCTCACAGGGAATGGGTCCGCTTGGGGGCATTCTGTGTATGGCCACCCTCGTAAGGGGAGTAAGGCGTCCGGCAATAGATAGATAGATAGAATCTAATCATGTTGATATTCCCACCGCACTATACCAGTATATTTGTCCGTATTTATGTGTTAACTGAATCGCTGCATAGCTGGATAATGAACTGTGGATACACCAATAATGTTCAGGAATTAACAATGTTAAGGTACTTTGGGTAATTTTTATCACCTCCCAAGACGAAAAATGAACTGTCTAGTATCCGAATCTAGTTGATTATGTTAGTTCGTTTAATTCTTATGAAACTATAATGTGTAAGCTGCCAAACTAACCTACAATTGCTCGTAAAAATTGACGGAAGAATCATTCGTGTGACGCTGCCTTAACTTCAACTTTGTATACCAATAGCCTAGGCTATAGTCTGTTTATTTTCAACTGACGGTAAATTGCAAAGTTCCCATCAAGGTTTCTCAGTTATTTTGGAGTGAGATATGGTGCTAATTATATATATATATATATATATATATATATATATATATATATATATATATATATATATATATATATATATATATATATATATATATATATATTTGGTCTTAATATGATGCAGAAACCTAATAGTTACATATTTTGTCCATTAAGTATCGAGCAAATATAGCCTAGCTACTAAGGGATTCAATGTATCGTCAGTTGAAAAGAAACGGAGTATAATTTGTATCGTGGACGCGGGTAACTTTTATCGATATCACTTAGCCTATACTATACCGTGTTTCAAATAGGTAGTCCAGAAATCATGAACCTTAACCTCTGTAACTAAAAAAGGTCTAGCGCAAATGGGATGTAAATTTCCACACCTATTCCCTCTGACCCTTCCCAAATGGTTGTTGTTGTTGTTCCCCAGGCTGTCTGGCCGAACAGCCCCAAGGTCTCGAGCAAGGCCAAGGCCATAAATGAGCGCCCCCACAAAATCCTCCCTGCTTACCACTAACAAAGCCCGGGTGACCGAAGCCACTCCAAGGCAGGGAGCTGAGGAGGGTGCGGAAACGCCCGGGAAACCAAAGCCCCACCCAAGGCCCTGTGCCCCTCAGCAATTATGAAGGGAAAGTTGAGGGGCAAGGGAAAAATGTGACGCTTTGGCTCTCAATCTGCCAACTTCTAGGTTGGCAGTAGGGAGGTCAATCCACGGAAAAGACGCCGCCACTTGAGATCTAGAAGATAATTATATAAGTAAAAGGAACAGTCAGAGTAAGCTATGGGTATGGCAGAGATCGCTCAGTTCTCACTCGGATAGACCAGCCCATCACCACATGACTAGAACCCAATCCTCTCAGCATCAGCTAGGAAAGGCCCTAGAAAGCCGCCTTTGGCGGGGGGATAGCTCCCCTATTTCATCTCCTTTCGGGGTTGGGCACCCGCCCAAATGGTAGATATGTAAGCTGGAATACGCGTCTATTCGCTGTAAGTAGGCGAGAAATCATGACTTCTATCCTCTGTAACTCAAAAAGGGCTATCGCAAATGAGCTGTAAATGTCCACACCTATTCCCTGGCTGACCCTTCCCAAATGGTAGAAATATCATCTCGTTTATTCCAGTCGTTTGTGATATACAATATAGAGGTTAATGTTATTTGGAACAGTATAGCAAGTGGTTACATTTCTATGGGTTAAGGGGGTGACCTGCTTTTTTTTTCTCTCTCTCTCTCTGGCTTGTATCCATTCGGCCCCATTCAGCCTACTGTTTTAAAACGTTTATCCCCATGCAGGTGTCAATATTTTTCTGGCGAGCGGTAGCATATTTTTTATTTTTGTGGCATATAATGTGGTATTTTACCAGCATATTTTTAAGAATGTTTTTTTTAACAGCAGGCTAAATTTGTACATTTTTCGATAGCAAAATTTCTCCGGCAAAGCCGGATTTCTCCATAGGCTACAATGCTGGCTCGCTATCACTCGCCATGTAGAAATCGACACTTTGGGGATAAACGTCTTAAAACAGTTGGCTGAATGGGATCTATTGGATACAAGCCACAGAAAGAGAGAAAAGGAGAAACCAAGCGGGTCACCGCCCCCTTAAATAAGTTGAAGGATTTTGTAGTCATTATGACCGTTAACCAAAGGGCCCTGTCAATCATTCAAAGCGGACATACCTAATCATTCAACAAATACACTGTACCAACACACAGCACTCTCACACACTCAACCAATAAGGAGGCGGCATGTGCCTATCTCCCCATACACTCAGACTGACGCCGGTGGGTGGAGCTTATCGGCCCGGTGGGCGGGGCTTATTCACAGGAGATGACTCAAAACATTGGTATCTCCCCTTCGAGTTACTGCAATTTGTCCCTTGTTTTTGCCTTATCAGACAAAGAAATGTATACATTTGGATGTATTTAAAGAACAGAAAGCTTTGTTTTTTTATTTGCTACAAGTATATGTGTTTCAATAGGATATGTTATATAACCATAGACCATAGTGTATAGCTATGTAGGCCTAGATATAACCATGCATGGTGGAGTACATACAAACTAATCACGTCAGCTCTTTTACAGTAAAATAATCAATATAAATCAAGTTCCAGGAAATAAATAAAACTGTTTTATAATAATAACATAACACATTTTACCTATATTTACATTCCCTCGAATTGTATTAGCTTTGTGTACTCTTGGCGACTTTTACTTCGCTTTTTATGTACGAAGTGGCTACGGGACACCACCAGTGGTGTCACGCAGCCCAGCCAGTGAGGCTGGGCTACGGAACCTTGGGCTACGGGACACCACTGGTGGAGTCCCGTAGCCCAGCCTCACTGGCTGGGCTGCGTCAAGGTTAAGAGATACAACCTCTTAACCTTGGGCTGCGTGACACTACCAGTGGTGTCTCGCAGCCCAGCCACACTGGGTAGGCTACGGGACACCGCCACAAGTGTTCCACGTATACAAAGCTTGATGTTATAGCTAAATTTGTTCATATCGTATTTCCATCTATTTTTTCTTAGTTTAAACACGTACCCTTTGATCCTACCAGGTTACCTCACAACAAAGTCTTTGTAAATCGTTGTTATATACCCCTCACACGTCTTCTCTTCCAAGCTTGGGAAATTGAGATTCTTCAGTGTGTGTGTGTGTGTGTGTGTGTGTACAAATGAATGGTAACGGTGTGGATGGAAATATTTACGAATGGGTTTGTGAATGAAAGTACGAAATGTTTCTGTGATTGTGAATATAAAGTTGTGTTTGTGTAAGTGTGTGTGTGAGCACGTGGTTGTATGTTTGTGAGTAGAATTATACATGCCAGGATAGGTGCTTTTAATAGTGAATCCTTGTCCACTTGTAAATGAAAATGTGTGTGTGTTATATATATATATATATATATATATTGCCATGTTCAGGTTACATACAGACATAGGGAAGATAAAGATTGTGAAATGAGTGAGACGGGGCGACACGATCTCACCTACGGTTTTCAAGTGATCTTTAGAATGTGTTCATGAAAAAAAGGAATACATACAGATGGGGAATACCTTAACCACTTCGAATTTGCAGATTACAAAGCAGAACACCTTACCTTGTTGCTTTTAATGCTCCCGAAACCTAATTTCTCCATCTTACTACCCGTCCGGAACCGCAGAAGACTATCGCTTATACTTCAACAATACAAACATCAATCATTCATCTTCTCTCAATATTCTTGGTTTTCTCTTCTTCTGCTCTTACTTAGAAGGACCATATTACCAGTCTTGCTAAGGCAGCCTCCCAGAAGCTGGATGTGCTCAACTGCCTCAAGGAGTTCTTTACCCCTGCTCAGCTTCTTGCTCTGTACAAGGGCACAGTGCGTACACACGAAGTTTTGAAGCAATTTAAGTCATAGGAAGAGTGAAAGACTGATTCTGGGAGAGAGTTCCAGAGCTCAGCAGTTGAATAGAAGAAAGACTGTACCCTAGTACCAAACATATATAAATTCAATAATGTCCAACTCCAATATCCTTACAGTTATATTTTAGCAACTACTATTAATTATTACTACCTCCTCTCCCCAAAAGTGAATATATATATATATATATATATATATATACCGTATATATACCTCCTTAATGGATGTAGGCCTAATGTGTTCAATCTTTCTCAATATAAGAACATAAAAAAAATGAGTCTGCAGAGAGTCGATTGGCCCACACAAGACAGTTCCCTCTCACATCCAACCCTAATTACAAGGCCTAATTATAGGCTCAGCTCACTAATACCATGAGGATCGACCTCACCAAAACGGTCAGAGGACAGACAATGAGGGTCTGTCAAGCGCCGATTGGCCCACACCCGGTAGATTCCCCTCACACCCAACCCATCTCGCCCATATGCCAATCTATTTTTTTCTTAATGCTTTCTATAGTTCTTGATTCCACTATAACACTTGGTAGCTTATTCCACCTATCTACAACTCTGTTACCAAACCAATATTTGCCTATATCTTTTCTGAAACGAAAAAATATCTAATTTGAAACCATTTGTTCGAGTTCTTTCGCTATCACTGAACTTGAATACGTAAGGACGATTTCTATCATGTGTTAAGTCCTAGGACTTACATATAAGAACATAAGAACATAAGAAAATGGGAGTCTGCAGAAAGCCGATCGGCTCATATACGGCAGATCCCTCTCACACCCAACACTAATTATAAGGCCTAATAATAGGCCCAACTCACTAACACCATGAGGACTGACCTCACCAAAACAATCAGAGGTCAACATGGGAAAACGGGGGTCTGCAGAGAGCCGACTGGACAACAACCGGCAGATTCCACTCACACCCAACCCCCATTATAACTAATAAATAGGGCATTAGGATAACACCATAGAGGATTTGTTTAGACTAAATATATGGATTCATATGGTAATAGTTTGTTCTAGGACCTACATCAAGTGCTTGATTTATTACCAAGATAGTTTGAAATTAGTATTAGTAAATAAGGTGAATATGGGCATTGCTCTAATCAAAGATGGGTTGGGTGTGAAAGGGATTCTGCCTTGTGTGGGCCAATTGACTTTCTGCAGACTCCCATTATCTTAGGTTGTTCTTATGTTAGGTTCTCTCTCTCTCTCTCTCTCCTCCTTTGACTCCTTTGTAATCCTCTTCTAAGCAAACATGTGTCAAAGAACATATATAAATCCAATAATGTGCAACTTCAATATCATTACAGTTATAGTTAAGTAACTTTTAACTAATTACCTCCTCCTCTACCCATATATATATATATATATATATATATATATATATATATATATATATATATATATATATATATATATATATACATACATACATTCATGCATACAATACGTACATATTCTTAATAGCACGTTAGCATCCACTATTTAATCTATCTATCTATCTATATGCTCAGGCCCAATCCCCATTTTGGGGGTAGCCGACTCAAGACAGAGCAAGAACAGGGAAAACACAAAAACAACAAAACAAAAAAAATAAACACAGATAAAAAACACAAACTCTCACACATCCATGTCACCCAGGAGAAGACCCAGAGACCAGGGTTACCAAGGTCGCTCCAGCACTCCCACGGCCCCTGACCACCCGGAGAGGTTCCGATCTCGGCAGGCAGACATGCAGCGGAGCCAAAGCCACAAGCCCTCCCACCACACTTCCAGGCACACCCTTCATATTAATCGTCTCCCCGGGCCAGGCGCCTGATGGACTATTATCTAGTCCAACTTGCGCCCGACCCCTTACTCCAAATGACCACGTGTTCACTCAACTATTCACAAGCATTCTCCATTCACTCCTGTCCACCACCACTTCCCCTGCCTGATCTATAGTCATTCCTCTATCATCCAAAGCCTTTCTTACACAGTCTCTCCATCTCAATGGGGGTCTTCCTGCCCTTCTATCTCCCCTTGTACCTGACTCGCATATTCTCTTTGTAAGCCTTTCATCTCCCATTCGTTCAACATGACCATACCAGCTCAGCACCCTTCTGTCCACTCTGGCTGACAAATGTTCCTGCTGCCCCACTCTCCTACGTATCTCTTCATTCCTCAATCTGTCTCTACGAGTAACTCCACACATACTCCTCAAGCAGCTCATCTCTATTAAATATTCAGTTAAATATAAAAATTGTATCAACTAAGAAAAGAGGTAGTGGGGAATGGGAGGAGTATAAATTGTAATTAAAGGACCAAGGCAGTCAATGGTACCAATTAAATGTGATTAGAGGATCCACCTGGTCCTCTAATCACAGATTATACTCCTCCCACTCACCAATAATCTATTTTGTTCTAATGCTTCACCCATTGTATATTCTAATACACACACACACACATATACTGTTTATATATAATGTGTGTTTGTGTGTGTGTGTTATAAACATTATAATAATTATTAGTTGTGACTGACTGACTTATTAGTTAATATTGCTGTCATATTGCTAGAAAGACGAATATGTAGAGGAAATAATGATAGAGGTGTTTTAAGTGGATGAAAGGTATCAATAAGAGAGATATGTATATGGTATTATAGCTTAGTAACCTGCCTTTTGGCTCCTTCATACACAGAAAAGAAGAAGAAAAAATAAGAAAATGGGAGCCCGCATAAAGCCGATTGGCCCACACAAGGCAGATCCCTCTTCTCCCAACCCATCTTGTCCATATGTCTATCTAATTGTATTTTGAAGCTCTCTATCATTCTTTATCGCACTATGGCGCTAGGTAGCCTGTTCCACAGGTATATACAACTCTTACCAAACCAGTATTTGCCTATATTTCTTGAAACGAAAAGTATTCCATTTGAAACTATTTGTTTGAGTTTTCTCGCTATCGCTGAGCTTCAGTACATCTTTCATATCCCTGCATTTAGCCTATCTCACTTACCCACTTGAACACCTCTATCATATCTATCATATCATATCATATGTAACTCTGCGTCTTTCTAACGAATGTAAGCCTAGCTTCTTCAACCTGTCTTCATATGGAAGATTTCTATTATTACAGATTATTTTTTGTCATTCTTAGTTGTACTCTCTCCAAGGAATCTATGTTCATTCTCTAATAGGGACTCCAATTTTGAACAGCATAATTCATTGTGTAGTCTCACTAACGCTAGATAAAATTTCAAGATTATGTCTGCTGTTCTGTTACACACACTTCTAGATATACATCCAAGAACTCTATTTGCCTTATTTCGAACACTGATGCATTGATTTCTTGGTTTCAAATCACAGTTGACGATGATTCTCAAGTCTTTTTCATTATTTGAGTTAGTTATATCCACGTTATCGAAATTGTATACTGCATTTCCTATCGATTTACTCAATTTTACTACACTGCATTTACCTACATTGAACTTGATCTGCCAGTTTACTACCCATGTGTGTAATATGTCTAAATCTATTTGGAGTGTTTCCATTTTAGTGTCATCTGTAAATTTACTGATTTTGCTAGTTATTCCTACATCAAGGTTGTTAATATATATATATATATATATATATATATATATATATATATAATATATACCGATATATATATATATATATATATGAGAGAGAGAGAGAGAGAGAGGGGTACAATTTACAAGTAGGTTTTAATTTTCTGGATTACCTGGATTAGCTTGAGGTTGGTCAGCGGGTGTTTTTGTTGGCAACCTTCTTCGGCCGTACTCACATGGTAGCAATATAAATGTTTTATAATGCTATAGATTTACCAATTACAATCCCTATCCTAAATTAACCAAACATCACATTTGGATGCCAATAATCACCAGACAATATATGCATCATCAATTGAGAAATGTTACCTATTATCTTCTATGTTGATTCACTATATAAACACACACAAACTCATGCACATTCACATTTTCACGCACAAAATCATTCTGGAACACATATTCGTATTCCTACCCACATTGTCATTAACTTGCATTGCATGTATTCACCTTGACAAACAAGTTCGGTGATTTATATTCATATATGTACACACACACACACACTTTTAGATTACCACTCGACAACGCACATATATTCGAACATACATTCACAATTACACACTCGCCTTCACATTTCCAATCAGAATACACACACACACACACATTGATATTCCCTCCCACAATCGCACCCACACTCTAATGTTCTTTCAGAACCACACGCACAAATATATATTCGCATTCCTAAGCACAAACACAAACACACATTCACAAAGACAAGTCATGTGAATGACTCTCTCATTCTCTCTCTATCACACACACACACACACACACAAACATATTGTACATTCATTATTAATTTTGTACATCCATTATACAAACACATATTTCCACTCACAAACGTACAGGCTTTATGCTCGTACATGCACATTCCTACTCGTGCATGCAAGGTTGTACTGCGCCCCCCCAACTGGCCTACGCAAGGCAGATCCAGCTCACACCCAATTAATTCATTGAGCTATTCAGTTTATTCTTGAAAGCCTACTGCTACTGAGCTGATCACTTTACAGTGTACTTTGCAATTTCTTTCACAAATATATAATTTTGTTCCTTCCAAATTATGACCCAAACGTACATGCCATTACACACGCACATACATACTCATGTAGACATGCATTTGAATATCCATATAACATTAATTTTGTAAACAAACATTTATTTACGAACATATACTGTATTTGCATTACTTTTTATTACACTCACAAACATATTAATTTACACAAACACATGTAACTATCCACACATTGACGCACTTGTGCTTGTGAACGTCGTCAAGCTGTCTTATAGCACGTTATGCAAGTATGAATGACTTTAATTCTGTTTGATTATACCATAATGGTAACAGATATGTAGACAATAGACATGTGGAATAGGATACCTAGCGCCATTGTGGGATCAAGAACGATAGAGTTTCAAAATAAAATTAGATAAACGTATGAACGAGATGGGTTGGGTGTGAGAGGGATCTGCCTTGTGTTGGCCAATCGACTGTCTGCAGACTCCCATATGTTCTTATAAGATGGATATGTAAGACGAAGAATATACACACATATAACGGCTACCGGTATATATAAGCCTAGTTAGATGTATAAATAGGTATGTGTGAGTGTGTGTGGCCACAGGCGCCTGAGTAGATGCTCGTGCGTCTATACAGGTATCTATATGTATATACCTGTATAATAAAAAATTTATTATATATACATATAGATACCTGTATAGACGCACGAGCATCTACTCAGGCGCCTGTGGTGTGGCGTAGGGAGTTGAGTGTGGAATAGGTCTGTATATACAACATGTAGGAATATAATTTAATAAAGTCCAACGTTTTTAATGATAATATAAATAATAATCCAAAGAATTTCGATTCAACAGTCTAATTGGCTGAATTATATGGCGATAAATACGAAAACACTTGTGGTGGTGTCCCGTAGCCTACCCAGTGTGGCTGGGCTGCGAGACACCACTGGTAGTGTCACGTAGCCCAGCCAGTGAGGCTGGGCTACGGGACACCACCAGTGGTGTCCCGTAGCCCAGCCTCACTGGCTGGGCTGCGTGACACCACTGGTGGTGTCCCGTAGCCACTTTGTTTTGTTTTATCTGTGTTTTTCCTTCCTCCGTTCATTGTCTCTTTAACCCTTGGGATCCGGGAGGCCTCCTATGAGGCAAAATGGTCAAATAAAAATCGCCGCTATAATCATCGGAACTCGGCAACCACGCGTTGTAGCGACGTAATTTCTACGGCATTCTACAGACAACAAAAAGTTCTACAATTTGCAAAAACATTGACTGCTCTAGGTGGTCTCAATCAGTAGCTACTGAATTATAAAGTTGATTTTAACAAAATTCATATGAGGCCCCCCGGATCCCATGGGTAAAAAAAAAAAAAAAAAAAAAAAAAAAAGTCTGCATAAAGCAGTTCCCACGGGAGTCCAGATCTAAAATCTCTAGACAGTGCCTCCAGGACCATAATAAAGAGGAGGGTGCTTAACACTGAACCCTGATGAACTCCAACACAGACTGTGAACTACTCACTCAGTACACCTTTCACCCTCACCGCAGTTAGCGAATCCTCATAGATCTTCATTGTCACACGCACCAACCACTCTTCCACACCAAGTTTCCTCATAGCCCACTGCACAACATCTCTAGGCACCCTGTCAAATGCCTTCTCCAGGTCTACAAACACAAAGTAAAGATCCCTGCCTTTTAGAAAGTATCTTTCCTATATCTGCCGGACTATGAAAATAGCATCGGTTGTACCACGTCCTGGCATAAAACCAAACTACATATCATCAATGGAGATGCTTTGCCTGATCAAACCCTTAAAGAATCTCACAGACCTTCATGATTTGGTCAAGCATTTTCAAGCCCTATAATTACCTCTATCTAGCGCATCCCCTTTTCCTTTGCATATATTTACTATTACTGTACACTTTAGTGCTAATCCTCAGGGATTTTTTCCTCTTTAATAATGTTTATCATCTCAGTGACTAAGCTGACGCCAGTCACCCCTGAGTCTTTAATTATCTCATCGACAATGTCAGAGCACGCTGGAGCTTTACCGTCCTTCATTTTATTGATTGTGTCGCTCACTGCAGCTGGTGCTATCAAAGGAGGAGGTCCAGATATTGGTTTTTCGATACTAAGCTGTTCCTTATTCCATTTAAACTCTACATTTAGCAATCGTTCATAGTGTGCCTTCCATGCTTCTCTGATTTCATCTTCTGCATACACAATCATCCCATTATCGTTTCTAACACACTGTTCACCTATAATATCCCTACTGTAATTTTTAACTCGCCTAGCTAGGTTGAAGATCCCATTGGGATTGTCCGTGTTACACACTTGTTCGAGGACCAGGTTCTTAATGCCTTTTTTAGCATTGTAAATAACTTCTGGCAGTTGGTTTAGCTGCCTGGTATTCCTCCTTACTGTCTCTCTTCTTCCATGCTTTGAAGCATCTCCGTTTCTCTTTCACAGCATGTTCTACCTCATCGTTCCACCACCAGGAGGTTTTATTCCTGGGGTGACCCTTTGTTTTCCCACAGACTTTGTCAGTGGTAGCGAGAAGGCTTTGCTTAACCCCTCCAATCCCAGCGACAACTATAGCCGTCAGTAGATAAGTAACTCCCCAGTCCCAGCGACGGATATAGCCGTCAGTAATGTACTTTCCTTCTAACTGCCTGTACAACCCAGTACAGTCAGGACCCCCAATTCGCGAGAATAGGGGTGACAGGAGGCATCGCGTATTGCGAATTCGCGTATTGTGGAACTAACTTTAAATGGGAATAATTATATTGGGTGACATCTCTCAATTATGGCCTATTTTCGACATTTTTGGCCCTATTTTCGACATTTTTTGGCTCTACAGTACAGTCTATATCTTATATATAAGAACAACAATGAATAAAAAGATGAAACCTTACCTTAAAATTAGTAGTAGATAGGCTAGGACTAGGACTAGGACCGTAGGACTTCACGATTTTCTCCAACTTCTCCCTCCCTGACCAAATCGTACGAACAGTTTACTCTGACAAGCCTATTGCACAGTTTCCTTCTCCTTTTTTCTTGCGATCTAACACTTCCACCTTCATTTTGTGTGTTATCTTCTTATATTGGCGTGGCATGGCGAAAAAAGTGGCAGGCACTACAAACGTTTGGTCACTCCGCACGGCTATGAGCGCTAGAGCGGGACTGTGGGAGGGAGGGTAAGCGGGAGGGAAGGCAGGCGTATGCCCGTCTTCTTCTCTTTTCGGAGCTATGCCTGGGCCTCGCGAAACATAGACGTGCTCGCGTATCAAGCGGGAATAGCGGATTTGGCCCCTTCTTAGCTCTCGATTCGTGTATTGTGGTACCACCTCGCGTAATTAATGTTTAATTAATTAATGTTATTTTCGAGGGGTAACTCGTGTATTAGGGTTTTCGCGCATTGTGGAATCGTGTATTGGGGGTCCTGACTGTACCTCTTTTTTGTTTTTTGTTTTGTTTTTTCTCAGCTTACAGTATATAAGACCCACTGAAGGGTGAGATAGCCAGTCTTGCCTCATATCTGGAGGTTGAAAGGTGGTCTCTCCTGTAATTTTGGCCACAGTGCTTGGGACTGCTGGTGACTTTTATTACTGTATCCTCTGGTATTCAACGGGTTAAGGAAATTCCATTGACTATTTTCATCGCTAGGCCTAGCTTCCTTATTTCTATTAATTTCCTCCAGTTCACTATGAAACCTATCCCTTACTTCCTTGTTCTTCAGCTGCCACACAATGCCCAATGCCCCAATTTACGATATTATTACAGGTTTTTAGGTGTTTGTGTTTGTGTTTTGGCTGGTCCGAGAACGTATCCCCATTTACCCCACTAATTGTAGGGTTTGCCATACGATTTTTCTATTTAAGATCGGGTTTTCATGAACGTAACTCAAATCGTAAATTGAGGGAGACCTGTACTGTAATGAATTTGCCTTCCTTAGACCTAACTGGCCTTCCCCCTTCCAGGATGACTGTGGCAGCATACTGGTGAGTCGAGTGAGGCCCCGGCTGGCCCTGGGAGGTGATCGTTCCGCCAACACTAGACTACCACCGCTCAGTCTAACATATACACCATAACACTTATGTATACACCTCAACATACAGTACACACCATGACATCAGACTACCACCACTCAGTTTAGCATATACTGTATACCATAACACCCATGTATGCACCTTACCATACACACCATAAAGGTCATGTGTAGTGTATACACTGTAAAATATGCATCGTAACACTCATGTATACTCATTAACCTACACATCACAACACTTGTGTATACACCATAACACTCATGTATACATCTTAACATACATGCCATAACATTCATGTATACACCTTAAAATACACATCATAACACTTACATATTATACCTTAACATCAGACTACCACCACTCAGTATATCCTATGCACCACAACACCAGACTACCACCACCATTTAGTCTGACCTATAGACACCATAAGACATAAATACCTTTACCTAATAACACCATTTTGTCTCATCTAGACACCATACAATCATGTATACCCATAACCTACCTCACTCATACACTGTTCATACACTCACATATACATTTCATGATCTATCTCAACCTCTATATCCTTGATCTCTGCATAAGCTCATAGTCTGGTGTGTCTGTGGTACGTATTCCAAGACAAACCCTATCATTGTACAGTATATGGTAATGACTATAGTTTAGACATACTCCTAACCAGTCAATATAATACACTAATTGTTGTAATTGCAATGAAAAGTACTGGAACATTATAACTGTACAGTACTCTCTTTGCAATTACAACAGCTAACGTATCATATTACAGTAATTGGCTAGGAATACGGCAGAAATATAGTAATTAACACCGACAATGATAGGGTTCGTTTAGTAATAGGGACCTGTGTGTTACTACAGTCTTCTTTTGTTTTCAGTTGATAGTAAATTGCCATATCTATATCTGGATTATTTGGGTATTATGAATATTGTGTAATGAAATATGTTCTTATTCATAAAAAACTTGGCCTTATTATATGAAGTAGAAACAGAGTATTACTATATTTGTACATTAACTATCGAGAAATCAGCTACTAAGGGATTCAATTTACCATCAGCTGGAAAAATAGGGTATATGTAATTATCTTTTTGATAAATTGACACTCTTTGTGTGTGTTTTCAAGTACAGTGAGTGAATGAGCGAGTGCATACCTTTTGTAGATTTTTTTTTGTTTTTTTTTCAATTACTGTTCCTTCTTAGTTCATTTTGAAATTACACAATTGGTTACTGACTGATAGGTTTAAAAATTTATTTTAAGGCCAATATTTCTGTTTTATATTAATTAATAAAATACCAAACATTATGTGCTATTCTTCATTATTATTTACAAATAGAACCAATTAATTTTAGTTTGATATAAAATGCTCTAGTGTGCTTTGATATTGGGATAAAAGTTTTTATAGAAAAAAAACATTGTCTGCTTTTGTAATGCAAGTTTTGTAAAAATAAAGCAATGTACAGTTCTTTATTAAATGGCTTAACTTAATGTATTCATCTTTTCTTACTTGAAATTCAGTATGAATTTTTATATCGAGTGGTTTATAAAACGTTGGCACCAAGTTTACAGGCACCAGAAACTTGGGCACCATAATTTTGGCAAGCATAACACTTGGGCACCAGAAAATTTAGGTATCATGAAACTTTAGTGCTATAAATAACTGTATTGGTGTCCAAGTTTCATGGAATACAAAATTGACGGTGCCAAAATGTTGTAAAAATAATTCATCCATTCATTATAGACCCATTATCCACATTTTGAGGCCAATGTTTTAGTCAAGAGAATAATAATAATAATAATAATAATAATACTTTATTTCAGACTCACACAGTACAGAGGGGACCATACCTGGGGTCCATATATATACCTTATACCTTATATACCTTATATACCTTATACAGTATACAGGTACTTATATATATTTATATATATATTTATATACTTATATACCTTACAGTAACATAAATATATATAAGCTACTGTACATAGGCTACATAAAATAAAAAGAAATTAAATAATACCCAGCTTGCTATCATGTAGTTCACAGCACTGCCTCAACCAAAAACAGTGGTCATCAAACTACAGTGTTACCAAAACCACTGTCCTAATTGTGTACAGTACCATGCCTCACATCATTTAGCTTCCGGTACAGTATGTTGCTACAGTACAGTATAGGAATATCAATACTGTACTGCACTATGACTGCACATCTTTGCTGGAGAGTATATAGTCAGATGACCAGTTACAATTTCTAGCATCATTAAAGTGGTTTACAATTATATAGCCCCGGGCACCATATACGGCCTAGTAGCTAGGAGCAATGTATTGTTCCCTAAACTCTCATATATTTTCCTGGAGGTGGAAAATTGGTGCTGGAGCTGGAGTCTCCCACATAATTGTGATGTTGCAAAATTTTGGAATTTCCCTCTCTGTATTCACAACCACCTTTGGGTGTCCAAGGCTCACTCATGCATTTATGTCTGCCTGTATCTAACCTTTAAAAAAAAATATATATATATACAGTATATATATAATTATATATATATAACCCGTTTAAACCCAGCGACGGCTCAGAGCGGTCAGCTAAACTGGACCGGGGGGCCTATATAATGATGATGGGGAAATTTTAATACTCTAGTCCAAATGAAGTTACAGTATACCAAATGGACCACCAATTGACCCTAGTAAGTGCTACCACTGTGTTCTAGGTCTTATATATACATTTTCTGTACAATTAACCCCCGAAGGGGTTAGGGGGGTCTCCACCCATGTGGTAGAGGAAAAATATGAACTGCATGTCTACTGCATTTCGTAAGAGACAACTAAAAGGGGGAGGACTTAGGTCTGGGCCAACGTTGATCCTATTTGGTCCATTTCAGCTTCAGTGTGCCAAATCCAACCTCTGGAATAGCTGCTCTTGCCCTGAATGGCTGCCTTGATGTATTTGGGGTGGTTCTATGCTTGCATGGAACTGGAGACTTATTTACTGTATAAGTAACTTCACCCCCTATCTATCATGTCTGTCTCGCATTCTCTGTACGACATGTATATGTACTGTATATGTGTGTACAGTATATATGTGTGTATGTATGCATGTGTGTAGCAGTTACGAGGCAATGTGGAAAAGAGCGGTGCATACCCATGTGCAGTGTGTGGAAAGGGAGTGGGCGTTAACTCAATTCAATGTAGCATCTGTCGATGGGAGTAAGCGCTGTAGTAGAATAAAGGGGCCCCTGCCGAAGGATAAGTCAGAAATAGAGAAATTTGAGTGCGTAGTGTGCAAAGGCGAGCTTGTGTTAAGTGATGATCCTGTGGCTGTGAATTTTGGAAATGAGTCTGGAGCTGGTGAACAAGTTTTGTTACCTAGGAGATACCATCTCTGCCGGTGGTGGGGCTGAGGCTGCCACTGTTGCTAGAATTAGGTGTGGCTGGGGGAAGTTCAGAGAATTGATGCCAATCCTGACCATGAAAAGAATGCCTCTCCCCCTGAAGGGAAAGGTGTATGCCTCATGTGTTAGAAGTGCAATGACGTATGCCTCAGAAACATGGGCCGTTAAAGTAGAGGATGTCAACAGAATGGAGCGTAATGAGATGAGAATGGTGAGATGGATGTGTGGGGCCAGGCTACAGGATAGAATAACAAATGTTGAGCTGAGGAGACGTTTAGGTATAAAGAATATTAGCGAGGTGATGCGTACAAGTAGACTAGGATGGTATGGACATGTGGAGAGAATGGATGAACAAAATTGGGTGAAAAAATGCAGGTCTGCGATTGTGGAGGGAGCTGCACCAAGGGGTGGACCGAGGAAGACCTGGGATCGGACTATACGCGCCGATCTCAAATCCAAGAACTTGACAAGTGAAGCAGCCCTTAACAGGGTTGCCTGGAATGCCGCCATTAGGACAAGAGACTGAAACTGCACTTATGTGTGGAACACTCAGTCTTAAAATTTTATGTATGTATGTTATGTATGTTACGGTGATTTCTTGTTGCTAATTTGTAGCACAGTGGGGTCTGGTGTGGCGCAGATTCGCCAGGTGCAGGTGCTTCATGGGGACTTTATTGAGTCTTGCTGAGACACTGATAATGCTATACCAACATCGGCCACTGTGGTGACTTAATGGGGCTGTGTTGTGGCAAGTCTTTGCTGTACTGTTGCATGTACTGTCTGTGTATTTATTAGGTGGAGGGAGTGATGTGGATTGTTAGATAGATAACCCCTATAATTTCCCCTTAGACAGGGGAAATTATAGGGGTTTGAAAATGCTCAATCAAGTCCTGAAAGTCAGCGAAAGGTTCTTTGAATGCATGATCAGGGAAAGTGTTGCCATCAGCGACATGCAGTTTGGATTTATGCCGGGACATGGCACAACTGATGCTACCTTCATTCTTAGGCAAATGCAAGAGAAGTTCTTAGAGAAAAACAGGGAGTTATACAACTTTTACCTAGTCTTTGTAGATCTGGAGAAGGCCTTTGACCGGGTGCCCAGGGAAGTTATGCAGTGGGCTATGAGAAAACTCGGAGTAGAAGAGTGGCTGGTGCATGTGATAATGAGAATGTGTGAGGGGTCACAGGCAGCAGTTAGAGTGAATGGGGGCCTGAGAGAAGTTCCCAGTGAAGGTTGGAGTTCACCAAGGTTCAGTGCTGAGCCCACTACTGTTTGTTTTGGTCCTGGAGGCTCTGTCAAGGTACTTTAGGACAGGACTCCCATGGGGGCTGTTATATGCAGATAATCTAGTTCTTATCGCAGATAGTGCACTGGAAGCAGAGGCAAAGTTCAAAAGATGGAGGGAGGGTATGGCAAGTAAGGGTCTAAGAGTTAACATAGATAAAACAAAGGTCATGATTAGTGGAGTAGGGCGTGGAACTATGCACAGAATGTGGGAAGGGGGTGGGAAGTAATTCGATTGAATGTTGCATCTGTAGTGACTGGGTACACAAGAGCTAGAGGAACTTTGACAAGAATCATAGACTTTGAATGTGCAGTGTGCAAGGGAGATTTTGTATTAAATGACCCGCCTGTCATTGTTGATTTCGACAGTGTAACGCTGGAGTGTGTGAATAAGTTCTACCTGGGCGATACAGTTTCCGCCGGAGGTGGCGCTGAAGCTGGCTCCATTGCTAGAGTCAGAAGTGGCTGGGGAAAGTTTAGAGAGCTGTTGCCACTCCTGACCATGAGAGGGCTCCCACCCCACCATAAAGGGAAGGTGTATACCTTGTTTGTTAGGAGCGCGATGACCTATGCCTCGGAGACGTGGCCGGTTAAAGCGGAAGATATCAATAGAATGGAACGGAATGAGAAGAGAATGGTGAGTTGGATGTGTGGGGTTAATCTCAGGGACGGGGTATCAAGCGAGGAATTAAGAAGGCGTCTGGGTATTAGGAGTGTCAGTGAAGTGATGCGCACGAGCCGACTTGGTTGGTTAGGACACTTGGAGAGAATGGATGATCAGAACTGGGTGAAGAAATACTGGACTGTGAACGTGGGGGGAGCTGCGCGTAGGAGTGGACCTAGAATGATGTGGGCTCGGGTACTCCGGTCCGATCTTAAAATAAAGAATTTGACAACAGAGGCAGCCCTTGACAGGGCTGCCGGAAAAGCCACCATTTAGGATGTGAGACTAAACACTTTCTCTGTGGACAAAATGGTCTTAAACTCCCAACGAGTAGGCAGTCTTGTTTACATCACTGTTGAAACACATTTTAATATGATCTCTGCAACATCTTTATTCTATAATAGCCTTCAAATATTGAGAAATAATTAGTGGTAGTTTCGGTAATAAGTACCAAGCCGCCAAATTACATCACAATAATATGACATGTTCAGGACATATTCTCAATGTATTTTAAGCTTTGATATGGCACCTGGTCCCCCCTAAGTAGATATTCGCTCGAAGACGAGGGTATCAAGAGGCGCCACCTCCCTCATTGTCGCCAGGTTTTTATCAAAACTCGCCAGGCTTATACGCCTCACTCATGGTGACTTTCTGCTTCTTTGCTGGTCTTCTTGATGTCTGTGAACGTTTTCTCTCTTTATCCCTTTCTTGCAGAGCAGCATCCATCAACACATTAGATCCGAACCATGATCTCGTAACATCTCGAGCTTTCAGATATCCAAAGTTTTGTTCTAATACAGTCACTCGGGTAGTGTACTGTACTCTGAATAGCCCAGCAAACTTAACTTTTGTACACTTCAGCCAGACCTTTGCATGCAGGGATTCATTAGGGTTCTGAGTTCGCCCCTGCACACATCTAGTGAGAAGGTCAGGAGTGGTGAGGTCATTGTACACTTGCTTGATGTATTCTAGTTTCTCGGAGGGTATCTTGGCAAGGTACAAATTTTTCTCTATATGTGATGGTGGTGTCTTGTTCTCTGCTTTAGATCTTTGGTAAAAGCACCAAGAAAGCACCAATCTCTGGAGGGCAGAGAAAGTGACCAGGATCTTCGTCAGTGGCGGTCAGGTGTAAATAGGTGGCCCAGATACCTTTCCGCATAGTCTCTGCATCGGTGCCAATATTCTTCCTGATGGCTTGTCCATAGTACCTCTGCAAGCGATCTATAACGTCATCAGTGAGTATGTTGACATTCTTTTTTCAATCACTCACTTCTTTCTTCAGTTTTCTAAGTCTGGAGCCAAGCTGTTTGTGAACATGATTTATGCACTCTTCCTTGATGACAGGAACATCATAAGGACCACGACCATCATTCAGCTTGCAGACCAAGTTGTAGGCACTGGACGAACCAACGAAGGTGACGTACCGGAAGTTGTGCTGCAATGATCGTGACCACAGACGCACGCCTGCCTCTCCCTCCATGGCACCAGATTCCCCATCGAAATTCTTGTGACAACGGTGTGGCAGCTGTGGCTTGTTGTTCTTACATGCTAGACAATAATTGCAAAGGACCACAAAGTCTACAACAATACCGGTGTAAACATCAATAACAAATCCAATACCGATGTGAGACTAATTGTGGTCCCTGGTCATCCAGGTCACATCAAAATTAACCTCTATATCAAGGACGTTGTTGTCATCTGGTTGAGTGATGTTCCTGGTTATATAGTCGGTAAATATTGCTTCATGGGCAGCTTTCATAGTTTCATTGAAGTGCTTCTCCATGTTATCAAAAATAAAATGGCAGTGTCGTGAGTAATCACCAGCAGAAAGGGGTTCTACACCCATGAAGCTTGCCCTCTTTATAAGTCCAGCTCGTCCCACACCTGTTTCCAAGCTGTGCTTTACTTCTTGGATGTTGAGTTCAGTCATCTTGTAACTTCCCAAAGTAGTTTTTGGTGGACAGTGACACAGGTTTTCCATACAGGAATTGCAGAGTATGTCAAGGGTTGTGTCACATCTGTTGCTGGTGGGGATGACCTTTACTGTGCCCCTGCAATTCCTTTTGGGACATCGAACACATTCTCCCAGTGCCTGAAGTTGTGACTCAGTCACCATGAACTTCCTCTCATTTGTAAACAGGTTCTGGGAGGTGGCACAAGTCTTCACGTAACTGAGCTGGTGGAATACGGGGCACTGATGTGGCAGATGTGCTGGGCTGTGGTGAATCTTGTGAGGTAGATTGTGGTGGTGATGATGGTGTGTGCGAGGAAGTGGGAGACGGTGGTGGTGGTGTGTGCGAGGCGGTGGGAGATGATGGTGATGGTGGAGATAAGGGTTGGCGGGGTGGTGATAAGTCACGTGTACGTTGTTCTTCTAATTTTGCCCTCCCAGCTCTCAAATTGGCTGCAAGAGCTCTCTGATGATTGGTTTTCTTTGGCATTGTTGTATGAAGCCAAATAAATATGTATACATAGAGAATATATTGAAAACAGCTGACCAAGTCACAGCTGACGCACATACACGTACCCTCTCTTACCAAATGCTAGAGGGCTACTGAGTACTGACTGAGAAGTGAGATGTGATCATGTGAGACTCTGAGAGTGAGACTCTTCAGTGAGAGCAAGGATAGTCAATAAGTATAATAGCTGCATTTTTCTTTACCACCACTGATAAGCCATTGGGCTTTTGGCAGAAAATGCCAAAAATTATCAGTGATATCCGAGACATGTTTACATACAGCTAGCTATCTCATCGTCGCATATTACTGCTTCATATTCATCAGCCAACTTAAAATAGCCCTATATAATATTTAATTATCACTAGAACAATACACTATACCATGTAGGAAGTCTTCTGAAGAAATAGGGTAAATTTAGAAAACAATGCAAGATAAACTAAAGCACAAATGTATGCTAGAATAGCATTGGCAAATTGCTAGATAGTCACCAGACACTAAAGATCCTTCAGGAGCACCAGCAAACCCTATTAGGTTCCCCAATAACTCCGGCAGCAATCCCACCAGCACTTCAAGGTAAAAAGGAGGAGCTTCAACGTCTTGTGAGTCGCCTGATACACATCGATGCCCACTCAACTCTGGCCCTTCTCAAGAATTGTTTCTCCATCCCAAAACTCCAATACCTTTTGCGCACATCGATGACTTACACGAACAATGGTGGCCTCCAAGAATTAGACAACATAATCCGAGAAGCAGTGACCAGCATCACCAACGTGGAATTCCAAGATCGGACTTGGTCACAAGCCACTCTTCCTGTCCGCCTCTGGGGCTTGGGCATACGGAGAGCCTCGGATATTGCCTCCCCAGCCTTTATCTCTTCCCTTATCTCGACCAACGACCTTGTAGTGTCCATCCTTTCTTCTCAACCCGGAATGACACTTAATAGGGACGTAGCAGAAGCGATTAACACCTGGAAGGAAAGTACAGGAGCAGAGGAGGAACCTCAGGGTACCTCCAGGAGCAAGCAGAAAGCGTGGGATACCATCTCAGCGAAGAAAACTCAAGAAAACCTCCTAACCAATGCAGGCCAGGCTGCAAAAGCACGCCTCCAGGCAGCCGCCCGTTTGGAGAGTGGCTTGTGGTTACATGCCGTCCCCATCCCACCTCTTGGAACTCACTTGGATGCTGAAGCGCTCAGAGTGGGTGCGGCAGTTTGTCACCCACACACTTGCAAGTGTGGTGGGGGGATGGATGCTCAAGGTCACCATGCCTTGTCATGTAATCACAGCGCAGGCCGCCTGCCAAGACACTCTGCACTAAATGATGTCATAAAACGGCCCCTGCAGAGTGCTAACCGTGCATCAATCCTTGAACCACATGGACTTCTCAGAGAAGACGGCAAACGGCCAGATGGGATGACCACTTTCCCTTACAAGAATGGCCGGTGCCTCGTGTGGGATGCCACATGTGTTGACACTTTCTCCATAACCAACATCGCCAGAAACGCCGACGAAGCAGGTGAAGCCGCCCGGATAGCAGAGAGTAGGAAGCGAGAAAAATATCAAGCCATCGCCAGAAGTCATCAGTTCGAGCCTCTGGCATTCGAAACTTCAGGAGTCTTCGGCCCTACCACCCTTAAAATGGTGAATGAAATAGGCCGTAAAATCAGAGAAGTTTCAGGAGAACCCCGGGAAACCCTCTGGCTCAAGCAAAGACTATAGGGATGGCTATTCTCCGGGGCAATGCCACCAGCGTCATGAGCTCAGTATGACTGGGCCATGCCACTGTGTGAGGCCCGGGAAGGAGTGGTGTATCCGTAGTCTTTCCACGGTAGGGTATAAAAATAAACTTTATTTGTTTTTAACATGTTTGATGTACAGTAAACCCTCGCTATCTCGGACTAATTGGGGGGAGACCCAGTCCGAGATGACCGAAAATCCGAGATGTCCGGGGTCCGACTTATGTCCGACTTAAGAGAGGATAAAATCCGACCTAACCAATGTCCGTCCGAGACAACAATGAAATCGGAGACTACGGAAAAAATCCGACCTCAAGAGAGACGTCCGCGTCAACCTAGAAAACGAAGACAACCCTATTCGAACCCTATAATCTGAAATAGAAAACACAGTACATGTATTTTAGTTTTACAATATGTATTGTACAGTAGGCTATATTACACTTACCCCTTCATAGCTCTTGTCTGTAGTCTTGATGTCCTCCCTCCCCCCCCCCCTTCCCCAACACTGCATTAATTACTGCAGCATCCCCTTTTCACCCCCCACCTCCACCTCACTGTCCTTCTCCACTTCACTGTCCTTCTCCACCTCACTGTCCTTCTCCACCTCACTGTCCTTCTTCACCCCACTGTCCTTCTCCACCTCACTGTCCTTCTCCACCTCACTGTCCTTCTCCACCTCACTGTCCTTCTTCACCCCACTGTCCTTCTCCACCTCACTGTTCTTCTCCATCTCACTGTTCTTCTCCACCTCACTGTCCATGACCACCTCACTCCCCTTCTCACTGTCCTTCTCCACCTCACTGTCCATGACCACCTCACTCCCCTTCTCACTGTCCTTCTTCACCTCACTGTTCTTCTCCACCTCAATGTCCATCGCACTGTTCTTCACACCCCCACTCTTAGGACCATATCCCTTGCCTGTCATGGAACCCTTACCTTTACCCTTACCCACACTGTCCTTCACCACCTCACAAACAATGTCAGGTTCAGGTATATCCATGGGCACAGGCGTGCTACTCATTAATTCATCCAAATCCATGTCTAAGTCTGAGAGTGGCACAGTGTCTACAGTGCTCCACGAGGTGCTAGCAACTGAGGAAACACTTGGGAGGGAGGTGGTGCTAGCAAGCGACACACCACTGGTAGCAGACGAAGTACGAGGTCTGGGAGGAGCAGAGGGTACAAAAAAGGAGCTGATTTTCTGTTGTTTTTTCCGATCAAGGTGTGCCCTCTGAATATGGAATCGACCATTACACAGTGGTTCGTATAGGGACTGCTACTTTGAGTCATCTACTTGAGTCAGATACTGAAGAATGGTGTCAAAGGAGTCCAGGGCATGCGAGACTGATATCTTGGGCCCCCCCTCTGTCTCTTCGTCCGACTCATCCTGGGTCTCTTCATGGGCTACCCCCAACACCTCGGCTGCAATTTTTTCGTCAGTCTTATGCTCGTGTCCAGGTAGGTCTCTGTCCTCTTGCAGCCAGTCGTCAACTTCTTCGGGGAGGTCACCCTGGTTACCCTGGTTCAAGAGGTTCCTGAAGTCAGCTGCCCCAAACCCTTCAATACCCGGATCTTGCACCTTCGGGATATTTAAGACCTTGGTCCAACCATTCCTCAGTGTGTTGAAAGAAACTTCGCGCCACGCCTCTGCCCAATTGTAGATGCAGTCTTTCAGGGTATACTGCTTCAGTTTTTGTAGAGATTTCTTTCCGCGTGTATCCACATAACCTTCTTCGTCCATCCCATCTTCTATGATGACAAGGCATTGTTCCAGGAACTTCCTCTTGTATCGCCTTTTGCAAGCTTCAATTATTCCTTGGTCCATAGGCTGAATAACACTTGTGGTATTAGGAGGCAGGAACATTGTCTTAATTTTGCCGTTTGCACTCCAGTTTCGTGGTGCAAGGGTGGGCAGGTGCGTTGTCGAGCAACAAAATGGCAACAGCTTCGTCGTAGGGTACACCATACACTCGATTCTGGAACGAGCGAACGTCGGGTACAAATCTCTTGTGAAAGAAATCCTCGGTGATGACCTGGTTAAACCAAGGTTTCTTTGATCCATAATTGTCGACTGGGAGTTGCTTGGTAATGATGAGGTCCTTAATTACTCTCGGCTTCTGAGATTTGCCGACGATTGTAGGGGTCACACGGTGGCTTGCGTCGGCATTAGCGCAGCAAAGCACTGAAATGCGCTCCTTCACAGTTTTGTGGCCAGGTGTGGACGTGATTTCTCGGTGGGCCTGTGTGTTGGAGGGTAGAGAACGCCAATATAAGCCAGTCTCGTCACCGTTATAGAGCTGCCAATGTTGAAGGTGTTCCTCGGTTATAAGGGCGTGGAAGCGATCAGTGAAGGGTTCTATGGCCGAAGTATCGGCGCTTAAGATTTCACCACAAATACTCCTGTTTGAGAGGCCATGGCGGTTTCGGAACCTCCACAACCACCCCTCGCTAGCCTTGAAGTCTTGGTGATGAAGATGCTGGCCGAAACGTTCTGCTGCATGCTGGATCTCGATGCCTCTCACTGGTACGCCCTCAGCACGAAGTTGTTGGTACCACTTCAGCACTGCGTCGTCGATGTCTTGATAGGCTAGCTTGGCCTTGCGAAAGATCTTGGCGGTGGAAGGACCATGAAGCACAGCTACGCCATGATGCCTGATTTTCTCCTTGTCTCGGATGAAGTCGTAGATTGTTGATCTGCCTAAGCTATAGTTCTCCTGAAGCTGCTTGGCTTTCATCCCACTGTCCAGATCCTTTAGCATCTGTAGCTTTGTTTCAAGTGATACAGAAGTCACCTTACGCTTAGGCTTATCCTTGGGAGGCATGGTGAACTAAATAATGGCACGCGTCGATGACAGAGCTTGGTGCGGACTGACGCTCCCAGCATCCGAGCCGGGCGCTTGGGCCCCGGATGTAAGATGGCGTCGGACCTCCCTTCTGTTTCTCGGATATTCACCCTTATTGTCCGGTTACGTGAGGGGTCGTCCGACACGTCATCCTTTGTCGGACACCGCTACGACACATTTTGGAAATATTCGAGATATCAGAGGACGGTTATGACGGACATATTCCGAATACTTATATAAAGTCCGACAACGTCAGAGACGGTCGGAACGATGCCGGAAATGTCCGAAATACGGAAGTGAATGTCCGAGAGGCCGATGCCAGTCCGAGTAGTGCGGGTTTCCGACTTATAGAGGTCCGAGATAGCGAGGGTTTACTGTACATAAATAAAAGGGGATGTGTCGGATGGTTGAAAGCCACAGTTGCTCGCGCGTTTGGGGCTAGCAACACGTATTATGAAAAACATGTATCCTCATACTTTCACTGTCTCTCACTTCACTCACTCACCCCGTAATTTGCCGGAGGATAACAGGTTTTTCACAATACGTAGACGGAGGTCTTTAACCCGGCAACGGCGAGGGGGGGTATTGAACTAGCTGCCCATGGGCGAGCATATTGGCTCCATTCAGGCCTATAATCGTCAGTTTACGATAAATATCGTTATTACTTATTCATATGAGCCTATTTTACCTTCACTATGAAGATAGTAACCTGTAACAACAATAAAACAAGTGAAAATATAATTTTTCTGGTCAAAATCGCGAATATAGATGGACCAGCCCATTCATGAATTATGGAGAAAATTGAGGCAACCCCTCCCTCCACGAGGCCTCAAGCCACACTGAGCCTACTCATTCACACACTCGGTTGTATAACACACTCGCTAGGCACAGGCACGTAAGCACATCCTCCACACATTTTGCTAATGTTAGCACAAAAATATACCAACGAATTAGGGAATAACAGGGAAAATAGGTGATAATTGAAGGGGGAAGGAGGGGATGTGGAGGAGTGATTGAGGTATAGGGAAATAAAAAAAAAATAATTGTTTAGTGCTACTGGGGCCGTTTAAATGTTTTTTTTAGGCCTCCCTCTTAAGAGCTTTGCCGCCGTCGCCCAGTAAAACCTCTTATGAGCTTTGCCGCCGTTTACGGGTTAAAACAAAACAAAATTGTATGTCACTTGTGACGCTCACCGCTTCCCCCAGAACCGCATGGCTTACTCGCTAGGACTCGCCAGGGCAGAGAATGTAGCTACAGTCTATCTATCATTGTGTACTTTCCTTCTCGGGAAAGCTTGTGTTGCAGACAGTTCAGAACTGTTCTTTGTTTTCGTCTGTCACAATCCTTTCTATTTTATTTAGTCAATTGAAAGTATTGTGTTAAGTAATTGAATGATGGGAAGGCGAGCGGGAGAGAGAGAGAGAGAGAGACCAGGTGGTGTGACTTGGTGGTGAGTGTGGCGAGTGGCCGGCCCCCTTACATAGGCCTCGCGGGATTTGTTGCCTCCTGCCTAACACGGCCTACTAGGCGGCTGCTTACTGGGCGACTGTCGCGCGCCCTCGTGCCATTCCTGCGAACTGGGACTCCACCCATGCGGTCCCTGGAAATATCCTGGTCAGATCCGTCCCAGACAGCATACTCTAAGCATCTCCCTTGAACTGTTCCACACTCTTGTCTTAGAATCTTTCTCTTCTACCGCCTCTATCATTTCCACTACTTCCTCACCTTTTATTAATATCAATCCCCCTCTGGTTCCCTGCATCCACACCTTGAATTGGTGGCCAGACTGTATTATATGCTGGATCTCACATTTCTTATGTACTAGGCTAAGGTTGAAGATAGTCATTGTTTTTTTTGGGAGATTGTATTGCTCGGACTGTCTCCATCAATCACTAATGTTTCTACAGGGTTAAATAATGCTAGACTAGGGATCAGGTACCTTGCTGTTGGTGTTTTCACTGTGTGTAGGCTACTTTTGAGCTGCACGACACTACGGATTCTGTGGGTTACCTGGGTGGATCTTTTGTCTGTGTACCCTGGAGTTTAGACTGTGTAGTACGTGAGGGCTGCTTGCCTAATCCACCCAACACTGTTCTAACTCTATTTGCTTTTACTTTTGAGGGTCGCCAGGAGGATACTCGATACTTGTGATCGAGAATCCTCAAGAGAGCACCCCTTCATATTAACGTAATCAGGCCGCACAGACCCAAGGTCCACACTAGGCTAGGAGCTGCCTTGCTCCACCAGAATCCTGTACCTTTGCACATCCCAGCTAGACTTTATTAACCCGGGTAGACATTAGCTGGATTAGATCATATACTCTTTTATGCATACCCATTATTTCTACACAAGCATTTTGAGGTCTAGGTTGCTGTAGAGAGACACAACCAGCATAGACCGGTTTTGTTAATAGGAGAGTACTACTTTTTCGTGGCGAGCATTATTACTGTTGGCACCGCTTATAATATTCTTGTGTCCAATAACATTATAGGTCCAGCCTTTTTGTGTATTTAGCCTACACATGCATTGTCCTGCCTCCTGCTATTTTGTGGTTCCATTTCCGATACGTTCTTCTTAGTAGTATCCGACATTATTCAGAAGATTCCTTGTTCGGTGCTTGAGGACTTTACAACACTTTCTTTCATAAAGGAGTGACAGATATTATTGATTAACGTAACGTTAAGTAAACCTTCTTCTTGTTTGCATTAGATCACTCTTGTGATTTAATTAAGTTAACTATCATTTCCTTGTGTACCATAACTAAGCAACCATATGTTATAGGTAATAGGCTGTTTCAGAGAACATCAGCCTATAGTAGAAGCACATAGATACTGAGAGTTAAGATACCCCGCTATCGCAGATATAACTCTGGAGGGTATATGTGTTCTTTGTTCGACGGGATTATATATCAGGGGTTGGATCTAGCGTTTCCGTTGTTGCATTTATGCCAGTCTAGTCCAATGTATAAGAGCCACTGATTTATACGAGACCCGATCGTAACAAATGGCGACCTAGCTCAGGATTTGGTGAACTGACATATAATTGCAGGTTATTGTGCAGATTTTTCTCACAGTTTAGGCAGTGAACATTTGTTGATTTTGTGGAATATTTTTTGAGGACATGCAAGAATTATTTTTTTAGCAAAGTAATATAGCACTTAAGCGGTCTCCGAGAAATTTGTATTGTGAATATTGTGGTATAAGAGTTTGGGGTACTTCTTTTTTGTGTATCAAAGTGAAAAATCTTCAGTGAGCATCATGTCTTATAGCGGATCAGTGCAGGATGAAGACACAGTAAGTGATGTAGAAGCTGAGGAGCAGCAGCATGGGCAGGTTGTTAACTTGGTGAACAGTGAGGAGGATGCAAGGAATTTTTTACAATGGCCTGTTACTTCCGACCGGTTGGTGGGTGTGAATCGGTACGGTCTCCAGTGCTTAGCCGCAGCTATCGTCATGTATGTAGTGGCATGACCAAGGATGACCTGATGACGTGTGTGCTGGGTGGGGTGACTGGCGTACGAGGTAGGGTGAGTGCTCAGAGCCCTTTGGCCGAGCCTCCCCTTCACTCGACTCCCAATCCTCCTATTGGAGTACCGACCCTGAGCACGCTTCCGCAGGTGGGTAGTGACTGGCAGGGTGGTTTGCCCCTGGGGGGATCACCGGGTATTTCTAACATCATTGCATCTCCTCCTCCTCCTCAAGGTTTGACCCCGGAGATGCTCTTTCAGCTCGAGATGGCAAAGATGCAACATCAGAGTCAACAGCAGACAGACCTAGCTAAGATAGAAGAGAGAAAAGAGCTAGCTAAGATAGAAGAGAGAAAAGAGCTAGCTAAGATAGAAGAGAGAAAAGAGCTGGCTAGGATGCAGCAACAGACGAGGGAAGCTGAGCTTAGGACTGAACTAGAATCTACAAGATACTGTGCCGACATGGATTTAGAGAAGTCTCGTGTTGAGACGACGGGACAGCGACTCGGTACTGGAAACCGTGCGCATGATCAGTCTCTGTCGCACCTTCTCAAACTGGTCCCTGTATTTGACGAGTCTGGTGTCACAGAGTTTTTCAATAGATTTGAGAAGAAGTGCCGGGAGCATCAGTGGCCTGAAGTTAAGTGGGCGGCCCTTGTGTCCTCTAGACTCGTAGGTAAGGGACTCGAGGCTTACGATGCACTGCCTTTGGAGTCCTGTGTTGTTTATGAGGAGCTCAAGGAGGCTGTCCTGCGGGCATATGAGCTACAACCCGAGACATATAGGTTAAAGTTCCGGGGTGTGACTAAGGGGCGAGACAGTACCTTCTTGGAGCACGCCCGGGACCTGTCCGACGCTATGGGAAACTGGCTCAGATCAGAGAAGACAACTACGTTTGATGAGATGAAACAGTTGATGCTTCTAGAGCAGTTTTATAAGTGTACGGGCGGCGACTTGACTTTAAACCTTAAAGAGAAGAACCCAAGCACTCTCGTAGAAGCAGCAGAGATGGCTGATCTTCGGTTGTCACTAATTCGGGGGTGCGGCTCTGCACAGAGAAACAATGTAGGCGTTAAGGAGCGTTACCCTCCCCCTCCCCGGAATATGGACACACATAAATTTAAAAGCAATGACACCAAGACTGATCACAAACCTAGCACCGCCCCGTTTAAGAAGGGTCAGGGGACTTTTACACCTCCGTATAAGTCCAAGGGGAAATTTGAGTGTTATCACTGTCACAAAGAGGGGCACATGGCAAAAGCTTGTCCGAGCAGACCTCCCTCGGCGGCTGTGTCATTGGCTCGCAGCATTGGGCTGTTCCAGAAGTCTTCTGTGTTTGCTGGAGGCATAAGATCAGAGGATGGAGCACCGCCAGTGAAGAAGGATCCGGAAGGCTCGAACCCTGTCCGCGATGCCTTTTGCGACCATAGAGGGCATGGCTGCGTGAAGTGGGGGGGCAAGAAGCACGGGGTACAGCTTTTGCGTGACACAGGTGCCTCGCAGACACTCTTGAAGAATTTCAATGGTAGACCCATAAACGCAGCGCGGGTAGTTGTGGTGCAGGGAGTTAATGCAACTAGGTCATACCCGCTTGAAGTTGACGGTGTGACTCGCGAACTGGATGTGGGAATCGTGGAGAAATTGCCTGTTGGGGGCGTCGACCTCCTTCTCGGCAATGACTTTGCGGTGCCTGCTTCTAAGGTTTCACCCTTAGTCGTTGCCGAGGAGTGGGTTGAGAAGTGTCAGGTGCAACCAATGGCGTGTGTTGTAACCAGATCTCTCGCATCCAGGGAGTCACAGCCTAACCAACAGTCTTCAAATAAGCGGAGGAACGGTCACGAGAAGGTGCTGAAAGCTGATACGGTGGAGAGTCTAGTACCAGCAGCGCTTCTCGGGGACTCGGTATTAGCACCGTTATTAGAGTCTGGAGAAGCACCACCACCTGTCACTGAGAGTGTAGAGGCAGGGCTTAAAGAGACTCAGAGGCAGCAACGGTATACACGGAGAGAGCAACGGGATGCAAAGTTCGATGTTGGGGGAGGGCATGAGTTGTTTCGCAAACACTTGGACAGGCTAGCTCCCTCAGATATTCGCAAATTGCAGCTAGAAGACCCGGAGGTTCTAAAGTGTAGTAACGGTGCTGTCGAACTCGAAGAGGACAGGGATGCAAAGTCTGGAGATTTTTTTTTCATTGATGGCATCTTGTATCGGCAATTCCAAGACCCGCAGAGAAGTTGGGAGTGTGGGTCAGGAGTGGTAGACCAGCTGGTCGTACCGAGGGTATGCAGGGATAGCCTACTTAGGTTGGCTCATGATGTACCGCTGGCGGGACACTTGGGTGTCCGTAAGACGGTGGCGGCTTTGGGGAAACTGTTTTGGTGGCCTGGTTTGAGAGCACAAGTGGTGTCATGGGTGGCAATGTGCAGTGTGTGCCAAAAGGTCGGGAAACCTAACCAGAGCATCCCAAAGGCTCCGTTGCACCCAATTCCCGTCAGTGGGCCTCCCTTTAGTAAAGTAGTAGTCGACATGGTTGGCCCCCTCCCCCCCACAAGTGCCGGAAATAAATATCTCTTGACAGTCATGGACGTAGCAACTCGGTACCCAGACGCATACCCGATGAGAAATGGTTTGGCGAAGACGGTGGTCCGTAACTTGCTATTATACTTCTCTCGGTACGGATACCCGCAGGAGATACAGTCAGACCAAGGATCGAATTTCACCTCCAACTTGTTCGTTCAGGCAATGAAGCAGCACGGGATAGTCACTGTAGTGTCATCTGCTTATCACCCAGAGAGTCAGGGGGTGTTAGAGAGGTGGCATTCCACTCTAAAAAGCATGCTTCGCTGCTATTGTCTTGAGAACGGCAAGGACTGGGATCTTGGCCTGCCGTATGTGTTATTCGCTGCACGAGAGGTACCTGGGGAGAGTTTGGGGTTTAGCCCTAATGAGCTTGTGTTTGGACACCGCGTCAGAGGGCCTCTCCACATGGTAAAGGAGATATGGGAAGGCACCGCTAAACCATGTTCTATGCTTAAATATGTCCTTGAGAGTAGAGAACGAATGTTGCGTAGTCTGGAGTTGGCTGGCCGCAATCTGGTAGGCTCTCAGGCCCTCATGAAGGACAGGTACGACCACAAGGTGAAACTCCGGGAGTTTCATGTGGGTCAGGAGGTGTTGATACTACTCCCTCTTGTAGGTCACCCCTTATCCGCAAAGTACGCTGGTCCTTATAGGGTAGCAGAGAAGCTCTCGGACTTAGATTACCTGGTGGCCACTCCAGACAGGCGTAAGAGGAATCAGTTATGTCATGTCAACCTGATGAAGGAGTATGTGAGGCGCCCACCTGAGCCTCTCACTGTCCCCGTGATGACTTTCAGCAGTCAAGGTGGAGAAGGAGAACGGGACAGTCATGCGCAGGTGGATGACAACTGGGATTATCATGTTTCTGCAGATCAGTGGGCGGGAAACACGAGACAGGCGGCTCATGAGGTTTTGCAACACCTACCTGAGCAACAGCGTGTGGCTGTCGAGTGCCTATTTTGTTTATACCCTACTGTATTTGCGGAACACCCAGGCCTCACTACTCAGGAGGTGCACGACGTTGACGTCGGAGACCACCCACCCTTCAAATCAGTGCCCTATAGGATACTCCAACTCCGGCCCTCCGGGCGGAGTTGGAGTATATGTTGCAACAGGGACTGATCGAGAAGGGGGCGGTAAAGTGGACATCTCCCGTAACGCTGCAACCTAAGCCGGATGGCAAGGTGCGCTTCTGTGTTGATTACCGCAGGCTAAACGGCTTGACTCCCACCAACCCATATCCTCTTCCCCGGGTCGATGACTGTGTAGACAAGATTGGCAGGGCCAAGTTCTTGACCAAGGTGGACCTGGTAAGAGGTTACTGGCAGGTGCCTTTGTCTGAACGGGCGAAAGAGGTGTGTGGTTTTGTGGTGGATGGTGCTACATATCGTTGTAATGTCATGCTGTACGGTCTAAAGAACGCACCAGCGAGCTTCCAAAGCTTGATGAACGAGTTAGTGGCTGACATTCCGAACTGTACCGTGTACCTGGACGACGTCATTATCTACGATGACGATTTCAAGAGCCACTGTGAACATGTAGAATCCCTATTTAAGAAATTAAGCGAGGCAAACTTGGTGGTCAACCTGGGTAAGTGTGATTTTGTGCGGGCTACCGTGCAGTATCTGGGGTTCATGGTGGGTTTGGGCCAGGTGTGCCCCCCACAGAACAAGATATTGGCTATTAACCACTTCCCCAGGCCGTCCACCAAGAAGCAGATCATGAGGTTTTTGGGCATGATTGGTTACTAGGCTACCGCCGCTTTATAAAGGGCTATTCTACTGTGCTGGCTCCTCTGACGGACCTATTGGCCAAAGATAGAAAGTTTAAGTGGGCGCCTGAGTGTGAGAGGGCTTTTTTGCTAGTAAAACACCTGTTTTGTACTCACCCAATCCTCAGGGCCCCGGACTTTAGCCGACCATTCCAGCTGGCAACTGATGCCAGTGGTGTGGGGGCTGGTGCCATTCTGATGCAATCAGATGAAGATGGGCTGGAGCACCCAGTCAGTTTCTTCTCAAAAAAGTTCAACTCGGCGCAGAAGAACTATTCAGTAGTTGAGAAGGAACTGCTGGCGATTGTGGTAGCGCTCAGGCACTTTGAGGTGTATGTTCCAGCCTATGGACCAGTGGTGGTGATCTACACCGACCATCACCCCCTCAAGTTCCTGAATCAATTCCATAACCGGAATATGAGGCTGACCAGGTGGTCATTAATGTTGCAGGAATACAACCTAGACATACGCCATATTGCCGGTTCTGAGAATGTGATTGCAGATTGCTTATCGAGGGTGGAAGACCCGGGGTAGATCATCACAAGGGTAGCCTCCTACTTTGGTTTGATTAGTATGTTTACGTCTGGTGCTTGTTGGCTCGCGTGGGTAGCCCAGCGTATTGGGTCGTAAAGTAGGAGTTGCTGTGTTGGTATAGAAGAAGAAAAAAAACTAGGCTGCCCCTGTAGTGCAGCCGCCATAAACATATTAAAAAATATAAAAATCCTATAAAAACTCTTTCTTTGATAGTTAAATTTTTGTTAAGTATGTTATAGCAGAAATTCTGAGTTGTACTCCTCTCAGAAGGCTGGGCTAGTGAAGCTCGCTCTTATGAGCATAACTATGTAATTTAATCTATTGTGTTGGGAGGGGTTGTTCATTTTTATAATGTGTTATTTTGAAGAGAACTGTGCTTTACATTTCATTGTCGCTGGGTGACTAGGAGTGGCGAATTTTGTATGGGTTCTGCGTGTCAGATTTAGAGCTCATAGTTGGAGCCTCTTAAAAATCTTGGGTGGGGTGTGACGCTCACCGCTTTCCCCAGAACCGCATGGCTTACTCGCTAGGACTCGCCAGGGCAGAGAATGTAGCTACAGTCTACCTATCATTGTGTACTTTCCTTCTCGAGAAAGATTGTATTGCAGACAGTTCAGAACTGTTCTTTGTTTTCGTCTGTCACAATCCTTTCTATTTTATTTAGTCAATTGAAAGTATTGTGTTAAGTAATTGAATGATGGGAAGGGGAGAGAGAGAGAGAGAGAGACCAGGTGGTGTGACTTGGTGGTGAGTGTGGCGCGTGGCCGGCCCCCTTACATAGGCCTCGCGGGATTCGTTGCCTCCTGCCTAACACGACCTACTGGGCGACTGTCGCGTGCCCTCGTGCCATTCCTGCGAACTGGGACTCCACCCATGCGGTCCCTGGAAATATCCTGGTCAGATCCGTCCCAGACAGCATACTCTAAGCATCTCCCTTGAACTGTTCCACACTCTTGTCTTAGAATCTTTCTCTTCTACCGCCTCTATCATTTCCACTACTTCCTCACCTTTTATTAATATCAATCCCCCTCTGGTTCCCTGCATCCACACCTTGAATTGGTGGCCAGACTGTATTATATGCTGGATCTCACATTTCTTATGTACTAGGCTAAGGTTGAAGATAGTCATTGTTTTTTTGGGAGATTGTATTGCTCGGACTGTCTCCATCAATCACTAATGTTTCTACAGGGTTAAATAATGCTAGACTAGGGATCAGGTACCTTGCTGTTGGTGTTTTCACTGTGTGTAGGCTACTTTTGAGCTGCACGACACTACGGATTCTGTGGGTTACCTGGGTGGATCTTTTGTCTGTGTACCCTGGAATTTAGAAAGTGTAGTGCGTGAGGGCTGCTTGCCTAATCCACCCAACACTGTTCTAACTCTATTTGCTTTTACTTTTGAGGGTCGCCAGGATACTCGATACTTGTGATCGAGAATCCTCAAGAGAGCACCCCTTCATATTAACGTAATCAGGCCGCACAGACCCAAGGTCCACACTAGGCTAGGAGCTGCCTTGCTCCACCAGAATCCTGTACCTTTGCACATCCCAGCTAGACTTTATTAACCCGGGTAGACATTAGCTGGATTAGATCATATACTCTTTTATGCATACCCATTATTTCTACACAAGCATTTTGAGGTCTAGGTTGCTGTAGAGAGACACAACCAGCATAGACCGGTTTTGTTAATAGGAGTACTACTTTTTCGTGGCGAGCATTATTACTGTTGCACCGCTTATAATATTCTTGTGTTCAATAACATTATAGGTCCAGCCTTTTTGTGTATTTAGCCTACACATGCATTGTCCTGCCTCCTGCTATTTTGTGGTTCCATTTCCGATACGTTCTTCTTAGTAGTATCCGACATTATTCAGAAGATTCCTTGTTCGGTGCTTGAGGACTTTACAACACTTTCTTTCATAAAGGAGTGACAGATATTATTGATTAACGTAATGTTAAGTAAACCTTCTTCTTGTTTGCATTAGATCACTTGTGATTTAATTAAGTTAACTATCTTTTCCTTGTGTACAATAACTAAGCAACCATATGTTATAGGTAATAGGCTGTTTCAGAGAACATCAGCCTATAGTAGAAGCACATAGATACTGAGAGTTAAGATACCCCGCTATCGCAGATATAACTCTGGAGGGTATATGTGTTCTTTGTTCGACGGGATTATACATCAGGGGTTGGATCTAGCGTTTCCGTTGTTGCATTTATGCCAGTCTAGTCCAATGTATAAGAGCCACTGATTTATACGAGACCCGATCGTAACACACTAGAAAATATATGTTGAAGTATCTAGAATAATCTTTAATAAAAAAATAAAAAAATCTCTACAATTCCTTAAAATAGGGAAAATAACTTTAACGCAGTGAGACCCAGCGTTGCACGTGATGCGTCGGCAGTGTTTGATCACCAGCTCCCAGCGACGCATCACGTGCGTCCGGCATATTAAAATCAGTTACGTGGCTCATAAGGTAGGAAATGGCAGGAAAATAGGAGGGGGAGGTACCGTAGTGTGTGTGGGAGCCGGGCCGGTAGGTGTGAGCGGGCCAAGACAGCCGCGCGGCCGGTGGTGGTGGGCTTAGTGGGGATACTTTACACCCTTAGTTCACTGCCACTTTGAATCTTCATTACTCCGGTCGTATGGGAGCTAGAGGCTTGAGATTTATGTGAGACACTCCTTAGGATGTATGCCGTACAATGCCATACTCAGTTTTCACCCTAGTGCTCCCGGGCGGGTGGTCATGCGAGGGAGACGAACTTTCGACCCCCCCCCCCCCCCTCGCCCCCCAAATGACCGAGGTGAGTTTTTTTTTATTTTTTTCTTCATTTCTCACTATTCTCTTCCATTTTGGCTCAACACATTTTTTTGAGGCCCCCCCCCCCAAAATATCCGAGGTGATTTTTTTTTTTTTTCATTTCTCATCCTTGTCTTCCATTTTAGCAAACAAAAACAAGAAGTGAAAATGGCTTGGGACTGGGGTGAACAAAATATTATAACTAGCCGGGGTTCAACGGGTTAATATCGCTAGAATTCATCACATAGTGATATCGCTAGATGGAAGCGATGGAAGTGATTCGCTGGATCTAGCGATAGCCGCTACATTGGCAACATCGTACCAAACCCTTCATTCCGTTATAATGAACAAGGTCAGATTTCGAAACTATTACAATTACAGTATTTCAAAGTTCAGAGATCATCAGATTGGTTTGGAAGTCGATGTACACAATATCAGTTCCATTAGTTTAAAAAAAATATTCACATAATATGCTACTTAGAGAGTTTAATAAAGAAGCATTCCTTTCTCCGACATCGTACAAGCGAACGCAAGCTGTTTTTTTTTTTTTTTTTTTTTTTTTTTTTTTTTTTTTTTTTAACGTCAACAAACGCTTCGTATATTTGGGTTTGGTGAACCTTTTGGGGTTCCTAGTTATATATTAGAACATATTTATATTTTGCACACTCTTATAAGTATAAACACTTACTTGTTAACCCGGCAAGAGCCGGAAGACTCTTAAGAGTTTCCCTGGGTGACTGCGGGAAGACTCTTAAGATCCTGGGCCTAAAAAAATCCATTTAACTCTTAAAGAGCGGCGCGCAACATAAGTCGAGTTGAAAAAACTGGCAAAAAACGGGTGAAAAAAGGGTGGAAATCGAGTGAAAATGGGTGGGATAGTAATGATCCATACGTCCGACATCTGTGGCCTCCCGGCCCACACTAACTCCAGTTCCCCCACCGCACGGGAGGATGACAGTGTAACCAATAGTTCGCTAAAAGTGAGCAATGTAGCAAAATCAGCTAAACTTCCATCTTCGAGGTAACACTGTCAGTGCTCCACGAGTGCTACGTAGCTGTATGTGGCGTCATTGTGTAGCGATTTCCACCTAGTTTTCGGCGCAATACAGTTCCTTTCATACTGATGGTTGATATAGCAGTCAGAATGGCCTGAAAAGGCCCAAAACGGCCACAGAGCACCCGCTAGACAAGGGTTAAAACACCCCCATTTTTTTTGTTTTTTGTTTGTTTTTTTGTTTTTTTGGCCCCTGGGCTATGCCAAATATCACTCCTCCACATCCCCTCCTTCCCCACTTTCCTCCCCTCCTTCAGTTATCACCCATTTTCCCTGTTATTCCCTTATTCTGTGGTCTATTTTCGTGCTAACATTAGCGAGTTGGTAGCAGGGCGTTGTCATCACTGTTACCAAGCGTGGGAAAGAGCGAGAGAGAGACTATTGCGTAACAGTGTCTCTCCAGACAAGGGGAGGGGAGGAGGGGAGGGAGGTTGCCTCAGCCATACATTATGTAACTCCCGGCCTCTATGGAATGATTTCTGCTTCCATGGCCGAGGACCCTCGGAGAGTGCTGAACGCATTACCGAGGTAATCCTATCGGGCATGGAAGCATACATTCCATTCTCTTTCTCTCAGACTAATGCTAAAAAATCTTGGTTTACTCACGCCTGTTCTACTGCTGTCCGCAATAAGGAGGAAGCATTCAAACGGTACCGACGCCTTAAAACTCAAGACTCTCATTCTTCATATGTTTCTGCCCGGAATCAAGCCAAATCTGTTCTTCGACTTGCCAAACACTCTTTCATCAATAATAAATGCACTGAACTATCCAACTCTAGCTCTTCCCAAGCTTTCTGGCATCTAGCCAAAAACCTCTCCAACAATTTCTCTTCCTCTTCTTTCCCTCCCCTTTCCCACTCTGATGGCACAACCATCACTTCTTCCTCTGACAAAGCTAAACTCTTCGCTCAAACTTTTGCTAGAAATTCCACCTTGGATGATTCCGGTGCTATTCCTCCCTCTCCGCCCTCCTCTCTCTTACTTATGCCTAATATCCTAATCTCTTCTAAAGATGTACTTTCTACCCTCTCTGGGCTTAACACTAATAAGGCGTACGGTCCGGACGGTGTTCCTCCTGTTGTTCTCAAAAACTGTGCTTCCGTGCTGACTCCCTGCCTAGGCAAACTCTTTCGTTTCTGTCTATCCTCTAACGTCTTCCCTTCATGCTGGAAGTTTGCTCACATTCAACCTGTCCCAAAGAAGGGTGACCGCTCTCAACCCTCCAACTATCGTCCAATTGCTCTTATCTCTTGTCTTTCTAAAGTTTTTGAAACTATTCTTGCTTCCAAATTTCTTAAGCATTTCTCTTCTCATAATCTGCTCTCAGATCGCCAGTATGGCTTCCTTAAGGGTCGCTCTACTGGTGATCTTCTTTCATATCTTACTAACTCTTGGTCATCCTCCTTTCGGGACTTCGGTGAGACTTTTTCTATTGCACTAGACATATCGAAAGCCTTCGATAGAGTCTGGCATAAATCTTTAATTTCTAAACTACCCTCCTTCGGTTTCTATCCCTCCATCTGTGCCTTTGTCTCTAATTTCCTTTCCGGCCGTTCCATAGCTGCGGTTGTGGACGGCCATTGTTCACTTCCTCACCCTATAAACTCCGGTGTTCCTCAGGGCTCTGTCCTATCTCCTATTCTCTTTCTAATTTTTATAAATGATCTCCTTAACTGTACCTTAATTCCCATCCATTCATACGCAGACGACTCAACCTTACACTACTCCATTAGTTTTTCAGAACGCCCCAGCCAGCAATCCCTCAACGACAAACGTAATGAAGCCATAGAACTCTTAAATTCTGATCTAAATACTATTTCCAATTGGGGCAGAGAAAACCTTGTTAACTTTAATGCTTCCAAAACCCAATTTCTCCATCTATCTACCCGTCAGGATCTCCCAGCGGACTATCCCTTATTCTTCAACAATACAAAAATCAACCCTTCATCTTCTCTCAATATTCTTGGTGTCTCTTTTTCTTCTGCTCTCATTTGGAAGGACCATATTACCAGTCTTGCTAAGGCAGCCTCCCAGAAGCTGGGTGTGCTCAACCGCCTTAGGGGGTTCTTTTCCCCTGCACAGCTTCTTGCTCTGTACAGGGGCATAGTGCGCCCTTGTATTGAGTATTGTTCACATGTGTGGGGAGGTTCCTCTCACACCGCTCTCCTAGACAAAGTTGAAAGGAAGGCCTTTCGTATCATTAACTCCCGTCCACTCACCAACTCTCTGCAATCTCTCTCTCTCCGCCGCAATGTTGCATCTCTCTCGCTATTCTATCGCTACTATAATAATCAGTGTTCCTCAGAGCTATCCCAGTGAATACCACCTCCTTTACGTAGGACACGTGGTACCCGTCTTGCAACTCAATCCCACCCCTACTCTGTGCAACTCTCCAACCCAAGAGTGAAACGTTACTCTCAAACTTTCTTCTACTCAACATCTGAGCTCTGGAACTCTCTCCCAGAATCAGTCTTTCCCTCTTCCTATGACTTAAATTGCTTCAAACTCCGTGTGTCCAGGCATTTTGGCTCGAACGTCCCTTGATTTTGGCCCTGTCACTCTTTCAACTATGGGGGTGGCACTCGCTATAGGCAGTTATGCCTTTTGCCTCCCTCAATCACATAGAAAAAAAAAAAAAAAAAAAATCGCCGATTTTGACCATCCAAACGCTGTTTCCACTTGTTTTATTGCTATAACAGGTTAATACCTTTATAATCAACCTAAAATAGGCGCATATGGATAAGTATTAATGCTATTTATGGTAAAATAACAATGTTAGTGATGGGAACAGCTCAAATATGTGCGCAAAGGCGTGTGGTGTCTCATACCCCCCATGTGCATGTCTTAGGTTAAAGAGGAAATACACAAAAGCCCAATTTCGAATGATCGTGAACTACTTTGCTTTGGCGTATGTTTGGGCTAATTTAAGACTACATTTAGATAGATAGATTTTTTTAACACTTGCCAATGAAATATGATGCCTTGCTTACAGATTGACTTCAAACCCACTTCCTCAAACCAGTGGAAGAGCAGGTTTGAGTTGGATTGATATTCGACACTAATGATTTCATAAGGGAAAAACATCTGGGCGGAGATACACACGAAGGTGGTGATGCGCACTGTTTTAAACACACTCGTTACTGATTTTGGTAATAGTTAGGGGGTAAAGTATAGTTGGAATAATATTATAAATTAAATAATGGAAAAGCAAGCACCACCACCAAGCAATTTTGCTCCTATGACCACCAAACCTCAAGGCCACAAGGCAACAACTCCTAGCCCAACAAAAGGCGCCCAAGATACTACCATCAATATGACACGTCCTCTAACACCAGGAGGGGACTTATTCATCACCATCAACAATCCTGAAGTCCAGGGAAACAAGAACAATGAACGAAAAAGACGGAATTCTCCCACCAACCCTCAACTCAACAAGGACACAACCCCCAACCCAGCTAAACGTGCTCGAACCATTACCGTCAAGATGGGCTGTCCTCCAACACCAGGAAAGGACATAGTCATCAACAGGGACAATTCCAAAGCACCGAGAAAGGAGAGAAGTGGGAAAGACAGGCAACACCAAGAATGGCACCATAAACACCGTACACCCCCACACCACTCTACAGCCAAACCGCATCGCCGCCATGACCAGGGAAGCCGAGATATACGTTTACCATATATCACCCCACCTCCAAGCCACACGGAAACAACCACCATACAAAACCCTACCCCTAGGCGCCTTTCTGCTGCGCAGCCACACCACCGCCAAGACGCTGAGAAAGGAGGTGACCTCAGAAGGAAATTCTAAGATCGATACTCGTGGGAAAACTGTCTTATTAGTTACTGGACTAAGACGGTTGGAATATTGGTCACCAGGCAAGCTGTTCTTATTAGTTACTGGACGTAAGACAGTGAGATTACTGGGCACGTGGGAAACTTCTTATTAGTTACTGGACGTAAGATAGTTAAAACTCAAGTTGGAAGGCTGTGCTTATTAGTTACTGGACGTAAGACAGTTTGAAGATTGGGCCACCCCTTGTTCATTTTTTAGTGGGTTCTGCAGACACTGTTTATTATAATGGCGTTTCGCACTGGAGTCCTTCCATGATAGCAATATCTTGGAGAAGGCCACAAATACAGCCATCACCTTCAGTTCTTCAAAGCTCTTATTAGACCAGAGTAGTCAGGAGCTCTCTCCTGCGTTAACTCGATTCTATTGTATTCATGCATTGGTGTATGGTATATAGTATTCAAGGTCCCAAAACCAGAGAGTTCGAGTAAAACTGGGAACCCAGTCACGATAGGACAAACCCCACGGCCAACACATCTGCATCTATGGAGACGGGATTACTTATTCTACAAATCGACAGTGAAGTTATTATACCATTACAATACACAAAAGAAATAGGCCTAACTGTAAAAAAATATCTATAGGCCTATAACTTAGTGTATTTATCGAGAAAGAGTATAACAAGATCAACAGTTGAAATTAGTCAAAATATATATATATATATATATATATATATATATAAAGAGTATTCCAGAAACAATTAGTGGATACTACGCTTTTATGGAAAAAGCGAGAGAAAGAAAGTACTAGTGAAGCCCAAATAAATCAGGGAAGTAGCCTACTGATAATAATTCTGGTAAAGAAAATAACAAATAAATTCAAGTTAACTTATGCGTAAACACCACAGTGAATTAACTCAAAGAAAATATTTACATTCAGCTTCCAAGCCAGAATAACTCTACACAGGTGAAAACCAAAAGTTTGTATATATAATCACCACGTAGCCTGTATAAGCACAAGTGTAAATCCTCGATTGAAAGGAGTGCTATTCTTATCTCTGAAATAAATACAGGACAAGTGTAATCTTTCAATTAGAAAGCGGTCCACAATACTCGCCTAGATATTGCATAAAATAACCCGGTCTTACGAGTCAGACGTAGTGGAGCCTCATTCGTGCATCTATTATTGTTGTTCTTGACAATTTTGTTCTAGCCTTACGTTGCGATATTCTTGTGCCAATAAATAAAATATGAATGCACGTCTTGTTATAATTATCCTCTATTAATTTCTGTGTCTGTGGTAAAGCAATTTTAACTTCTCCAGTTAGGAAGAACCCACTTATTTAAACCAATCAACCCCAGTAAAACCTGGCATAACAATAAACATGTTCAGAATAAATCATAGTAATAATTTAATAAGTAATCTTATAGGTACAACATGTAGCCTATTCATCATAATTTTACATGGTTTATGTTGGAGAATTTACGCATGGTTTCAGTATATGGTCATCAGTAGTAATGTAGGCTACATGGTAATTATTTATTCTTAAAACGGTATGCATTCTCTTCTCCTTGCGATATTACAACCTTCCGCTTCTTCCGAGTTGGTGGTGGTGAGAATTGCGGGGGCTTCTCTTTCTCGGACTTTTTCGCGGACACTTGGTGGTGATCGTTGCTACGCGACATCCATTTTCTTCCGTCTGTAGAGGTGTTCTTGTAGTCCTCTGTGGTGCGGCTCTGTTGGTTGGGGGTCCCTGGGCTGGATGCTGAATTGCAGGTTTAGCTGTCGGCGTGTGTGATGTTAGGTTTTCTTGTGTCTGTGTTGGATGTTCAGCTGTTCTCTTTCTATTTTGATTTGTTTTTGTTTCCCCTGTTGTTCCTAGTTTTCTGTGTGGCGTGGTGACAGAAAATGTTTTCGGGTGACTGGCTTGTGTAAGTTTCTCCTGTCGAGGCCCTGCAGAGGTAGGTTTGTCTGGTTGAGGTCTTGTAGATTTTTCTTCTGTGGTGTTTTAGAAACAAAAAGAAACACCGTGAGAAAGTGATAAAGACCACAACACAGAACATTATATATATTACATAAAACGTAGGAAAGCGCCATTGAAAAGGCTTTTGTCTTTCCGACTACTAACTGAACTGAACGTTTCTACTTGGGGCTGGTACAGGCATAGGATTCACAGATTTATCTTATTACTTTTGATATGAGGCCTAGGAAGAATGAAGTACCAGCCCCAAGTTTGCATACAACCTTTGCCCGTGTTACCAGCATCAAGACTCGGCAAAAAACAACAGAGTGATCCTCCAAAACTTTGAGCTCCGTCACCAACGACCATCACAGAAAACTGAGAGAAACATGAAAGGAAGCGGAAGAGGGTAACTAAACTATTGCCCAGTCAGCATCATACCATCGTCACCTCGAGTACTGATCAACTCTCCATAGCTCTGCACACGCCTGCATGCCCTCCAAATTCACCCATGATACCACCTTAGAGGTGTGTGTAAAGTCAGTGAAAATAGGTTAGCCTAAACAGACCTCGGATGCGGAAATAACTTGAGCCGACCTTGCCAAGTGAGATATCTTTCTTGGTGACACTGGTAAGGTGTTCGCCTCATAGCCCAGGGGTCCCAGGTTCAATCCCAGGCCCTGGCATATTTTCGTGAGGCTATTCCCACATCTAACGAAGTTTAGGTGTGCTGGTAGAATTGTTCAGATGGTTGAGAGTAAGATCGGAGCTCCATAAATCCTCTTTCGGGTATGGTGTAAAAACCGATTCCTACAGGTTGATTGCTACAGGACAAGGTTTAAGGGGAGAGGAGAGACCAGGGAGTGTATGTGAGACGCGCTTGGGTTGGGTTGTGGAAGTTGCCAGCCGCCCAAGCGAGTTGCCAACTGGGCAGTTAGTAGGTACGTGTATGCACCGCTCAGTGAAGTTGACTCACCATTCCCGTTCATCTCTCTGACGGACTCTCGGTCGATTCGGCTCAAGCTTGTTCCTCTCTGTTCGGAGCTTTCGCTTCCCGGAAGTTGAAGTATTGTAAAGTCAGTGAAAATAGGTTAGCCTAAACAGACCTCAGATGCGGAAATAACTTGAGCCGGTCTTGCCAAGTGAGATATCTTTCTTGGTGACACTGGTAAGGTGTTCGCCTCATAGCCCAGGGGTCCCAGGTTCAATCCCAGGCCCTGGCATATTTTTGTGAGGCTATTCCCGCATGTAACTAAGTTTAGGTGTGCTGGTAAAATTGTTCAGATGGTATAGAGTAAGATCGGAGCTCCATAAATCCTCTTTCGGGTATGGTGTAAAAACCGATTCCTACACGTGCACCCGCAAGAAACCTCCAACGCCCCCACAGCCCTCGATTTCTATCCAAAACTAGCGAGAGAAAAAGACCCAAACACGTAGACGCACCCACCACCACTACTCTTCCCAAAACCTATTCCCCCGACGACCAGACCCTGAACCATACTTCAAAACACGCACAACTGATCCAGCAACCAAAACCACCAGGTACAACAGCTGCCACCTTTCTGAAAAAAACAACTAGAGCCAACACCAAATCGACCAAAACCAACCGTGCCCTTGCTGCCTGGAGACACTTCACCTGTGACATCCCAGACAGATGAAGCTACACCTCAGCACCCCCCCCCCCCCCCTTGCCCCTCTTGCCCAGAGATGCCCCAACTGTACGTGACATCCCAGACAGAAGAGACACTACTTCAGCCGAATCAATCATCGGCAAGCATTCAGCCTGCTGGCTTAAAAGCAATATTTAGTTGCCTCACAGACAGTCCAGAGCCGGCCTAAAGCAAGAAAGGACAAAAATCCTAAGGTGGGAAGGGATGGTTACAGTTCATACAGGAGACAAGGGCAAGTCATGTTATAACGCTTGCTGTCCAACTCTCTCAGTGTTACCCCAAGTCTGAAGTCAGTTATAATGCTAGCCGGGATAGCCAAGTGCTGAACCAGGAGCGCGTTCAGTCTACCCTATCAGGCAATCCTGTTTCTGTTTGAGCAATCCTGTTTATGATCGCGCAGACTGAACGACATTGATAGGCAAACATTGATTCTCGTCGCTGATTGGTCAGTGGCTATGAGCACGAAATTCAAATCTTGTTGGCGATGTCTGCGAAGGTTTTAGGCCTGTTACAGTGCTTCTTCGGTCTATTAATTTCAATCAAAGTCAAATGGTTTTGTCAAATCAATACATTTTAATATTGGATATTATTATCCATCAATATAGACTATTGGCTAAGGTAGTCACACTGTCAGCTACAGTCGGCAGCCTTGTTCAAGCTCAAGACAGACGGTAGGCTAGGCTACCATCAGGCTATTATATCTTATAAGGAAATGTTGACAAAGTTATTACGGTTCTTATCTGGCAATGGTAGCTCTTTATTCCCCGTGTAATTTTCAAACAATGCTCCGTTAGTCTATTGGGGAAATAAAAAGTAGATGTTCTTTTCCTGGCGATGTAGGAGTATGAATAGTCTAAATTCTATAGTTTATATATATTGTTCTTTCTCTGGCGATGTAGCCAGGCTGAATTAAATAGTAGCCTATATATATTATCTCTTCCTGGCGATGTAGCCTATGTATAGGCATACTTTCTTTTCCTGACGATCTATGTGTAGCCTATATAGGCTATTTGCAAGCTTATATTTGTGGAAGGTTCATAAACATTATTTTTTAACCATTACAGTAGATTACCTTTGAAAATTTAACTATAGCGTGGATAGGCTACCTTACTAAACATAGCTTAGCTGACCTATCATATTTCGATGCAATTATGCCTCAGAAATTGTGTTTAAGAAATGTAAATAGAGTAATCGATCAATAATAAACAAGCGCCGAAAAACCTGTAGCCTACAGCAATCTAGGCTATAACCCGTTAAAATATAGGCTATCATTCAATTGGCATAGTAACAACTGTAACATTACCGATATATAACTATAACAATGAAATACAAACCGCATACAAAACATAATAATCAATCAATAATATAGACAAACGCTCAAAAACCTGTACAGCAAGTTATAACCCATTACAATACATCATTGGCATAGTAACATTACCAATATATAACGATACAAATTAATTAATAACTGCAAAAAAAAAAAAAAATTAGCTCATCAAGCCTCGAACCCTTGCGAGTAGGCTTACGGATTTAAAAGCGAAATCGTTACCAACTAGGCTACGCTTACCGCACTGAAAGGCCTGACGAAGTAGCTGTGAGACTTGTGCTCCAAGCTGCTTGTTTTATGTTATATATAGCAAAATGGTCACAATAACTATGATTTTTATAGGTGTGCCACCTTATAATTGAGATTGCGACACATAAATAACATGGAGGGAGGCTATTTAAGCTTGATTATTGTAATGGCTACGTTCGCATATAGCATTTCCTTGAGGCCAGTACGGGGATGAGTGTTTAACCCGGGAGCTGCGGGGAGACTCTTAAGAGTTCCCCCGGCGCACTGCGGGTAGACTCTTAAGAGCAGAGACTTTGAACACGTACCAAAACCGCGCGTTTATAGCCAGGCGGCTGAAAATTGGTGTGGGTATAGTACTACATGTCAACTCTCGATACCACCCCGCCAAACGCTCGCCCCGCACTCGTGCAAGCACCACCGCGCCAGTAACCACGCACTAGTCATGGAGCCTACACGTCCCTCACGCTCGCTCCCTGATGACACAACCAGCCCTCCTTCTGGTGGTGTTAGCCGCCGTGGAAGGCAGAGGGTGGCTGCCAAAGACCCTAGCTACCAGTACGACACGCCCTACAGCTCAGAGGACGAATCACCAGCACCAAAAGCACGTAAAACACGTGCAAGCAGGGCAATGGCACAGAGGTCATTGGTCTTTCGGGACACTGCCACCACGACCCAGGCCACTGCAACAACCACTACCACCACCACTGCCACCACTGCCACCACTGCCACCCCTGCCACCCCTGCCACCGGTACCAGCGACGCAGGAGGCCGCCCTAGGGCTGCATTACCTGCGGGGGCAGGAAAAATGAAAGGCACGGGCGTAGGGAAAAGAACCCGTACGCCAGCCACAGTGCCCCTACCACCACCAACACCACCAGCCGCCCCTGGCCCGGCTGCCCCTGCCGCCCCTGCTGCCCCTGCCGCCCCTGCTGCCCCTGCCGCCCCTGCCGCCCCTGCCCAAGGAACAGGGAAGGGGAAGGGGAAAGGGAGAGGGAAAGCGACTGGGAAAGCGACTGCTGGCCCTGGTGTCCCTGCCGGCCCTGCTGCCCCTGCCGCCCCTGCCGCCCCTGCCGCCCCTGCCCAAGGAACAGGGAAGGGGAAGGGGAAAGGGAGAGGGAAATCGACTGCTGGCCCTGGTGTCCCTGCCTGCCCTGCCGCCCCTGCCGCCCCTGCCGCCCCTGCCCAAGGAACAGAGAGAAGGGCGACAGGCACCACCATCATCTTGCCATCAAGGCCACGCACCACTGCTGCCCCTGCCGCCCCCGCCCCTGCCGCCGCCCCTGCCACCACCTCTGCTGTCCCTGTCCATAAGACTCCCGCACGTGCCAAAGTGACCCGGAAAACTCTTACACCATCTAAGTATGCCGCCCTGCTGTTTGATGGTGATTCGCAGGACATTGGCAGCCCGGGTTTCGACGACGAAGCCCTAGCACGGGACCAAGGGTGGGGGGATTTGGGAGTGGACAGTGGGAGTGAGTCCGACGTCGGTGACGAAAACGAGGAAGGGCATCGTCTGTCGAGTGAAGAGGAGGGTAATGATGATGAAGTGCTGTATCGCGACCATGGAAGCGATATTTCAGACGCAGAAGCAGACGCAGACGACATTCCGATCCCTGGCATGCCTTCGTTCGATTGGTCTGACGGGGTCAATTTTGTACCTGACGTGCCCCAGTTCAATCCTGGGACGTCAGGAACAACTGACGACTGGCCCTGTGATGATCAAGCGAACGAAAGCGACTTCTTCCTCGCTTTTTTCGACATGGAGGTAATGACGTACATCGTTGCCCAAACAAACGCCTACTACAGGTGGGTGTTTGGCAGATTGGACGTCCTTTCTCCAAAAGCGAGAATACGAGGCTGGGTGGATACGACTGTGGCAGAATTTCTGACGTTCTTTGCCTTGTTGTTCCTCATGCCTCTGATCAAGAAGCATGTGTTGCAACACTACTGGAAGCACGACCCTCTCATCGCCACCCCAACTTTCAATAAGTTCATGACTCGTGACAGATTTTTGTTGCTGCTAAGATTTATGCACTTTGCAGACAACGAAAATCCTAACAGGATTGACAGGATATGGAAAATTCGGGATGTGTTCACCATGTTGTTGGAGAGGTATAGGAAATACTTTTACCCCTTCCTCAATTTGGTGATTGATGAGTCGCTCGTGCTCTTCAAAGGACGTCTTGTTTTCAAGCAGTATATCCCCTTGAAGAGGCATAGGTTCGGAATCAAGCTCTTCGTGTTGTGCGACTGTGAAACTGGAATAGTGCTTGACATGATCGTGTATACAGGAACTGACATTGACGTACCGAAAGTCGCTGCCAATGACCCCATGGGCATGTCAGGTGCCATCGTCAGGAAAATGTTGGCACCTTACCTGGGCAAAGGCCACTTCATCTACACTGACAACTGGTATACTTCTCCTGCTCTCTGCCAGTTTCTTTATGACAACCAAACGGGGTCATGTGGGACTGTCAGAAAGACAAGAAAGTTTATGCCAAAGTTCACAGGTGATGTCATTCCTCTCACAGATGCCTCCTCCAGTGACACACCTTCAGAAGACGACCTGGCCCAGGAACACCGCGAGAGGCATGTGCGAAGAAGGCGACGAAAGGGGCAGAAATACAAGCAGCTCGAGAAGTGTGGGAAACTGATAGCCCTGAAGTGGAAGGATAAGCGAGACGTCCACCTGCTTTCCACCGTCCACACAGGTGCCCAGGTGGATTCTGGCAAAATCCACTACCGAACCAGGAAGACAATCTACAAGCCCGACATGGTAGTGGACTACACCAAAAATATGCGCCTGGTGGACAAGTCTGACTGTCAGCTGTCAGGTGTTGAGTGTCTGAGGAAGACTGTGAAGTGGTATCACAAGCTCTTCCTCCACCTAGTTGACATAACGATGCTGAACGCCTACAACTTGTGGTTGGTGAAGAAGGATATGGCCCCAAACCAGAAGCTGAAATTCCGGGAGTTCGTGTACAACGTCTCCTACCAACTCCTGGAGAAGTATGGCACCACCACTCACAGACGTACGGCATGGCGTGGGGATCACGTTCCTGACCGCATCCAGCTGGGTGTCGAAAGACACTACACAACCAACACCGAGCTGATTGGCACTCGTCACAGGCAGGTGCAGTGCACCGTCTGCAGCTCCAGTGTGAGGAAACCCCATGTGACCAAAAGAGTCACCTCAATGTGCGCCGAGTGCAAAGTTGCACTCTGCCTGGGTGACTGCTTCAGGGACTACCACACCTTCAAGAACTACTGAGTGTCGGCCCCTGCCCTGCCCTGCCCTGCCCTGGACTCGCCCCGTGCCCTGCCCTGGACTCGCCTCCTGCCCTGCCCTGCCCTGGACTCGCGCCCTACCTTACCTGACCTGACCTAATTGATCACGCTACCTCATAATGTAACATATATATATATAATGTATAAGTTCCAAAGATGTCCCTGTGATATAGCTTTTACATTATATAATTGTATGTTTCATTATTTAGTTTATAAGTTTCAAAGATTTACATGTAATATGCCTTATTTTTTTAGTATATCAATATATATGTTTGTTATTAGCCTAAGTAATGTGTATATAATCATTTTCTTACCTCAAATGAATTGTACAAAAATAAATATGTTTCAATAAATCATGTCAAACCTACTATGATAATAAAATAAAACAATAAAAAAAGAAAAAAAGAAAACAAGGTCATGTCATTGTATTCTTACAATATGATATATTCTATGAATATTTCATATTGTTTGAATACAATGGCATGATCTTGTAAAAAAAAAAATTTATAATTTGTTTTCTAGACAATATAAAACCTTCCCCATAACCCCCTCCTGGATTCGATCCCACTACCCTACGACACTTTGAGTTTTCCAGTCCGCGACCTTACCAACCATGCCACAGGAGCTCATATCAAATATCACTCAAAACTTCGTGTCTACAATCGAAATGACAATATACAAAAAAAAAATGAATTATCCCACCAATTTACGTTTGTAAATTGATGGGATTATCAATTATATCATGCCAAGGTTTATAATAGTTTGTCTCTGTCAAGAATTAGTAATTATATAACTTTATTCTGTCAAAAATTGCCCAAACACTCAGCAAAATTGCCCCTCTCAGTGTGACTCCACTCATTTTCACACGGTCAGGCGGTCACGAGGTGACCCTTGCCGCTCCTTGATTCTCCAGCTACAGCAGCTCTGTCTGGGAACAAAATTGGTATAAATACAATAATGGATAAAATACTCTTCACAAATACATTTGTATTGTATAATATTGTAAATAAAAATGAATAATAACTGTGTGGGTGTCGAAAATTGCTCAACCAGCTTTCTTATGTCTCGCCTACGCGCGTATATTGGATTATACATAGTCATGACTGTCATACAAATAATTGCAGTAGGTCTCGAATATACATTTAGATTGCATATTACTTCGAAATAAATAAGTAAACGTTTCTCTGGTGGCAATCTACCCTTTCGCAGGTGTAAGGAGACACCAGTCTATATTTAGCCCTCTATCACAACAGGCAATCTGCCTGTGTTGACTCAGCACCGTCGCTGGTGGTCTATAAATATAGTACTTTATTTACAGTCAATGGCCTACATGTTTCTGTGGTACTTCACATGTGTCTAAAATGCAATGTCTGCTTGCATAAAAATGCAATTCTGAAGTCCATTTATATGTACGACATACGCATGTCTCAGTTTCTCTCTCTCTCTCTCTCTCTCTCCATTCCTGACTCATGTTATTGTAGACCTGTTGATGGCAACGAACACCAGCCATCTGGTAGACATAAGGGTCAAAATACCAAACATCAATACGCCTGGGGTGCCTCCACAATTATCACTAAGCTGGTTATCTATCTAGAGATCTGCCTGACTTCCATCTCTCCACGACTCACTCACTCACTGCACCCCTGCATGCCTCCCTCCCACCCACCCACCCCCAACCCCCCCTTTCAGGCTTCCGTCTGCTAGAAACACATTCACAATTTGCGTAAATATCGCATCAATTGGGCTATATGCGGTATATTCCTTGTTATATGGGACGCCTACATATGTGCACGTCTTTATTATAGCATGAGAGTGCTCTAAATACAAGATTGACGTGATATTTATGGTGTAACACACCCTCTCCCCCTTTCATTCCCACCACAACTCACTCACACCTTGGTTCACGCATAGAAACTCATTGATAATGTGCGTAAATATCGCATGAATTGGTTTATATGCGGTATATATTTTGATATATGGCACGTATACATACGTACAAGTCTGTATTATAGCGTGACAGTGCTCTACGTACAAGATATACGTGATATGTATGGCGTAAACCACACTCTCAGCTCATAAATTGCCGCCAAACCTCCAACACATCTTCATTTCCGCCTAAATATTCTCTTATAATTCCCTTATATATTGCAATTTTTGGTCACTATGAGGCATATTCATTGTTATATGGGTGCCCTACACATGTATACATACTCTAAATAGCCTAAAAGGGCTCGAAAAAGGAGATATACGTGATAATACGCGGTAACCCACCCCCTCCTCCCTCTCCTTCTATCCCCTGCGCGCGTAAATATTCGGCAGGGAAATCTCGCCGCTCGATGACAATCTAGCCGCGCGGTGCCATTCGCTCCACATTTTTCAACTACGGACCGTTCCCCTACCCCCCCCAGACATTTTTTGGGGGGTCAAATATATATGGGCCGATGCACGCAAACATTCCCTACACGATGATGTACTTTTTATCGAAATTGGCAATAGGTCCCAAAATCATCATAGGTGCGCACAGTCTTACCCTGTAGAAAACCCCCTGTGCGCCGCGGAGAGGTTAATCTTAATACCCACATTGTTGGGTGAACTGTTGCCAAACGTGTTTACTAAACTCGGGGGCATTGTCGGATAGAAGAGCAAGGGGAAGGCCGAATATATGGAACACTTCTGTGGCAAGCAGTGTGGCGACTGTGGTGGCTGTGTGGTCTTTAACCCGGGAACTGCCGGGAGACTCTTAAGAGTTCCCCCGGCGGACTGCGGGGAGACTCTTAAGAGTGAGTGAAAAAAAAAATCAACTTTTGACATCGATTTTTTTTTTTTTTTTTTTTTTTTTTTTCCAACTTACTTCCTCTCGGGCATAGGCTGAGAGCCTTAACATTCACCGCTTTACAATGAACAGTGAAGCCCGTGAGGTCTTGTTCCAGTCTAGGGAGTGAGACATGTGAAGCACGTAGAGTACAACGAGCACCTGCCATCTTGCCTTCACATGAGGCACGGTGCTCACTCATGGCCCGAAACGACCCCATCTCTGAAGCCATCTCGTTCCCATGCTTCACTGTCTCACCCCCTACACTCGGACTCTCACACTTACACACACACAACGCCACCTGTTGAGCAGATAACTCACCAGGCATTGCACCCCTATAGCATATTTTGAATATGGGAATATTCATACAGTGCTATTTAATCCTTCCCCACTTTCCTCCTCTCCTTCAGTTATCACCTATTTTCCCTGTTATTCCCTTATTCTGAGGTATATTTTCGTGCTAACATTAGAAATCCGGTTGCAGGGTGTGGTCATCACTGATAGCAAGCGAATGCAAGAGAGAGAGAGAGTATCGATCGACTGTGTCTCAGTGGCCTTGGGGGAAATTGGCAGGAAAGCAGCTTGCCTCACCCATACATTATACAACTCGCGGGCTATATCTCCGATTTTGACCATCCAAACGCTGTTTTCACTCTTTTTATTGTTGTTTCAGGTTAATACCTTTATAATCAACCCATAATAGGCACATATGGATAAGTATTAATGCTATTAATGGTACAATTAATATTTTAGTGACGGAAACACCTCAAATACGTCAGCACAGGGGGACGTTTCCAATTACCCCCATGCGCACTTGTTAGGTTAACTGGGCAGGCTATTAAAAAATTTGAATATACGTCAACAAATGTGACGATATAGCGGTTGCCAGCGTAAGAAGGAAACGGGCCCATGATGTCGAGGGATAGGACTTGGAACGGTTTGTTAGCAGACATGGTACCAGCTGGGCCTGGGGTGCGTGATCTATCCTTCCCCCAATAAACAAGGTTTGCAGGATTCTGTCACTCGTTGTGCAATTTTGGAGGGGTTGGGGGTCCAGTATTGATCTGTGAAGATTTTTAACATCTTCTTTTGTCCAAGGTTTATGCCGTTTCCCTCGTGGATGGCAATCATATAGTCGTGGGCAATGGTGGGGTCTAAGATTATGTGACCAGAGTCTGTGGCGAGTTGATCTCCCCAGCGAGTCGGTATCCAGGGTGGTCTGATTCTTGCTTCCCAAGATTGAATTAGGGAGGGGGCTGAGGGGGAATTATGTTGGGGGATGAGGGTGGATAAAAGCTCCGTGTTTTGTAAGGCGGCTAGGTTGGTGGGGGGGTCTTTTGGTACTGGCAAACGTGACAGGGCGTCTGCATTGGTGTGAAGTTTTCCTGGACGATACTGTATTGTAAAGTCGTAGTCCTCTAGTGTCCTCCAACGTCCTCCAACGTACCAAAATGGCTGAGTTGGTTTCGCATTTACGCAACCATTCCAAAGATTGATGGTCGGTGATTATATCGAGTTTTGCGCCCAACACAAATGACCGGAAGTGGCTGAGTGCCCAAATGATCCCTAAGCACTCTCTCTTGGTGGCTGCATAATTCTGTTGTGCTTGGTTGAGGGTGGAGCTGGCATACGCTATCACATGTTCCTCTCCGTCTCTGACTTGAGCTAAAACTGCACCAATGGCGTACAGAGATACGTCGGTATAAAGACGGAAAGGTTTATGGTAATCAGGGAAAGCGACAATAGGGGCTTGGATTAGCTTTTGTTTCAAAGTGTTAAACGCAAGGTCTCTTTCAGGTGTCCAGGTGAACGGGGTGTCTTTGTGGGTGAGTTGGTGGAGGGGTCTGGCTATGGTGGCAAAGTGGGGGACGAAACGTCTGTAGTATGTGGCTAAACCTAAAAAACGAACGTACTCCTTTAACGGTGGTGGGTGGGGGTTGGTTTTGTATGGCTTGAAGTTTCTTTGGGTCTGGTGCAATACCATGTTCAGATATTACGTGGCCGAGGAAATCTACCTTATTTCGGGCAATCTCGCACTTTGAGGGTTTTAATTTCAACCCGGCGGCTCGGATTCTTTGAAGGACTTGTCTCAACCTGAGGAGGTGTTCTTCCCAGGTTGGTGAGTACACAATAATATCGTCTAGATAGGCTAGGCAGGTTTCCCAGGTTAGGCCATGTAATACCGCTTCCATCAAACGGGAGAAAGTGGCGGGTCTGTTACAGAGGCCTAAAGGTAGGACGTTAAATTCGTAGTGGTGGCCACCACTAGTGGAAAATGCTGTTTTCTCTTGGTCCTCGGCCTTAATAGGCACTTGCCAATACCCTGCTTGCAAGTCGAGGGTAGTGAACCATCTGGATCCGTATAGGGAGTCAAGGGAATCGTCTATCCGGGGTAATGGCGTAGCATCTTTAATGGTTACGTCATTCAACCTCCTGTAATCGACGCAAAAACGGGTTGACCCATCTTTCTTTTTTACTAGGACAACAGGGGAAGACCAGGGACTAATGGACGGGGTGGCAATACCGGCCTCTAACATCTCTTGGACTTGGCGTTCCTCTTCCTGACGTATGGGATTTTTTTCTACGGGATGGTTGTCGTATGGGGGGGCCTGTGGTGTTAATGATGTGTTGTTCTACATCGGTCTGTCCGATTTCGGTGGGTTGTTGGGCAAACACGTCACTGAACTCTAGCAATAGGTCGTACATGCCGTTTTTTTGGTGGTCGGATAATGTGTCCGGGAGAGGGGGCAATTGGAGGCTGGTAGGGGTGTCATTAAAATCTATGGGGAGGTCATCAAAAGTTTCGAGGTCTCCTATAATGAGACCTTTTGGTAATATCAGGGATTCCTCGGAGATATTTGCCACAAGAATGTGGTTGATGCGAGCGGAAATGATGGCGGGTTGTAAGAGGCAACGATTGGGGTTGGTGGACGTGGTAGTGGGGGAAAATATCATGTGAGTTTGGGGTATGGGTCGAAGGTTCACCCATTTTTGATGGCGGGGGGGAATTTGGCATTTATCTTGAACTACAGCTGGGCTAATGATGGTGGGGGATTGACTGGCGAGCAGGTGCTTGGTACGCATAAGGGGGGAAAGGTCACTTTGGTGGGGGTCACGCGTGAGGGGGGGGATTAACGGCGCGTGTGGGAGGATCAGTGGGGCGCGGTGTGACGGAGTTAGAAAACGGAATTTGTTGGAGGGACTGTGGAGGGTTGGTGGGGGAAGAGTGAGGTATAGAAGATGGGTTATTGGTGGAGGACTGATGTAAGGATTGGTGGTGGTTAGAATGACGAATTTGGGGAGTTTTGTCGGTGGCAGTGACGGTTTGTTTGGAGTTTATATGGATTTGGTGGTTTTGTTTGTCATGAGAGGGCGAGTTAAGTGTGGGATTTTGAAGTTTTCTAGGGGTGTGAATTGTGTGGGGGTGGAAGGGAGCTACTGACGGAAAACTGGCACAAGGGGGATTGGGGTGGGTGTGGAATAGCTGGACATTTCTGGGGGCATGGTGGGAACATAGTTGTGTCCCTCGGTCGGCACGCGTGAGGGGAGGATTAACGGCGCGTGCGGGCGGGTCAGGGTGGTGAGAGGTGAGCGAGTTAGAAAACGGGATTTGTTGGTGGGACTGCGGAGGGTTGGTGGGGGAAGAGTTAGGTGTAGAACATGGGTTATTGGTGGAGGACTGGTGTATTGATTTGGGGTTGTTAACAGGACGAATGTGGGGAATTTTCTTGGTGGCAGTAACGGTCTGGTTAAAGGTTATCTGGGACTGGTGAGTTTGTTTGTCATGAGAGGGCGAGTCAAGTGTGGGGTTGTGAAGTTTTCTAGGGGTGTGAATTGTGTGTGGGGGGGGGGGGGGGGGAGCTACTGACGGAAAACTGTCATAAGGGAAATTTTGTTGGTTGTGGGATAGCTGAACATTTCTGGGGGCATGGGGGAAACATTGTTGGGTACATAGGTCGGCATTTTCCCTGGAAACATGTGTACATAAACATTTGATAGAATTATGGTTACATATATCAGAGTCTGTCCTGAAAACATGGGAGGATTTATCCTGGACAGAGTTACGAGAATTGAGGGGATTACCGAGAGGGAGTTGCTTGGACTTGTCTTCTTTCGTTTGTTGAGGCATTTTTTTACTGAATTGGGTGATATTTTGAGAGAACTCGGGGCAAGGGGAGGGTTTAGGAGTCACCTTAGTGCTAGCTGCAACTTGGTAACCCTGACTCAGGGTTTGTTGAGGGGGAAGGTGTTTTTTCTTTTTGTGAATGGGTTTCTGCGTGATTGGTTTGTCAGAGGCTTTGGGTTGGAATTTGTTTTTGAATGAGATCAGCCTTTGGCCGCAGTCAACCTGGGCCTGGAGTTTTTGAAGGAGGTCAAGTCCAAGGAAACCATCGTAATGTTTACAGTGGGAGGAAAATACTGTGAACGTGTGATAACAACAAGCATGGGGGGCAGGAGTAGTTACTGATAGGGGCAAAGTGTCTCCTAGGAGATTTAAGTAAGTATCAGCAGCTGAGATTAGTTCTGCTTTGGTGGTTAACCCGGGAGCTGTGGGGAGACTCATAAGAGTTCCCCCGGCGGACTGCGGGGAGACTCTTAAGAGCAGAGCTTTTGAACGCGTACCAAATCCGCGCGTTTATAGCCAGGCGGCTGAAAATTGGTGTGGGTATAGTACTACATGTCAACTCTCGACACCACCCCGCCAAACGCTCGCCCCGCACTCGTGCAAGCACCACCGCGCCAGTAACCACGCACTAGTCATGGAGCCCACACGTCCCTCACGCTCGCTCCCTGATGACACAACCAGCCCTCCTTCTGGTGGTGTTAGCCGCCGTGGAAGGCAGAGGGTGGCTGCTAAAGACCCTAGCTACCAGTACGACACGCCCTACAGCTCGGAGGACAAAACACCTGCACCCAAAGCACGAAAAACACGTGCAAGCACAAGAAAGGTACAGAGGTCATTGGTGTTTCGGGACACTGCCACCACGACCCAGGCCACTACAACAACCACTACCACCACCACTGCCACCACTGCCACCCCTGCCACCGGTACCAGCGACGCAGGAGGCCGCCCTAGGGCTGCAGAACCTGCGGGGGCAGGAAAAATTAAAGGCACGGGCGTAGGGAAGAGAACCCGTACGCCAGCCACAGTGCCCCTACCACCACCACCACCACCAGCCGCCCCTGGCCCGGCTGCCCCTGCCGCCCCTGCTGCCCCTGCCACCGGTACCAGCGACGCAGGAGGCCGCCCTAGGGCTGCAGAACCTGCGGGGGCAGGAAAAATTAAAGGCACGGGCGTAGGGAAGAGAACCCGTACGCCAGCCACAGTGCCCCTACCACCACCACCACCACCACCAGCCGCCCCTGGCCCGGCTGCCCCTGCCGCCCCTGCCGCCCCTGCCCAAGGAACAGGGAAGGGGAAGGGGAAAGGGAGAGGGAAAGCGACTGCTGGCCCTGCTGGCCCTGGTGTCCCTGCCGGCCCTGCTGCCCCTGTTGCCCCTGCTGCCCCTGCCGCCCCTGCCCAAGGAACAGAGAGAAGGGCGACAGGCACCACCATCATCTTGCCATCAAGGCCACGCACCACTGCTGCCACTGCCGCCGCCCCTGCCGCCGCCCCTGCCACCGCCTCTGCTGTCCCTGTCCATAAGACTCCCGCACGTGCAAAAGTGACCCGGAAAACTCTGACACCATCAAAGTATGCCGCCCTGCTGTTTGATGGTGATTCGCAGGACATTGGCAGCCCAGGGTTTCGACGACGAAGCCCTAGCACGGGACCAAGGGTGGGGGGATTTGGGAGTGGACAGTGGGAGTGAGTCCGACGTCGGTGACGAAAATGAGGAAGGGCATCGTCTGTCAAGTGAAGAGGAGGGTGATGATGATGAAGTGCTGTATCGCGACCATGGAAGCGATATTTCAGACGATGAAGCAGACGCAGACGACATTCCGATCCCTGAGCTGCCTTCGTTCAATTGGTCTGACGGGGTCAATTTTGTACCTGACGTGCCCCAGTTCAATCCTGGGACGTCAGGAACAACTGACGACTGGCCCTGTGACGATCAAGCGAACGAAAGCGACTTCTTCCTCGCTTTTTTCGAGATGGAGGTAATGACGTACATCGTTGCCCAAACAAACGCCTACTACAGGTGGGTGTTTGGCAGATTGGACGTCCTTTCTCCAAAAGCGAGAATACGAGGCTGGGTGGATACGACTGTGGAAGAATTTATGACGTTCTTTGCCTTGTTGTTCCTCATGCCTCTGATCAAGAAGCATGTGTTGCAACACTATTGGAAGCACGACCCTCTCATCGCCACCCCAACTTTCAATAAGTTCATGACTCGTGACAGATTTTTGTTGCTGCTAAGATTTATGCACTTTGCAGACAACGAAAATCCTAACAGGATTGACAGGATATGGAAAGTTCGGGATGTGTTCACCATGTTGTTGGAGAGGTATAGGAAATACTTTTACCCCTTCCTCAATTTGGTGATTGATGAGTCGCTCGTGCTCTTCAAAGGACGTCTTGTTTTCAAGCAGTATATCCCCTTGAAAAGGCATAGGTTCGGAATCAAGCTCTTCGTTTTGTGTGACTGCGAAACTGGAATAGTGCTTGACATGATCGTGTACACAGGCACTGACATTGACATACCGAAAGCCGCTGCCAATGACCCCATGGGCATGTCAGGTGCCATCGTCAGGAAAATGTTGGCACCTTACCTGGGCAAAGGCCACATCATCTACACTGACAACTGGTATACTTCTCCTGCTCTCTGCCAGTTTCTTCATGACAACCAAACGGGGTCATGTGGGACTGTCAGAAAGACAAGAAAGTTTATGCCAAAGTTCACAGGTAATGTCATTCCTCTCACAGATGCCTCCTCCAGTGACACACCTTCAGAAGACGACCTGGCCCAGGAACACCGCGAGAGGCATGTGCGAAGAAGGCGACGAAAGGGGCAGAAATACAAGCAGCTCGAGAAGTGTGGGAAACTGATAGCCCTGAAGTGGAAGGATAAGCGAGACGTCCACCTGCTTTCCACCGTCCACACAGGTGCCCAGATGGATTCTGGCAAAATCCACTACCGAACCAGGAAGACAATCTACAAGCCCGACATGGTAGTGGACTACACTAAGAACATGCGCCTGGTGGACAAGTCTGACTGTCAGCTGTCAGGCGTTGAGTGTCTGAGGAAGACTGTGAAGTGGTATCACAAGCTCTTCCTCCACCTAGTTGATATAACGATGCTGAACGCCTACAACTTGTGGTTGGTGAAAAAGGATATGGCCCCAAACCAGAAGCTGAAATTCCGGGAGTTCGTCTACAACGTCTCATACCAACTCCTGGAGAAGTATGGCACCACCACTCACAGACGTACGGCATGGCGTGGGGATCACGTTCCTGACCACATCCAGCTGGGTGTCGAAAGAGACTACCCCATCAACACTGAGATGCTTGGCACTCGTCACAGGCAGGCGCAGTGCACCGTCTGCAGCTCCAGTGTCAGGAAACCCCATGTCACCAAAAGAGTCACCTCAATGTGCGCCGAGTGCAAAGTTCCACTCTGCCTGGGTGACTGCTTCAGGGACTACCACACCTTCAAGAATTATTGAGTGTCGCCCTGCCCTGCCCTGGACTCGCCCCGTGCCCTGCCCTGGACTCGCCCCCTGCCCCGCCCTGTCCTGGACTCGCGCCCTACCTTACCTGACCTGACCTAATTGATCACGCTACCTCATAATGTAACATATATATTATGTAATGTATAAGTTCCAAAGATGTCCCTGTGATATAGCTTTTACATTATATAATTGTATGTTTCATTATTTAGTTTATAAGTTTCAAAGATTTACATGTAATATGCCTTATTTTTAGTATATCAATATATATGTTTGTTATTAGCCAAAGTAATGTGTATATAATTATTTTCTTACCTCAAATGAATTGTACAAAAATAAATATGTTTCAATAAATCCTGTCAAACCTACTAAGATAATAAAAAAAAAAAAAAAAAAAAAAAAAAAAAACAAGGTCATGTCATTGTATTCTTACAATATGATATATTCTATGAATATTTCATATTGTTTGAATACAATGGCATGATCTTGTAAAAAAAAAAATTTATCAAAAATGTTCTAGACAATATAAAACCTTCCCCATAACCCCCTCCTGGATTCGATCCCACTACCCTACGACACTTTGAGTTTTCCAGTCCGCGACCTTACCAACCATGCCACAGGAACTCATACCAAATATCACTCAAAACTTCGTGTCTACAATCGAAATGACAATATAAAAAAAAAAATGAATTATCCCACCAATTTACGTTTGTAAATTGATGGGATTATCAATTATATCATGCCAAGGTTTATAAAAGTTTGTCTCTGTCAAGAATTAGTAATTATATAACTTTATTCTGTCAAAAATTGCCCAAACACTCAGCAAAATTGCCCCTCTCAGTGCGACTCCACTCATTTTCACACGGTCAAGCGGTGACCCTTGCCGCTCCTTTATGCCCCAGCTACACCAGCAACAGCAGCTCTGTCTGGGAACAAAATTTGTATAAATACAATAATGGATAAAATACTCTTCACAAATACATTTGTATTGTATAATATTGTAAATAAAAAAGAATAATAACTGTGTGGGTGTCGAAAATTGCTCAACCAGCTTTCTTATGTCTCGCCTACGCGCGTATATTGGATTATACATAGTCATGACTGTCATACAAATAATTGCAGTAGGTCTCGAATATACATTTAGATTGCATATTACTTGGAAATAAATAAGTAAACGTTTCTCTGGTGGCAATCTACCCTTTCGCAAGTGTAAGGAGACACCATTCTATATTTAGCCCTTTATCACAAAAGGCAATCTGCCTGTGTTTACTCACCACCGTCGCTGGTGGTCTATAATATAGTACTTTATTTACAGTCAATGGCCTACATGTTTCTGTGGTACTTCACATGTGTCTAAAATGCAATGTCTGCTTGCATAAAAATGCAATTCTGAAGTCCATTTATACGTACGACATACGCATGTCTCAGTTTCTATCTCTCTCTCTCCATTCCTGACTCATGTTATTGTAGACCTGTTGGTGGCACCGAACACCAGACATCTGGTAGACATAAGGTTCAAAATACCAAGACATCAATACGCCTCGGGCGCCTCCACAATTATCACAAAGCTGGTTATCTATCTAGAGATCTGCCTGACTTCCATCTCTCCACGACTCACTCACTCACTCACTGCACCCCTGCATGCCTCCCTCCCACCCACCCCCAACCCACCCTTTCAGGCTTCCGTCTGCTAGAAACACATTCACAATTTGCGTAAATATCGCATCAATTGGGCTATATGCGGTATATTCCTTGTTATATGGGACGCCTACATACGTACACGTCTTTATTATAGCATGACAGTGCTCTAAATACAAGATTTACGTGATATTTATGGCGTAACACACCCTCTCCCCCTTTCATTCCCACCACAACTCACTCACACCTTGGTTCACGCATAGAAACTCATTGATAATGTGCGTAAATATCGCATGAATTGGTCTATATGCGGTATATATTTTGATATATGGCACGTATACATACGTACAAGTCTGTATTATAGCATGACAGTGCTCTACGTACAAGATATACGTGATATGTATGGCGTAAACCACACTCTCAGCTCATAAATTGCCGCCAAACCTCTAACACATCTTCATTCCCGCCTAAAAATTCTCTTATAATTCCCTTATATATTGCAATTTTTGGTCACTATGAGGCATATTCATTGTTATATGGGTGGCCTACACACGTATACATACTCTAAATAGCCTAAAAGGGCTCAAAAAGGAGATATACGTGATAATACGCGGTAACCCACCCCCTCCTCCCTCTCCTTCTATCCCCTGGGCGCGTGAAAATTCGGCAGGGAAATCTCGCCGCTCGATGACAATCTAGCCGCGCGGTGCCATTCGCTCCACATTCTTCAACTACGGACCGTTCCCCCACCCCCCCCAGACATTTTTTGGGGGGTCAAATATATATGGGCCGATGCACGCAAACATTCCCTACACGATGATGTACTTTTTATCGAAATTGGCAATAGGTCCCAAAATCATCATAGGTGCGCACAGTCTTACCCTGTAGAAAATCCCCTGTGCGCCGCGGAGAGGTTAACAAGGGGCCAAATAGTCGGTGGTGTTGATCATAATAAGACTTGAACAAACATGACTTGGCAGCTCCCGTGTCGATTAACAAGTGGACAGGAATGTCCTTGATTTTGGCCATGTAATAAATGGGGGCAGTGCGGTCAGTTATGGCGTCCCCCGCCGAGGCCATCTTGGGCGGGGGGTACTTTAAAAATCCTGGGGGTCGGTATCTACCTCCTCCAGGGTTTTCTCAGTATCCTCTGAGGTCATGATAGGGGCTATTTCTTCAGTTTGCCTTTCCTCCATTTCTTCCTCTTGTCCCAACTCCTCTTCATTTACATAAATGCGAGGAGTAAAGGGGCGAGGTTTGACAGAGTCACGAATTTGATGGAGGGCACACTGAGCATTACAGGCAGGGAATTCATAGGGGTTGATACTTACTAAGGTAGGGTTTTTACTTTGGTAGGTGTTGTAGGTTTTGTTCCGGTTCAAGATTCTGCGTGGCTGGGTAGGTTGGAACCGGGGTTTACTGGGTTAGGGCTTGCCGGAAGGGTAGGTGGGTCTGTTGTGGAAGGATGAGGATGGGTAGGCATTCTTGGAGTTTTGGTGGTTGGGATGCTGCGGGTGCGTGGGAAACCTCTTGATCACAGCGATTTGGGTGGGTGCTTCTGTGCGCACTGCCAAAATACGTCGGATCGTGATGAGATCTTTTTGGTATCCGACGAAATCGTGCACACGGAAATGGTCTTTTACTGCTGAGGGCAATATTGATACAAGGTTGACCAGAATCTGCTGTTCTTGTTGGATTCTGGTCAATGTGGGGAAAGAAATTTTATGTGTTGGGCGATCTTATTCACTGTGGCATCTAGATCGCCTTCGAATTTAGTGTCTTGGATATGGGTGTGGGCCACGAAAACGCCCAACGAAGGCTTAATGGCTTCTATCACTATTGGGCGAAATTCATCCCATGTGAGAGCAGGGTGCACTTGGTAGGCAACCAGGGAAACGGCTTTTCCCAGGTGCGTTAATGTCACGGCTATTTTTTCTGCATCCGTGGTATAAACTAGGTCAAGTACGGGTTTCACTATGTCCATGAACATTTCGATCTCGTAAGTTTCTCCATCATAATGTGGGATGGGAATGTGAGAACGGTGCGCCATGATGTTATCGTGTTCTGGCTGTTCCAAACTTGCAATGTAATGCAACCTTTTATCCGAATCAAGAACCACCGCTGCCGCCAATGTTATGCCCTGTTTTTCTACAGGATTAACTTGGGTAATGTGGGTTCTAACTGACTGGGTATATAAGGCTGCATGCACAATACAAGGTATGAGGAATAGAGAACACAAAATAACCACACGGTAACAAGACACACGATCACATTTATTTAAGTAGGTTAATAGGGAGCATAGGAAAGTAGGAATACTCGTACAAGACAAATGATAGAAATGAACCGCTAGCATTAGTGAATCTGGATGGAGCCTAGTCTCCCACTTCCAACGTTCAGGTATACTCTTCTGATCACTGGTTTCCCCCCGCTGCCACCAATGTTATGCCCTGTTTTTCTACAGGATTAACTTGAGTAATGTGGGTTCTAACTGACTGAGTATATAAGGCTGCATGCACAATACAAGGTATGAGGAATAGAGAACACAAAATAAACACACAGTAACAAGACACACGATCATGTTTATTTAAGTAGGTTAATAGGGAGCATAGGAAAGTAGGAATACTCGTACAAGACAAATGATAGAAATGAACCGCTAGCATTAGTGGATCTGGATGGAGCCTAGTCTCCCACTTCCAACGTTCAGGTATACTCTTCTGATCACTGGTTTGGTTCGCAAGTTTATATACTGGAAGACCTCAATGTTATTTATGGATTCAATTTCACTAATTAGATTTATTACTGGCAGGTCTGGTGCACAAGTAGTAGTTCACAGACTAGAATTAGACACGCGTATGTTTTAGAGCACGGGAATTTTAGTAACCTCAGGGGTACTGATCTAAGTTTTATATTCTTATGGTAGAAATACGTAGAACACAAATCAGTGGGCGAACGTTAGATATTACTAGGGTTTTAATATCTGGATAAAGGTAATTACGAGTTAATGTCGCCTGTTAATTAATGAACACTGATACGCTTAGTACTTCCCAAATGGAATGGTTATATATGAATTACACTGGGCAAAGATATAGCCACTTCATAGAAAGATTAATAAGTTAATTTCTAATTAGTACTATAACACGTTAGTACTAATAAAGTGAATCTTGGATAGTATTTTGTTGGTCTGGTCCTGGTTATCTTGCGTCCGTGATGTTGGGGCTAACGACTGGTTCCGCGGCCGTCCAGGTGGTCCATATGTAGGAAGTTCTCAAGACGGATCTCTTGGCGATCGGTGCTGGCTACACGCTTATATACCCACTAGTGTGTGTGAAGGTTATAAGGTGCACGTAGATTCTTGTACGTGGACAGATGCTTCTATCTCCAATCAGCCACGGAGTCTGCCGGCTCTGGAATCTCACAACTCAGGAACAACACAAGGGCAGAGCTAGAGGTCAACTTCATGGGGTCAGCCACTGGTTGGTGTCTATCTTTTAGCTGATTTTACTGGGGGCTGGAGCTGGGTTTATAGGCTCGGTTTTGGACCCTGTAGGCCATAGGGATCTTGAGTCTTATGGACTTATTTGAGCTCTCAATAGATACGGGGACTAGGTAAGGTGTGGCATAATGAAATGCTGGGTGTGAAGGGAATTTTTCTGTCCTGAAAACTCCCCAGGCCCACTTTAGGATCAACCTTTCCTGGTACCTGGCGCGGGGCTCGAACCACTGAAGGGAGTTTAACCCTCCTAAAAATCCACAGGCTTTGAGATGCCTTGGGTGGGGTTCGAACCCTGGTTAGTGACCATGGCCATCACCACCAGGCCCGCGCACTAACCCACTGTACTACCACGGACGTACTAAAAGTATAGTAACCTTAGTCCGATTTTTAAGAACCAGGTGATAGTCTCGTGGTGATTCACGTGATGAGTTTATTGGACTTACCATCCACGACTATTGTACACTATACCTGACGTCAACTCGGGTAGTACATTATTGGGGTTGCGGGATATTTTCGAGGGCATTACACCACATTCCTTTTTATTTAGGCTAGTCCCTAGCCTCTCTAAGGTCGTAAGGTATCGTAGCCGTATCACCTCAGCAATCTCAATATGGTTAGGGTTCACGTGATGGGTGCTCTATGTAGCTACCAGATCACGTTCCGTGACTGCCACCAATGAAATGCTGGGTGTGAAGGGAATTTTTCTGTCCTGAAAACTCCCCAGGCCCACTTTAGGATCAACCTTTCCTGGTACCTGGCGCAGGACTCGAACCTCTGAAGGGAGTTTAACCCTCCTAAAAACCCACAGGTTTTGAGATGCCTTGGGTGGGGTTCAAACCCTGGTTAGTGACCATGGCCATCACCACCAGGCCCGCGCGCTAACCCACTGTACTACCACAGACGTACTAAAAGTATAGTAACTAAAATGCCCCAGAACGAGAAGCCCACCACAGAAGCCACGAGCGAACACCACACAGAAACACCCGAAAGAAAGGTCCACAGAACGAAAAGACCAGCTGACCGAGCCAGCCAATTCAGACAGGCCCAAGCCCGCAGAGCTAAGCAGCTCCTGGCCGCACCTACCTACCCCTTCTAAACTGACCATTTTCCACACCTCACGTACACTACCCCCTCGTGTCCTACACTTCTAACTACAATGATGATGAACAGGAATATACATTCATATTAAAAACACCCATGCCCTGTCCCTAGGTTGAGCCAAAACCAACAAATCAGACAGCCATATATCTATGTATGTTCTTACATCCGAGAAGTAGATGTTATATATCTTAGAAGTTAAAACACCCACGCCTGTCCCTAGACCTCGTATATCATTTCCCATGACGAGTATAGATATATGTAACCCGTGCTCAGTCGCCCCCTTGCATTGTTCCTCTAGTAACTAAGTATCTTTATCCGCCATTGTGTTCACCTTTTTCCATTTACTTTTCCACAATTGTCATACGTCTTCCACTTACCTCCTTCGTATCCACAGTCCACACTACGCCATTTTACTTCGTGTCCTACACCTCGTACCCGCCCGAATCTACCTACACGATGACGAATAAATACACCTTTAAGTTAATACACCCGTGCTATGTCCCTAAGTTTAAGATATAAATATCAACATACCCTAGCATACCTTGTCTTGCCAGACTAAGTTCTGAAGACCAATCGCCCCCATAAATCTATGTATTCAATCCTTAGGTTAAGTATTAATATCAACATACCCTAAAATACCTTGTCTTGCCAGACTAAGTTTCTGAAGACAATCGCCCCATAAATCTATGACATAGATTTATGGGGCGATTGTCTTAACCTAAGGATTGAATACATTGTATTCAATCCTTAGGTTGAGTATTAATATCAACATACCCTAAAATACCTTGTCTTGCCAGACTCAGTTTCTGAAGACCAATCGCCCCCATAAATCTATGTATTCAATCCTTAGGTTAAGTATTAATATCAACATACCCTAAAATACCTTGTCTTGCCAGACTAAGTTTCTGAAGACAATCGCCCCATAAATCTATGTATTCAATCCTTAGGTTAATTATCTTTATCCGCCATTTTGTTCATCTTTTCCATTTACTTTTCCACAATTGTTATACGTCTTCCACTCACCCCCTTCGTATCCACAGTCCACACTACGCCAATTTGCTTCGTGTCCTACACCTCTTACCCCAACCAGAGATTGTATAGATAACTTTGTTACCAGTATCTGTCATAAGTATCTCGAAACAATAACTAAGTACCCCTACGAACTGCCGCTTTTCTTGGTATATATTTCATAGAAAACGCAGTTCCCAGGGACAACTAGACGTGCAAAAGCTCGTGCCAACTAATAGTATCCATAACCCCTCGTACTGACGAAGAATAATACACCATGTTTTTCCCCAGCATTCCCCGGTAGCATTTGGCTAACGTACTTTCACTGCCTTTTCAAACTCCAATATCAACTGCAGCCTAATGCCACCCCCACGCCCAGAGACCGTAGGGTCAAATTTCCCTATAGCCCCCCCTGAACTCCTCCCCTCTCATTAAAATACCCCGCGCTTCTCGACTCTTGTCCGACCTAGCCTCTCTCTCATACCTCTTGAAGATCCTTGATTTTTCCGTTGCTAACGCTCTCCAACCTTTTATATATACTCCTATCCAGCCTGCCTTCCCTTAATAGGCCAGAACAACATTAGAACTTTACTAACCCCTTGCATGCCATCTATTCTCTTACAACCTATTCACAACCCTGCACCCAATGCTCGTCGGTGCGAGGCTAGCCGCCTCACCAGTAACTAACTCCTATTGCCATACTTCCAGATAAATGTGGCAGAGTTAGCAACCAGTCTCCACCACATCCAGCAAACCATACGATTAACAACCAACCGATTAAAACCAGCTAGCCAAGGCACCTTCGGTTTGGATATTAAGAAGACCCATATCTGTCTCATAAACAGAGGGTTATTACAAACACTGGTGATATGGCAAGCCCCTAGCCACAGCCGCCGGACGACCATCCCAGAGAGAGAGCGCCCTACCCCTTTTTTACCCACCCGAGGAGGGAGACCCCCACCCCGCGGAGGTATACCTGACCCCTGTTTTGACTTCTGGGTCATTGCCAGGTAGCACAGGAATTCTTCCTATCAATGAACTAACCATGCATGACTAACACCTTTACTAACCTCTATTAACTCACAATAAACCATTTACCTTTCTTGCATACTCTGATCACTAAATTAGCACCTCAGCTATACCATAGAATGAAGATTGAACAATCTAAGAGAGACGCTCCTATCACAACTGTCCCCATCCTCCTCGCAAAGTAGATCCAGTCTCTCTCCCCTAAATACTTCCAGTATAGCCAAAATAGTACCTCTTACTAAGGCTCAGTTATATCATATCAAGAGCATTGCAACGTCCCAAAGCTGCTTGTCAGTACAGCTATTTCTTTAGTAATATAAGGGGACTTCACTCTAACATCAATTCTGTACACCAATTTCTTCAAGCAGAATCCCCTACTCTCCTTTTTTTGACAGAGACTCAAGTAACATCCACATCTGACACATCTAGATTTAATTTTCCAGGTTATCAACTGCTCCAAAATTTCAGACCTAAAGGTGGTGTATGTTGCTTCGCAAAATCTGAAATTGCCCTGGAGGAGGTTACTAGTTTCAATTGTCCCTATTTTGATTATTCTATATACAAATTAATTTCTGCTGGTAAATTTAAATACATATGTTGCATCTACCGTTCCCCAAATACTCCTCCAGAGCAAAGTCTTTTTGATTCTCTGTCCTCACAACTCAGTGTCCTCAACTTAAATGCTTCTTCTGAAATCACTGTGTTGGGTGATTTTAATGTCCATAATGTTGAATGGCTCACTCATTCAGCCAGGACTGATGATGCTGGTCTTGAATGTGAGCTATTTGCAGACTCATTTAATCTCATTCAACTAGTCAACCAACCCACCCGTGTACCAGATAATCCTAATCATAATTCCCACCTACTGGACTTATTTTTAACAACCAATTCAGAAAATTATGATGTTACAGTGAGGTCCCCACTTGGATCTTCTGATCACTGTCTGATACAGGCCACCTGTCTATCACCTACCACACCTTCCCACTCTGAACCTGTTTTGGTGACTAAATGGCATTACGATAGGGCAGACTGGGAGGGTCTTCAAGGTTTCTTTATTGATATTCCCTGGACCTCTTTCTTTTCTAATGATGCACACTCCACCTTGAGCCACATACAAGATTTGTAAAAATTGGAATGGAAACTTTTATTCCTCATCAAAAGTACAGTAAAAGATCTAATTCACCTAAATGGTTTGACCATAATTGTGCTAGAGTAACTGAACAAAAAGCAATAGCCTACAATGCATACACAAGATCAAAAACACATGAAGCCTTTAATTACTTTAGAAACATCAGAAATCATGCCAAAACTGTATTAAACCTAACTAAATCAAACTTTCTCCATAAGCAGGCAAATAAACTTCTAAATAATCCAAATGATAACAAAATATTTTGGTCTACTCTTAACTCATTCAAATCCAACTTCACTACTGCTTCATCCATTCCACCATTAAAATCTCCGACTGGCAATCTTGTAAGTGACCCACGAGGTAAAGCTAACCTTCTTGCAGATATTTTCTCCACCAACTCAACCTTAGATGAAATAAATCAAGATGTCCCTGTACTTAATTTTAATTCACCTGAAATTCCCTCACTTAAGATCCACACCAGACATGTCAAAACTATTTTGCAGAATCTCTCAGTAGATAAGGCTCCTGGTCCAGATGAAATTCCTCCAATAGTACTTAAGAATTGCTCCTTGGTGCTCGCTCCTGTATTGGCAAAATTTTTCCGTCTGTGTACTCATACCTCATGCTTCCCAGTACCCTGGAAAGAAGCAAACATCCATCCAGTTCCTAAAAAGGTGCCTCTTCAGATCCATCAAACTACAGACCAATAGCTATAACTTCCACTCTTGGCAAAGTTTTTGAAATTATATTAAATAATCACATAATTAAGCATCTGGAGAATAATAAATTAATCAGTGATAGGCAATATGGTTTTAGACGATGTCGATCAACTGCAGACATTCTTTGCCTTCTTACGCATCAAATCAACCAAGCTACAGACCAACATGGTGAAACACATACAATAGCACTGGATATATCAAAGGCATTTGATAGAGTCTGGCATCAATCCTTATTGTCGAAGATGTCACACTACGGCCTTGCATCATTAGTTCCACTAATTTCTTCTTATCTTCATAACAGAAAAATACGTGTAATGGTAGATGGCCTTTATTCTCAATTTCACTCAATAAATGCTGGTGTTCCCCAGGGATCAGTTTTGGCCCCAACTCTGTTCCTCATTCATATCAATGATCTCATATCTACCACTCATAATCCAATACATTCCTACGCAGATGACTCAACACTCCACAGTTCCTTCACATTTACCAATTCTTTCACCCAACCCGATCTTATAAATTCAAAAATAAACACTGCAATTTCTCTGAACCAGGACCTTTCTAGAATTAATGAATGGGGACAAGAGAATCTAGTTTCCTTTAATGCACAGAAAACCAAGTACATTCAATTTTCTAACCGACAGAATCTCACTGACTCCCATATATTTTTTAATGATGTAAATATTCCCACTTCCCCTAGTATTGACATTCTCGGTGTAACATTAACTACTAACTTGAGCTGGACACATTATGTTAGAAGCATTGCTAAGAATGCCTCTAAAAAACTGGGACTCCTGTACAGAGTTCGAGAATTCTTCACTGACGAGCAGTTGGCCGTAATATATAAAAGTCATGTGCGCTCTCAGATGGATTACTGTTCACCTCTGTGGGGTGGAAGTGGAGTGGTTGCATTGAGGCAGTTGGACAAAATTCAAAATAAAGCTATTAGATTAATCAATAATCCTGCAATCACACAGGACCTTCCTACATTAGCCATACGAAGAAACGTTGCATCCCTTGCATTATTCTACAGATATTTTCACAGCAATTGTTCCGAGGAACTTGCTTCAATTGTGCCGCCTCTCCACATCTTTCCCCGTAGAACTAGGGCAGCTGAGAGCGCCCATGAATTTACACTTTCTCCTCCACAATGCAGAACTTCTGCTTATCAGAATTCATTTATCCCCAGAGCTACTACTCTTTGGAATTCACTTCCCTCGAATTGCTTTCCACAAACTTACAATCAACAAATGTTTAAATCCAGTTGTTACAAACATTTTATGAATGGAGGATGCCTTTAGGCACATGGACCTTTTTGTTTTATCTGTGTTTTTCCTTCCTCCGTTCATTGTCTCTTAAAAAAAAAAAAAAAAAAAAAAATATTATGAAGGCTTCCTATAGCCATGTGCCACAACAGTAATCACCACCTTACCTAGTCCCCGTATCTATTGAGAACTCAAATGAGTCCATAAGACTCGAGATCCCTATGGCCTACAGGGCCCAAAACCGAGCCTATAAACCCAGCTCCAGCCCCCAGTAAAATCAGTTGAAAGATAGACACCAATCCAGGTTGGTCACCAGAGTTAACCTTGAGCTCTATCCTTGCTAGTTACTGAGAAGTGAGTTCCAGAGCTGGCAGACTCCGTGGCAGATTTGGATAGAAGGACCTGTCCACGTATTTGAGAACTTCATACATATGGACACCCTGGACGGCCGCGGAACCAGTCGTTAGCCCCCAACATCATGGACGCAAGATAACCAGGACCAGACCAATCAGATACTACCCAAGATTCACTCTATCAGTACTACCTTGTTACAGTGCTGTTTAGAGATTCACTTATTAATATTTCTACGAAGTGGCTATATCTTTGCCCAGTGTAATTCATATATAACCATTCCAGTTGGGAAGTGCTAAGCGTATCAGTGTTTATTAATTAACAGGCGACATTAACTCTCGTAATTACCTTTATACAGATATTATTACATAGGAGTAAAACCCTAGTGATATCTAACGTTCGCCCACTGATTTGTGTTCTACGTATTTCTGCCATAAGAATATAAAACTTAGATTAGTACCCCCCTGAGGTTACTAGAATTTCCGTGCTCTAAAATACGCGTGTCTAATCTAGTCTGTGAACTATTACTTGTGCACCATAGCTACCAGTAATAAATCTAACAGTGAATATGAATCTATAAGTAACATTGATGGTCTCTAGTATAAACCTGTTAAATAAGCCAGTGATCAGAAGATTAATACCTGAACGTTGGAAGTGGGAGACTAGGCTCCATCCAGATCCACTTATGCTAGTGTTGTTCATTTCTATCATATTGTCTTGCACGAGTATTCAGCAGTGGTATATTAATAAACGTGATCGTGTGTCTTGTTACCGTGTTTTTTTTTTCTCTATTCCTCATACCTTGTATTGTGCATGCAGCCTTATATACCCAGTCAGTTAGAACTCACATTACCCAAGTTAAACCTGTAGAAAAACAGGGCATAACATTGGCGGCAGCGGTGGTTCTTGATTCGGATAAAAGGTTGCATTACACTGCAAGTTTGGAACAGTAGAAGCATGGCAACATCGCAAAAATGGCAGCCCGCTATGATACTCACACACATTCCCGAGTATGATGTAAACACGTATGATATCGCCACTTACTTAGACATAATAAAGCCACTGTACGATGTAACATTTCAAAATGACCGCGACAAAATCGCCGTTTATGCAATTGGGAAAAGCCGTTTCCCAAGATAAGCTTACCTGGAGCTATTCTGTTTGCCAAATTGCTGAACAGGTAAAGCAAAAGCTTACCTGGAACCAGTTTCGATCCCTTGTGATCCGGACCTTAGGGCCACTTTTGGGTTCCCTCGTCGCCCCCAAAATAATAAAAGTCGACGAGATCAAGTATGAAGGGGATATAAATGTGACCCTCATACAACTCTACAGATACGTGAGGACCACGTATAGCTCTGAAGATGACGAGCAACAAAATGAACTCTTATTCACCGCATTATTAAACATCCTCCCACCCCACATCACCGCCCATCTCGACCCGTACAGCTCATTCGAAGAACATATGCTCTCCATCAGAGAAGAATGCCTACTCAGTTCGATGAATCCCCTATCCAACCCTTCAGCCCCTATCCAAGAAAATAAACGTATTCCTCCACTGAACACTATCATTGATAAGGCCCTCCATCCCCCTAAAGAAAAGTCTGTGCACCCTTCCAAAATGACTTCCGCTGTGAAAGTCCAACCCTAGTGCACTCTTCCTTGCCTCTATCCTCTCTGACCATCCCTAAATTTTCCCCTACTCAGCCATCCACCAATGATAATCTTCCACCAATTGTGTTACCCCATAAACCCCATCCTTTTTCTATGCCTGCCAACAAACCACAGCACGCAGAAATGGCCACCCCCACAGTAACCAATTCTTTTTCAATTTCACCCCTAAAAAATGATGGTCAGAAAATGAGCCCCCCCTCCACTCTCTCACATGCCCCTGTCACCCAAGACCAACCTTCACCCCCGTCAATCCCTCAACAACCTGTCACGCCTCTCACTTCCTCATATTCATCACCTATCCCCCCCTCAAAACTGTCAACCTCACACCCCCCACCATCATCTCCCCACCTGCCCAACCTCGGTGAACCCCTTCAAACACCTGCATCAACCAAGAATGCTATAGCTCCGCCTACCTCCTATTCCTCCCCTCCCTTGTCACCCTCTCCATTACCCGAACCGCTCTTGAATCCACCTCCAGTAACACCCCCGCTCACCAACCTACCTCTGCCCCATAATCCAGCACCAGAACCAAAATCTCCATCAATGCCTCCTTCATCCATCCTACCAAATTCCATTATTGTCCGAGACAAATCTCTTCCGCAACAATCTCTCCAAACTGACCTACTCACCCCATCCCCACAATTTACCTGTCAATCACCCAGACCCCCATCTGTCCAGGATAAATCCCCCCATGTTTTCAGGACAGACTCTGATATATGTAAACATGCTAACAAATATTTATGTGCACGTGTTTCCAGGGAAAATGCCGACCTATGTACCAAAAAATGTTTTCCCCATGCCCCCAGAAATGTTCAGCTATTCCACAAACAACAAAATTCCCCTTGTGACAGTTTTCCGTCAGTAGCTCCCTTCCACCCCCACACAATTCACACCCCTAGAAAACTTCAAAACCCCACACTTGACTCGCCCTCTCATGTCAAACAAACTCACCAGTCCCAGATAACCTCTAACCAGACCGTGACTGCCACCAAGAAAATTCCCCAAATTCGTCCTGTTAACAACCCCAAATCAGTACATCAATCTTCCCCCAATAACCCATGTCCTATGCCTAACTCTGCCCCCACCAATCCTCCCCAGTCCCACATAACCTTTAACCAGACCGAGACTGACACCAAGAAAATTCCCCAAATTCGTCCTGTTAACAACCCCAAATCAATACATCAGTCCTCTACCAATAACCCCTGTTCTACACCTAACTCTTCCCCCACCAACCCTCTGCAGTCCCCCCAACAAATCCCGTTTTCTAACTCACTCACCTCTCACCACCCTGACCCTCCCACACGCGCCGTTAATCCTCCCCTCACGCGTGACGACCTAGGGACCCAACCATGTTCCCCCCCTGCCCCCACAAATGCTCAGCTATTCCCCCACCAACAAAATTTCCCTTGTGACAGTTTTCCGTCAGTAGCTCCCTTCCACCCCCCCACAATTCACACCCCTAATAAACTTCAAAACCCCACACTTGACTCAACCCCTCATAACAGACAAACCCACCAATCCCATATAACCTCTAAACAAACCGTCACTGCCACCGACACACCTCACCACTCTGATCCTCCCACACGCGCCGTTAATCCCCCCCTCACGCGTGACCCCCATCAAAGTGATTTCCACCCCCTCATGCGTACCGAACACCTGCTCACCAGTCGGTCTCCCACCATCATTAGCCCAGCTAAACTTTCAACCTCCACCAATTCCCACCCTGCCAGCCTAACCTCTCACGACCACATTCAGAACGAAAAATCACCCCCGTACATAACCCCTACCTCCTTTTTCCCCCCTACCTTACCCCCCTCTTCACCGTTACCCCATCCGCCCCAAATTCCACCCCCAAAGATCCCGCTCGACAAAATACCACGCCCATACCAATCCAACCACAAAACTTTTTCCACCTTGGCTAACTCCCAAAATACTACCCTCTCTCTCGCCCCAAACAACATAATCAACCTCTCAACCTCAACCACTCTTCGAAATCCCATTCACGTCTCTCCCGAAAATAAAATCAGTCCAAATCCAACCCCTCTCAAACCACAACCCTGCCTGCCCAGACCCCCCCCCCATCATCTCCCTATCAAATCCCCACACTCCAAACCTCCAAACCACCCGATCATCGTAAACTCTCAACCTCCAGCCTTACTCACCCTTCCCCCAACCCCACTCACGACCACAACTCTCTACACAATTCAACCCCTCCCCAACAACAACCCCGACTCGACCTGCCCGTTTCACCTTTAAACCCCCCCTATCACTACCCCCGACCGAAACCATTTAAAACACCCTCCAAAACTGGCCCCGGGTCAGCTCTCACCCAGACCCACATTCCTAACGACAGACCTAACAGTATACCCACCCCTCCCTTCCAAAGTGAAAGTGAAACCCCAAGGTCAAAGCCACAACCACCACCACCACCCCTATTACCAGACCGTCACCCAGACTAACGGCGACCCTAAATACCCCCCCCCCCTGATGATGATGAGGATATTATTGTACTTGAATTTTTTTGTTGTGATTGTTTTCAATTCCTAAGCAATTGGGCATGATTCTACAAATTTACATGTTTTCCATATACTGTATATATTATATATTTTTTTCCCTGAGTCATCCTACTTTTCTTGTTAACCTACACTTTTCTGACTATCTTTTAAAATTGTTTTATACATTATTAAACACTTTAGCTCTTCTTAATTTTCCTGTGTTCTTAATTATCTGTTCTTTCTTAAATTTACATGTTTTCCATATACTGTATATTATATGTTTTCCCTTAGTCATACTACTTTTCTTGTTAACCTACACTTTTCTGACTATCTTTTAAATTTGTTTTATACATTGTTAAAACACTTTAGCTCTTCTTAATTTTCCTGTGTTCTTAATTATCTGTTCTTTCGTCAAGTACTTTTATCATATTTTCTCTCCTTTTCCAACATCTATGTATTTTCTTCCCTCGTTTTTTTTTCTTGAATAGTAACTCTCCTATTAGTTTCCAGTGTCTTAGATATATGGCCTGAGTAATTTTTTTCCTAATTTCATTATATTATTCACATTCCAGGATAAAATGTTTTAAGTTTTTGTCTCTCTTTTCGGAACAGTCTGTTGCTAGTCGGGATGACAGCAATCTTCGTCCTCACCGACAGGCTGCCAATTCCCTCCAACTTAAATATACACTCCCTACCCACCCGTCTAGCCCCCCCACATCCACCCCCTTCCCCTCCACTATCCCTGCAACCCCACCCACACATCAACCAACCTCCTCATCTCATCGAACATCCAACCAACCCTAAAAAAAAAAAAAAAAAAAAAAAAAGGTCACCCCTGAGAGAACCCCCATACATACCCCCACCAAATCCTCTTCCATTCCGCCTACCACCCTCACCCAGCAAAATCCTCCACACGCATCTACCTCTCAAATAACCCCCGACCTCGCCCCCAATAGATGCCCTTCACCTGTAAAACGTTCTTCCCCTCAATATAAAACATCGTCGAGCGACTCAAGTCCCACGACAAACATCTACCTTCCCACCAGGACCGCCAGAGGTAGAATAATCAACAGACCCATCAGATTTAAAGACAGTTATACAAAAATAACACCCCGTTCTGACACTAAAGACCCAAGCCTCACAACACACACCCCCTCCTTCTCACACACCTCCTTCACCCACCTTACCTAAACCGATCTTGCGCATTGCCTCACTATATTTTCCCAGCCTACAACACCGCCCAAGACAACCCCAAAAAACCCTAGACTCATATTCCCCCTTCATCCCCAGCTCCGTTTTCGTGTGGTAATCCCTCCCCTTCGGTTAGTAACCCATTCACCACACTAAACAGACCTCCTGTCAATCCCACACACCTCACTCCGACCCCCACGGGGGAAAACTACAAACCATTCATACGAAAGGTTAAAGTAAAAACCCCCACTGGACACTTACGTCTACAACGCCCACATCAAGCCCGGGCAACCGCCCGTCACAACACAGAGGACACATTCTTACAAGTATACATTGACCTACAAAAGAAACCTGACCGTCGCTCTCTTGCTTGGTGGAACCTTCTAAACACCCTCAAAATGACCCACCATAACTATGCTTCTTTTTACTTCACCCTTGAGGCTCGGGACGAGCCTATAATGAAGGAGAGGGAAGTAAAATGCCCCAGAACGAGAAGCCCACCACAGAAGCCACGAGCGAACACCACACAGAAACACCCGAAAGAAAGGTCCACAGAACGAAAGGACCAGCTGACCGAGCCAGCCAATTCAGACAGGCCCAAGCCCGCAGGGCTAAGCAGCTCCAGGCCGCCCCTACCTACCCCTTCTAAACTGACCATTTTCCACACCTCACGTACACTACCCCCTCGTGTCCTACACTTCTAACTACAATGATGATGAACAGGAATATACATTCATATTAAAAACACCCATGCCCTGTCCCTAGGTTGAGCCAAAGCCAACAAATCAGACAGCCATATATCTATGTATGTTCTTACATCCGAGAAGTAGATGTTATATATCTTAGAAGTTAAAACACCCACGCCTGTCCCTAGACCTCGTATATCATTTCCCATGACGAGTATAGATATATGTAACCCGTGCTCAGTCGCCCCCTTGCATTGTTCCTCTAGTAACTAAGTATCTTTATCCGCCATTGTGTTCACCTTTTTCCATTTACTTTTCCACAATTGTCATACGTCTTCCACTTACCTCCTTCATATCCACAGTCCACACTACGCCATTTTACTTCGTGTCCTACACCTCTTACCCGCCCGAATCTACCTACACGATGACGAATAAATACACCTTTAAGTTAATACACCCGTGCTCTGTTCCTAAGTTTAAGATATAAATATCAACATACCCTAACATACCTTGTCTTGCCAGACTAAGTTCTGAAGACCAATCGCCCCCATAAATCTATGTATTCAATCCTTAGGTTAAGTATTAATATCAACATACCCTAAAATACCTTGTCTTGCCAGACTAAGTTTCTGAAGACAATCGCCCCATAAATCTATGTATTCAATCCTTAGCTTAAGTATTAATATCAACATACCCTAAAATACCTTGTCTTGCCAGACTCAGTTTCTGAAGACCAATCGCCCTCATAAATCTATGTATTCAATCCTTAGGTTAAGTATTAATATCAACATACCCTAAAATACCTTGTCTTGCCAGACTAAGTTTCTGAAGACAATCGCCCCATAAATCTATGTATTCAATCCTTAGGTTAATTATCTTTATCCGCCACTTGTTCATCTTTTCCATTTACTTTTCCACAATTGTTATACGTCTTCCACTCACCCCCTTCGTATCCACAGTCCACACTACGCCAATTTGCTTCGTGTCCTACACCTCTTACCCCAACCAGAGATTGTATAGATAACCTTGTTACCAGTATCTGTCATAAGTACCTCGAAACAATAACTAAGTACCCCTACGAACTGCCGCTTTTCTTGGTATATATTTCATAGAAAACGCAGTTCCCAGGGACAACTAGACGTGCAAAAGCTCGTGCCAACTAATAGTATCCATAACCCCTTGTACTGACGAAGAATAATACACCATGTTTTTCCCCACTTTACCCACAGTCAAGCACACACCTACAGTTCACCTCCTTCTCCCCCCCCCCCCCCCCCCAGCTCCACAGTTCACATAATTCTATCTTTTCCAGACTCATATACCACCCCCATAGGTGCATTCCCCGGTAGCATTTGGCTAACGTACTTTCACTGCCTTTTCAAACTCCAATATCAACTGCAGCCTAATGCCACCCCCACGCCCAGAGACCGTAGGGTCAAATTTCCCTATAGCCCCCCCTGAACTCCTCCCCTCTCATTAAAATACCCCGCGCTTCTCGACTCTTGTCCGACCTAGCCTCTCTCTCTCATACCTCTTGAAGTTCCTTGATTTTTCCGTTTCTAACGCTCTCCAACCTTTTATATATATACTCCTATCCAGCCTGCCTTCCCTTAATAGGCCAGAACAACATTAGAACTTTACTAACCCCTTGCATGCCATCTATTCTCTTACAACCTATTCACAACCCTGCACCCAATGGTCGTCGGTGCGAGGCTAGCCGCCTCACCAGTAACTAACTTCTATTGCCATACTTCCAGATAAATGTGGCAGAGTTAGCAACCAGTCTCCACCACATCCAGCAAACCATACGATTAACAACCAACCGATTAAAACCAGCTAGCCAAGGCACCTTCGCTTTGGATATTAAGAAGACCAACATCTGTCTCATAAACAGAGGGTTATTACAAACACTGGTGATATGGCAAGCCCCTAGCCACAGCCGCCGGACGACCATCCCAGAGAGAGAGCGCCCGGCTACCCCTTTTTTACCCACCCGAGGAGGGAGACCCCCACCCCCGCGGAGGTATACCTGACCCCTGTTTTGACTTCTGGGTCATTGCCAGGTAGCACAGGAATTCTTCCTATCAATGAACTAACCATGCATGACTAACACCTTTACTAACCTCTATTAACTCACAATAAACCATTTACCTTTCTTGCATACTCTGATCACTAAATTAGCACCTCAGCTATACCATAGAATGAAGATTGAACAATCTAAGAGAGACGCTCCTATCACAACTGTCCCCATCCTCCTCGCAAAGTAGATCCAGTCTCTCTCCCCTAAATACTTCCAGTATAGCCAAAATAGTACCTCTTACTAAGGCTCAGTTATATCATATGAAGGCTTCCTATAGCCATGTGCCACAACAGTAATCACCACCTTACCTAGTCCCCGTATCTATTGAGAACTCAAATGAGTCCATAAGACTCGAGATCCCTATGGCCTACAGGGCCCAAAACCGAGCCTATAAACCCAGCTCCAGCCCCCAGTAAAATCAGTTGAAAGATAGACACCAATCCAGGTTGGTCACCAGAGTTAACCTTGAGCTCGATCCTTGCTAGTTACTGAAAAGTGAGTTCCAGAGCTGGCAGACTCCGTGGCAGATTTGGATAGAAGGACCTGTCTACGTATTTGAGAACTTCATACATATGGACACCCTGGACGGCCGCGGAACCAGTCGTTAGCCCCAACATCATGGACGCAAGATAACCAGGACCAGACCAATCAGATACTACCCAAGATTCACTCTATCAGTACTACCTTGTTACAGTGCTGTTTAGAGATTCACTTATTAATATTTCTACGAAGTGGCTATATCTTTGCCCAGTGTAATTCATATATAACCATTCCAGTTGGGAAGTGCTAAGCGTATCAGTGTTTATTAATTAACAGGCGACATTAACTTTCGTAATTACCTTTATCCAGATATTATTACATAGGAGTAAAACCCTAGTGATATCAACGTTCGCCCACTGATTTGTGTTCTACGTATTTATCGTATAAATACGATAGAATATGACTCTTTTGTGATCTTGTATGTCTCTGTGACGTCACGATCTCTCCTACAGCACGACGTAGGACGAGTAGATCGTATATTATAAGATTGTAAATAGGTTAAGTTATAAAAGGCCTAATATGCTATTAAGCAATATTGCCATGGTCTTATGTAGTATATATGAATTTATCGTATATATTAATATAATTTATCGTATAGAGCAACCTAAATGCGGTACGATAATTTGGGCTCCTGGCGGTTTGCCAAGGCAGCAAGGTGTGCTTTTGAGGTACGCCAGAACCTTCACGAACACCAACCAGTTAACATCTAATTTTCCGCCCTCAGTTGATCGTGCTTTTGTGCCTCTAATCACAATACACATACAGCAATACACACAACTACACCATCACGACGCTCTCATCGACATCATGACTGACTGATAGATAAGCATATTATTCATGTCCATTCCCATGTAATCATTTATTCTTTCTTTAACTTGACTCGTGTCTTGGGACCGAAGTCTCGTTCCCCATTGTCCACCGCCATATTGGGTAAAACGTTCTCCCTTGCCTCATTGCCACGTGGAACTATTGGTGAGTTAATTCCTGGCTAATATTAACCCTTATAACCTTACCCTATAATTATATATATTTATTATGTGAGACCTTTGGATATAAATTAGCTTGTTTCAGATTGAATTCAATTTAGATATAGAGTAGTTTTTATTTAGATTGATTTTATTTGATTCATTATAGCTTAGTAATATTTAACTTCCATTGATAGTTTACCACATTGGTGCCCAGACCCGGGAACTAGCTACCAGTAAGGGATCTTAGGCAATGAGCAAGGGATTAGCCCAGGGATGCAGGAGCAAGGACCCCGGAGGGGTAGGGCTTGGCTATCTTCCTGTACCTCAGGCGCCGGTACCTCAGCGAATAGCCATAGTAGGACATTCTTATGCCACTAGGCTAAGGGCAGCTGACGGAGGTACTGAGTCGTATCGGGCGTCAGAGGGGGAAAGAACTTTCCGGCTGACCTACTTCGGGGTACCGGGAGCAACCGTTGACACCCTGAAAGCCTCCCCCCAGTGGGGGCAAGTGGTACGGTTTAGGCCGCATATGATCTTTTTGTTTATAGGCGGCAATGATATACGCCCCGGTACAGTACCCCGCGAGTTAGCTGACGCAATTAAAGAGGTGGCGCTGGATCTGGAGCGTGAGTCCGGAGGAAGCTGCAAGATCGTGGCAATTGAGAGCCGGACGAAAGTCCGAGGGTTCTCAGCGGCGGAATTTCAGGCTATAAAAAATTCTGTTAACCGCGCCTTGAGGTGTCGGTTAATAGAAACTAAGCACCGCTTTGTTTCCATCACACTCAGCATCCGAGACCTCGACCAGGATGGTGTCCACCTCGACTTAGACACCAATCAAGTCCTATATAACAAAATTGTAGGGCTAACGAAGCGTTGGCTAGAGAGGGACGCCGGGGTTGTGTCATTGCGCCTGCCTAAGTCCTGCTTCCCACCCATCATCTTTCCCCAATAATTTTCTTTTCTGTTTCAGACTTCCTGTGACATATGACCTAACCTAACATTTTTTCTTGTTCAATATGATCCATTAGTAGGTATTGCTATATAGTGTACTATTTTTTTCTCCATAACATAGAAGTCCGCCGGTTGGCGTCTCTTAAGTAGCCTATTATTTGGCCGTTGTTTTTGTAACGTAATATTTAGATACATAGCCTATAGGCTCGCAAGCAAAATGGATAAAAACGGTAAAGAGACACCGTCTAGTGGGGTGCTGAACAAAGCCCCTAAAAATCAAAGGGCGGGACTTCGGGGAGTAATAAATAGGCTAATAGTGGACGTCAACACTTTCATCACTACTGCTGAACTAGAGGAATTGGAGGCTAGATTAGAAAACGTCCAGGTCACCCACGGTCGTATTACGGCTCTGAGTGAGGTGATTGTGGCTGCCATGACAGAGGAGGAAGAGATTGTTACAGAGTGTGATAATCGCGCCCTCTATGACGAACCTGTCTTTAGAGCGAAGTACCTATTACAGCGTGCTGTCGCAAGTAAGAAGGGAGGCGATATTGAGGCCCATAGAAGGGCTGAACCAAAACATACTGTACACCTCCCAAAGCTCAATCTTCCTACATTTGGGGGCAAGTTAACCGAGTGGTTAGCTTTCTGGGACGTATTTCGATCTACGGTTCATGAATCCTCTTTGGATAATGTCCGCAAGTTTCACTATCTGAAGGGACAAATGGAAGGAGAGGCCTTACATTTAATAGAGGGCTTTGCAGTAGTAGGTGGTAGTTATCTTGAAGCGGTACACTTATTAGAGTCCACATACGGGGATAGAGAGCAGTTGAAGATGGCCCATGTCGTTGCCTTGTTGGGGCTCGCAGAACCACAGTATAAGGTTGATGAGTTGACAAACTTCAGGGCAAATATGGAGTGCCATACTCGATCGCTAGATACCCTAGGGCTTACCACGCAGGAAATGATAGTCATTATCTTGCGTCAGAAGCTTCCTATGGCAATACTTGATAAGGTAAGATCATTTCAGCTGGGGGAATTCAAAACTCAGTTCAGTAAGGAGATCAATAATCTACAGTTGAACAAAGGGAGAATGTATGTGTCGGGAGGGAGTGAGAATGTGGAGAAGAGGGGAACAGTAAGCATGACAGTGGGGACTAAAGTAAAGAAAGAGGGTGTGTATAAGAAACCTGCTCAGATTCTATGTAAGCTATGTAACAACAAACATAAATGGAGTTTCTGTGTAAAATACCCGACAAATGAGACAAAACTAGCACAGGCGAGAAGATTGAAGCTATGTGTAGGTTGTCTAAGTGGGGAACATGGTAAGCAGGGACAATGTACTGCTACATACTTAAGGCCCTGTCGGCACTGCAAAGGACATCACTTTGATAAGTTGTGTCCTACTGCAGATAAAGTCAAAGACGTCAAAAATGAGGGTACTACAACTGTGGCACTAGGTAGCACGCAAGACACCACTATATTGCCCACAATACAGATTCCCATGGAAGGTAATGACAGTAACAAAGTTTGTCGGGTACTTCTAGATCAAGGGTCTCAACGTTCCTTTATAAAGAGGTCCGTACTAGTGGGACTGAAGCACCGAATCGTAGGGGCTGAGACTCTTCGATTACAGGGCTTCACAGGGGTTACTGATAAACAAGACTACGAGATAGCGGAGATTTCATATTTCTATCGTAAAAACCGGTACTTTATGACTTGTATCGTAGTAGACACCCTACCAGAATATGTATCTGTGGGTGTGAAGAAGGTGGAACACGCATTACGTAGCAAAGGGGTTAACTTGTCAGATCCCATGGGAAATCAGAGTGAGGTGCATGTTCTACTTGGTGTGGATCATTATTATGAAGTAGTATACCCTGGATTTAAAAAGATGTGTGGTGTAATTTTAATCCCCACTAAATTTGGATACTGCATGAGCGGAAAGGTGCATACTACACAGTCAAAGGTCCTGGTCGACACGGTCTCGATATATAGAGTCAATGTAACCGCGGCAGAGGAGTTGGGAAGGGAGGATTCCCAACCTAGTGACCCTAAGATGGCTGCCGAGTTCGACCTGGAACGACTGTGGAGATTGGATCACATAGGCATTAATCCTATGGAGACTGATTATGACTCGGAAGTTGCGCTACAAAGGTTTGACGAGTCTGTGTGCTACTGTGCCTCAGACAAGCAATATAAAGTTAGTTTACCCTGGAAGAACAGTGAGATAAGCCTGCCTACCAACTATGGTTTGGCATTAGGTCGCTTGCGCGCATTGCAGCGGAAATTGTCTAACGAACCGAGCACGCGCCAGGCGTATGACGATGTATTTCGGAGTTATGAGGATAGGGGTTTTATTGAGAGAGTCGATGTCGAGGAACCGTGTAAGAAGGGTAGGGTTCACTATCTGGCCCATCATGGGGTAAAGAAAGACAGCGTCACCACACCAATACGGGTGGTGTATGACTGTTCTGCCCACCAAGGACAACAACCCAGTCTGAATGACTGCCTGTTGACAGGTCCGTCCATGGTGTCGGACCTGTCCCAACATCTATTGCGGTTTAGGCTGGGGAAGTATGCCTATACCAGTGACATCGAGAAGGCATTCTTGATGGTCAAGCTAAAGGAGGAAGATAGAGATGTTACCCGCTTTCTTTGGTTCAGCGACATTAGCGACTCTGAAAGTCCCATCATAATATACCGTTTTCGGGTTGTACTCTTTGGGGCCACTTGCTCGCAGTTTTTGTTAAATGCCACAATCAGAAAACATCTAGCTGACACTCATGAGGACACAAGTAAACTATCTCGCGGATTATACATTGACAATTTGCAGGGTACTAGCGATAGTCAAGATGATTTGTTGTATGCATACTGGCAAGCACGCAGATTGTTTGCGGATGCACATCTATTTCTCCGCGAGTGGGTTACTAATAGTGAAGATCTTCAGAGTTTAATACAGGTGGATGGTATGGCATCTCTTAACCAGGAAAAGTCCAGAAATTTGGGGATGATCTGGCAACCTAAACATGACATACTAACTTTTCAAACAAGGTCTTTTGCTCAGCAGACAGGAGCGCACACCAAAAGAAGTCTGTTGAGCAAAGTTGCGCAATTTTTTGATCCTTTGGGTCTAGCATTACCTGTTACCATAAGAGCTAGGATTCTAATGCAGGAAGTTTGGAGACGTAAAATAGGATGGGATGACAGTTTGCCCGAGGACCTGAATGACCAAGGGACATTGTTGTTGAATGAATATGCCATCCTATGTACTAAACCTATACCTCGTAAAGTGGCGGCGTTCGGTGACGTTGCGTTACACACGTTTTGCGATGCTAGCGCCACGGCATACGGGGTAGCCATATATGTTGTTACTTCATTTGGGCCACATTTAGTTACAGCCCGGGCCAAAGTAGCCCCGGTTAAAAAGGTAACTATCCCTAAAATGGAATTGACTGCCATGCTGCTATTAGCACGTCTGGTGCAACATGTACGCGCAGCATACGAGAGCGAATTAAATATTGAAATCGTTCACGTATGGTGCGATAGTCAGGTCGCACTCAACTGGATACATAGCAAAAAGTCTCTGCCAGTTTATGTGCGGAATAGGGTAGATGAGATTCGAGCCCTTTTGCCAGACGTTGCTTATCATTATGTAAATACAAAGGAAAACCCTAGTGATCTCATAACTAGGGGTATAACGGCTAGCCAGTTAATGAAGTCCGAATTGTGGTGGCATGGTCCAAAGTGGCTGCTCCATGAAAGTGAATGGACGATATGGCATGCTGTTGGTGAGGGACTTCTGCCACTGGAAACAGTGGCAGTTACAGCCCAACCAAATGAGCCACCGGGTCCTATCATAAAGTGGGCAAGATTCGGTGACTATAATAAACTAGTCAGAGTTGTAGCTTGGGTGTTGCGATATGTATCCAATCTTAAGCTTAAAGTAACGGGCCAACTCTGCAACAGGGGTCACAACATTGATGCTCGTGAATTTAAAGCAGCTGAAGTAACTTTGATCAAATGGGTTCAAGTAGAAACCTTTTCCAATGAATTAGAATCCTTGAAAAGCTCGAATAAGACATTAATGCCTAATATAGTGCGTCAACTAAGGTTGCACCTAGACAATGGCCTCATCAGGTGTGAGGGTCGCCTGAAGTGGTCGGGTGTACCAGACGGCACAAACCGACCTATACTTATGCCAACAAGACATCACGTTACTGATCTATTGATCATACGTGCACATAGGGATGTAAAACACTACGGGGTATGTCATATTATATCAAATTTACGTCTCACATGGTGGATACCCAGAGTTCGACAAGTAGCTCGACGCGTAGTGAGAAAGTGTGTAATATGCCAGAGACTAAAGGGTAAACCATATGCAACTGGACCAGCTCCACCTCTACCTGAATGCCGTGTAAAGCACATAGAACCTTTCCAAGCGGTAGGATTAGATTACACAGGGGCATTGAAGACGAGGGAGCATGAGAAGGTTTATATATTATTGTTTACCTGTGCGACGTCTCGAGCGGTACACCTAGAACTATGTGATAATATGTCTAGCGAAGAATTTATGCTGGCGTTCAGACGGTTTTGTGCCCGTCGTTCATTCCCTCAACTCATTCTTAGCGACAATGCTCCCACTTATGTCCAAGCATCAAAATATCTAAAGGATATGAGTAGTGATCCTACTATCATCACTTTTTTGGGAGAGAAGAAGTGCGAATGGAGGTTCATTCCAGTTAAGGCACCTTGGTTTGGTGGCATGTGGGAACGATGTGTCGGCATAGTAAAGTCAGGACTCAGAGCGGTTGTAGGACGTGCTCTATTAAAGAAGAGTGAGTTGACGACAGTCCTCACAGAGATAGAGGCAGTCGTGAATGATCGCCCGCTTACATACGTGTACACCGACCTGCAAGAACCACTACCATTAATGCCAGCTCACTTGCTATATGGGAAACCATTGACTGCGTTTCCATCTGATTTCCAATCCATAGTAGAGTTAGAGGATCCCTCGTTGTACTCTGAGGTAGCGGTGTCTAAGAGATACCAGTATATATCCAGGATAATCGAGGATTTTAGGAAACGGTGGATTAGTGAATATCTGCTAGCATTGAGGGAAAGGAGTGTTACTCCCTCTGGTAGACCAACGGCACCTACAGTTGGTGAAGTTGTTTTAATTAAAGAAGATAGTCCTCGTTTATACTGGAAATTAGGCTGCATATTGGAGGTATACAAGGGGGCAGACTCTGTAGAGCGGGTGGCGCTATTAAAGACAGCCACTGGAACTACTGTTCGTCCTATCGCACGTTTGTACGCTTTGGAGCTCGATTCCGCATTGCAATCTGAGGCTCCACCTGTTATTGCTGGGTCCGAGGATTCTCAAAGGAATGACTCACCTCATACTGATGGTGATCATTCTCGGACCGGGACGCGTCCCAGACGCGCTGCTGCTGGCGCCGTCGACTTGTGGCGTCAGAAGATAGCCTCTGGGCAACTTTAGGTTTAAGGTGGGGTTCAGGTCTTTTTTGTGGGGGGAGTGTATCGTATAAATACGATAGAATATGACTCTTTTGTGATCTTGTATGTCTCTGTGACGTCACGATCTCTCCTACAGCACGACGTAGGACGAGTAGATCGTATATTATAAGATTGTAAATAGGTTAAGTTATAAAAGGCCTAATATTCTATTAAGCAATATTGCCATGGTCTTATGTAGTATATATGAATTTATCGTATATATTAATATAATTTATCGTATAGAGCAACCTAAATGCGGTACGATAATTTGGGCTCCTGGCGGTTTGCCAAGGCAGCAAGGTGTGCTTTTGAGGTACGCCAGAGCCTTCACGAACACCAACCAGTTAACATCTAATTTTCCGCCCTCAGTTGATCGTGCTTTTGTGCCTCTAATCACAATACACATACAGCAATACACACAACTACACCATCACGACGCTCTCATCGACATCATGACTGACTGATAGATAAGCATATTATTCATGTCCATTCCCATGTAATCATTTATTCTTTCTTTAACTTGACTCGTGTCTTGGGACCGAAGTCTCGTTCCCCATTGTCCACCGCCATATTGGGTAAAACGTTCTCCCTTGCCTCATTGCCACGTGGAACTATTGGTGAGTTAATTCCTGGCTAATATTAACCCTTATAACCTTACCCTATAATTATATACATTTATTATGTGAGACCTTTGGATATAAATTAGCTTGTTTCAGATTGAATTCAATTTAGATATAGAGTAGTTTTTATTTAGATTGATTTTATTTGATTCATTATAGCTTAGTAATATTTAACTTCCATTGATAGTTTACCACATATTTCTGCCATAAGAATATAAAACTTAGATCAGTACCCCCCTGAGGTTACTAGAATTCCTGTGCTCTAAAATACGCGTGTCTAATCTAGTCTGTGAACTATTACTTGTGCACCAGAGCTACCAGTAATAAATCTAACAGTGAATATGAATCTATAAGTAACACTGATGGCCTCTCGTATAAACCTGTTAAATAAGCCAGTGATCAGAAGATTAATACCTGAACGTTGGAAGTGGGAGACTAGGCTCCATCCAGATCCACTTATGCTAGTGTTGTTCATTTCTATCATATTGTCTTGCACGAGTATTCAGCAGTGGTATATTAATAAACGTGATCGTGTGTCTTGTTACCGTGTGTTTCTTTTGTGTTCTCTATTCCTCATACCTTGTATTGTGCATGCAGCCTTATATACCCAGTCAGTTAGAACTCACATTACCCAAGTTAAACTTGTAGAAAAACAGGGCATAACAGTAACCTTAGTCCGATTTTTAAGAACCAGGTGATAGTCTCGTGGTGATTCACGTGATGAGTTTATTGGACTTACCATCCACGACTATTTTACACTATACCTGACGTCAACTCGGGTAGTACATTATTGGGGTTGCGGGATATTTTCGAGGGCATTACAATTATGATAATATAATGTAGAGGTGAGATTTAGGCCTACTGTTATGATAGCTTCGCTAGTCACCTCCAGGGAGTGTTAGCGTGATCGCCGTCTGATTGCAAACAATCACAAACGTGATTCGTCGAATCAGAGGCGATCACGTTCAGTAGAGCTATCCCGTTTGCGTGTTTGGGTAGACTGAACGCGCTCCAGGATTCAGATACCAGCCAAGGATCAAGGCAAGTCAGTTATAAAGCTAGCTGTCTTGGTCATTACTTGGTGGCAACCCGAGTCAGTTATAACGCTAGCCGGGAAAGCACTGTTTCTGAATCTGTGCCTGCATCACCTAGTGTTGTTGCTAGTGTGACTCTATTGCCCTTGCTTGGCACCGAGACACCAAGGAGTGCGTTCAGTCTACCCTATCAGGCAATCTTGTTTCTGTTTGAGCAATCCTATTTATGATCGCGCAGACTGAACGACATTGATAGGCAAACATTGATTCTCGTCGCTGATTGGTCAGTGGCTATGAGCACGAAATTCAAATCTTGTTGGCGATGTCTGAGAAGGTTTTAGGCCTGTTACAGTGCTTCTTCGGTCTATTAATTTCAATCAAAGTCAAATGGTTTTGTCAAATCAATACATTTTAATATTGGATATTATTATCCATCAATATAGACTATTGGCTAAGGTAGTCACACTGTCAGCTACAGTCAGCAGCCTTGTTCAAGCTCAAGACAGACGGTAGGCGCTAGGCTACCATCAGGTTATTATATCTTATAATCTTATAATCTTATAAGGAAATGTTGACAAAGTTATTACGGTTCTTATCTGGCAAAGGTAGCTCTTTATTCCCCGTGTAATTTTCAAATAATTCTCCGTTAGTCTATTGGGGAAATAAAAAGTAGATGTTCTTTTCCTGGCGATGTAGGAGTATGAATAGGCTAAATTCTATAGTTTATATATATTGTTCTTTCCCTGGCTATGTAGCCAGGCTGAATTAAATAGTAGCCTATTATATATTATCTCTTCCTGGCAATGTATGTATAGGCATACTTTCTTTTCCTGGCGATCTATGTGTATATAGGCTATTTGCAAGCTTATATTTGTGGAAGGTTCATAAATATTATTTTTTAACCATTAGATTACCTTTGAAAATTTAACTATAGCGTGGATAGGCTACCTTACTAAACATAGCTTAACTGACCTATCATACTTCGATGCAATTATGCCTCAGAAATTGTTTTTAAGAAATGTAAATAGAGTAATCGATCAATAATAGACAAGCGCCGAAAAACCTGTACAGCAAGCTAGGCTATAACCCGTTAAAATATAGGCTATCATTCAATTGGCATAGTAACAACTGTAACATTACCGATATATAACTATAACAATGAAATACAAATCGCATAAAAAACATAATAATCAATCAATAATATAGACAAACGCTCAAAAACCTGTACAGCAAGTTATAACCCATTACAATACATCATTGGCATAGTAACATTACCAATATATAACGATACAAATTAAATAATAACTGCAAAAAAAAAAAAAAAAACTCATCGAGCCTCGAACCCTTGCGAGTAGGCTTACGGATTTAAAAGCGAAATCGTTACCAACTAGGCTACGCTTACCGCACTCAAGGCCTGACGAAGTAGCTGTGAGACTTGCGCTCCAAGCTGCTTGTTTTATGTTATATATAGCAAAATAGTCACGATAACTATGATTTTTATAGGTGTGCCACCTTATAATTGAGATTGCGACACATAAATAACATGGAGGGAGGCTAATTAACCCGGGAACTGCAGGGAGACTCTTAAGAGTTCCCCCGGCGGACTGCGGGGAGACTCTTAAGAGTGAGTGAAAAAAAAAATCAACTTTTGACATCGAAAACATTTATTTTTATTTTTATTTTGTTTATTTTATTTTTTTATTTTTTGGCCCCTGGGCCATGCAAAATCTCAGTCCTCTACCTCCCCTCCTTCCCCACTTTCCTCCTCTCCTTCAGTTATCACCTATTTTCCCTGTTATTCCCTTATTCTGAGGTATATTTTCGTGCTAACATTAGATATCCGGTTGGAGGGTGTGGTCATCACTGATAGCAAGCGAATGCAAGAGAGAGAGAGAGAGTATTGATCGACTGTGTCTCAGTGGCCTTGGGGGAAATTGGCGGGAAAGCAGCTTGCCTCACCCATACATTATACAACTCGCGGGCTATATCTCCGATTTTGACCATCCAAACGCTGTTTTCACTCGTTTTATTGTTGTTTCAGGTTAATACCTTTATAATCAACCCATAATAGGCGCATATGGATAAGTATTAATGCTATTAATGGCACAATGAATATTTTAGTGACGGAAACACCTCAAATACGTCAGCACAGGAGGACGTTTCCAATTACCCCCATGCGCACTTGTTAGGTTAAGCTTAATTATGATAATATAATGTAGAGGTGAGATTTAGGCCTACTGTTATGATAGCTTCGCTAGTCACCTCCAGGGAGTGTTAGCGTGATCGCCGTCTGATTGCAAAGAATCACAAACGTGATTCGTCGAATCAGAGGCGATCACGTTCAGTAGAGCTATCCCGTTTGCGCGTTTGGGTAGACTGAACGCGCTCCGAGCGCGTTCAGTCTACCCTATCAGGCAATCCTGTTTATGATCGCGCAGACTGAACGACATTGATAGCCAAACATTTATTCTCGTCGCTGATTGGTCAGTGGCTATGAGCACGAAATTCAAATCTTGTTGGCGATGTCTGCGAAGGTTTTAGGCCTGTAACATATGCTTTTTCGGTCTATTAATTTCAATCTACATTTTATTATTGGATATTATTATCCATCAATATAGACTATGGGCTAAGGTAGTCACACTGTCAGCTACAGTCAACAGCCTTGTTCAAGCTCAAGACAGACGGTAGGCTAGGCTACCATCAGGCTATTATATCTTATAATCTTATTAGGAAATGTTGACAAAGTTACGGTCCTTATCTGGCAAAGGTAGCTCTTTATTCCCCGTGTAATTTTCAAACTATTCTCAGTTAGTCTATTGGGGAAATAAAAAGTAGATGTTCTTTTCCTGGCGATGTAGGACTATGAATATGCTAAATTATAGGCCTATAGTTTATATATATATTGGCTATGTAGCCAGGCTGAATTAAATAGTATCCTATATAGGCTATATTATCTTTTCCTGGCAATGTATGTATAGGCATACTTTCTTCTGACGATCTATGTGTATATAGGCTATTTGCAAGCCTATATTTATGGAAGGTTCATTAATATTATTTGTTAACCATTAGATTACATTTGAAAATTGAACTATAGCATGGTTAGGCTACCCTATTAGACATAGCTTAAAGGTGGTGGGGCGTCCGAAATTAAAATTAATTTATAATGTATTTAAAGAGATGTTTAGATCTCCAGTAATCAACCTGACTACTCCTTTGTCAAAACTAATCTTCATTATTAACCTAACAAGTGCGCATGGGGGTAATTAGCCACCTCTCCCTGTGCGCATGTATTTGAGGTGTTTCCGTCACTAAAATATTCATTTTACCATAAATAGCATTAATACTTATCCATACGCGCCTATTATGGGTTGATTATAAAGGTATTAACCTGAAACAACAATAAAACGAGTGAAAACAGCGTTTGGATGGTCAAAATCGGAGATATAGCCCGCGAGTTGTATAATGTATGGGTGAGGCAAGCTGCTTTCCCGCCAATTTCCCCCAAGGCCACTGAGACACAGTCGATCGATACTCTCTCTCTCTTGCATTCGCTTGCTATCAGTGATGACAACGCCCTGCTTGCAACTCGCTAATGTTAGCACGAAAATATACCTCAGAATAAGGGAATAACAGGGAAAATAGGTGATAACTGAAGGAGAGGAGGAAAGTGGGGAAGGAGGGGAGGTAGAGGACTGAGATTTTGCATGGCCCAGGGGCCCAATTTTTTTTTTTTTTTTTTTTTTTTTTTGTCAAAAGTTGATTTTTTTTTTCTCTGACTCTTGAGAGTCTTCCCGCAGTCCGCCGGGGGAACTCTGAAGAGTCTCCCCTCAGTTCCCGGGTTAGAGAACAAATAAAAAATAGATATTGAATTGCGACCCCTTGCAACTAGTACTCACGTGAGGATGTGACGTACGCCCAGGCAAACATTTGGGAAGTAAACATCAGCAAGTATAGCAAAAATGGTGAATAGGTGTGCTGTTTTCGGGCGTAGCAACATCCCTGGACCAAACATAGCACTACACAAGTTTCCAAGTGGTCCATACCATTGTAACAAATGGGTGAAGTTTATACAAAGAACCAGAGTGTGGGAGGCAAAGCCCAAAACAAGCTTCATATGCAATGGACATTTGCGTGATGAATTCTTTGACAATAAAGTGCAGTGGAGTATGGGTATGGCTAGATGCACCCGCTGATTGCCTATACGGACTGGGGTCTTGTCACGCCCAGTGCCAGGTCCGTATATATACGAACTCGCCGAAAAAAATCGTAGCAGCGAAACGACTGCACCTATAGCTTTCATATTTCTACCACATGTACCTTACCCTTCTGGCGTCTTGCTACCACCACCCCAACCCCCTCCCCCAATCCACTCGCCGACCATGGGTCGCCGCATCAGGCCATCACAAAGGGAAAAAAGGAAAATATGTGGCGGCGAAACGACTGCACCAATTGGTTCCATATATGTGTGACAAGTCCCCTACCCTTCTGTCTTCCCCCCACCACAACCCCAACTTCCTCCCACCACCCACTTCCAGCCTATCCGTAGATCATCACATAAAAAAATGAAAATCCGTGGTGGCGAAACTACCTCACCAATCGGCTCCATATTTGTAACACGAGTCAATTACCCTTCTACCTTCCCCCCACCATCCCTCAAACCATCCTCCCACCCATACGTGCTTGCCAATTTCAGGAGTCAGGAGAGTGGATAATATGGGCTAACTTAACCCTCTCGCATCCAGCAACTTAATTATCTAACTTATGGTAAGGCCTTCTCTAATTTGCCATGAAATATCAGGCTGGGCGAGTTTTCGAAGCCTTGTGTGATTTTCTGTATTTTCATCCACCAGAATTCTGTTTATTGTGATGTATCATATGTCAATGGAAAGAGGAATATTTATAGTACATGATAAAACAAAAACAAAAATTAAATAAATCGAAATATGAAAGTGTAAATGAGTCCGGCATACAATTATTTCCCATGCAATTGTCTTCACACCGTCCTAGCTCTAAATTGTGAGTGATGACCATATATTTTTGTTTTGCTCAAATAATAGTATTTTTTCTCCTCTTTCCAAATCTGAAAACAGAAATTGTTTATCTTCAATAGTTCTCAAGCAGTGACCGGGAAAAAAAAAATAATATTTTGATTGATATGGTTTATAACATTTTCGATTTATTTCGTTGCTACGAAGTGTATGGTTTTAAATTTAGGCTGTATGAATACGGCAAATAATGCTGATGAGTATAAAATAAACTAGAAGTTCCTAGGACAAATACTTTTTGCGCTATGAATATTTGAAATGAAGAGCCAAAATGCGAATATTTATGCTTCACCCATCTCTGTTCCGGCGATGCTAGCCGGGTTCCGAGCTGTTCCCCACCTCGTGGTTGCGTTATTTGCTCGGATACGTATATAACTGAATATATCACCAGAATCGAAAAATTGTGCTCTTTCCAATGGTGAAAACAAAAATAATATAGCGTAATTGGTTCGCGAGCTATGCGCAATTGTTTCCATGCAGTGACCGAAAAAGAAAAAAATAGATATGGTTTATAAAATTTTCGATTTATTTTGTTGCTACGAAGTGTATGGTTTTAAATTTAGGCAGTATGAATACGGCAAATAATGCTGATGAGTATAAAACAAACTAGAAGTTCCTAGGACAAATACTTTTTGCGCTATGAATATTTGAAATGAAGAGCCAAAATGCGAATATTTACGCTTCACCCGTCTCTTTTCCGCCAATGCTAGCCGGGTTCCGAGCTGTTCCCCACCTCGGCGTTGGTTTATTTGCTCGGATACGTATATAACTTTTTATATCACCGTCATCGGAAAATTATGCTCTTTCTAATGGTGAAAACAAAAATAATATAACGTTATTGGTTCGCGAGCTATGCGCAATTGTTTCCATGCATTGTTATTGTTATGTAAATATATGAGAATGTTTATACAGTTGTATATCTTTGCCACAATGTACAACATTTATAAATATATAAATATATATATATATATATATATATATTATATATATATATATATATATATATATATATATATATATTATATATATATATATAAATAAATGAAATAAAAATATAAATAAAATGAAATAAATCAAATCAAATAAATAAATATATAAATAAAATAAAAATGTAATAATAATATAAATACTCGATTATGGGCCTTGGGCTTGCTCGGGACCTTGGGGCTGATCCGCTAGACACCCTGGGGAACAGGCTGCACAGCTACTGCACCCACAGATCATCTACATCAAGAAACCAAAATCCTCAAAGTCAAAGACCATCTGGACATGAGAGGCACTCAATTCCTGGCAGCAGCCTCCACGAACCAAGACCACCCACTAAACTACATGGCAACACACCCACAGACACCAAGAAATGTTATGCCCGGTCCAAATTGGAACGCGAGATATTCTTTGTACAATGAGCAGCTCTCTAACTGGATAGGTATACCTTAAACTTTAAATAAAGAGACAACACGGCAGGATAGTAAGTACACAGGTAACAAGTTAACATGGGTTTTATTCAGTATAACACCTGGTTCATGGAGGAACAAGACATATATTTTATACCTGTAACCTGGAGATCATCAACAACAATAAGAATAATTAAGACATACAATACTCAGGTTATCAAGTAAGCAATAGGAGTCGGACAATGGGTCCGGACTCAAGGTAATAATAATACTCCTAGGATACAATTATAAGGTATCCAAAATGGTGGAGGTACACCTCCTACCCAAATAGATCTCAGAGAGGATCTCAACAAAAGACAAGAGTGCAGTAATGGCAAATGCCGTCTGGATCATGCAATGATGTCCCCGGCATATAGTGACGTTAACTGACTCTAAAGCAATAATGGCCAAGTGGTCATCAACAATGAAGTGGGCTCGGAAAGGCTCACAAATGATATTAATACTATAGGTGTGCTAGATCTCACCTGGCAAAGATTAATCCTTAACTCTAATTGTGTACTAGCAGGGTGCTGAAGGCTGAGGCAACAATCGTCGGGAGCTGAGATAGAGTGAAATCTATTCGAGTTATGAACCTGACAGAATGTTAAATGAATTAGGCTAGAAGTTATACAAAGGGACTAGATTACGTGCAAATATGTGTTTGTGTTTGATGCTATGGGTCTTATATAAGCACGCCCCCTCTGTCGGGCTATGGGAGACCAATAACCCGGGAAGGTGCATATATAAGGATCCCCTGATAGGTATGTATAATGGGTCCCGGCAAGTGGGCTAATTAACGTCAATTTAAGTAGGGAGAAGAAAGACCTCTCGCAAGACGTAATGTTAATGAGAACCCCTGAAGATAACTTCTACCACAACCCTGAGTCAACTCTATACCCAGAAACGGTACAAAAGCACTTAAAGGAGAGCTGTAGTGAAGAGGAGGGCCCATAGATCGAGGGAGGATCCAGTAGTCCGGAGGGCGGCTGGGCGTGATGACTCCGGAAGTTGGTCCAGGGGGGGCGGCTGGGCGTGATGACTCCAGCTACTGGTCCAGGGTGAGTCACAAGATGATTCCTTAGACCTTGGCGCCTACCACGGGACAACCGGGTTCCTCTTGCACTCCCACAGTGCAGTGATCCCCAAAGGATATGCTGGAGTTCTGCTACAAGTTTTGGGGGGTTAGGGTGACTAGCATAATGATCTACCTAGAGTGGCAAGCAGTCTAGATAGTGACATTATAGGTAGTCTAAGGGGGGTCAAGGCAAGGCCACCTAGAGTACCAGGCCGTGTCGACCATTCTGTGACGTAGGCAATGGGGTGCTACATCCACTGCCCGCGCTCTGTCCCCATTTTATAAATACTCTCTTTTATTCTTTTCTCTGTTAAATTTTAGATTAAAGTACAAACAAATTATATATTTTACGTTTAAGGTGTACGCAAAACCACTATCTACCTATATCTTACTTTATTATACTCTATATTATGATACCGATATCATAACAACATGTTTTGGTTATTTCTTGCATATGACTTATACCTTGAACAAGTAGTTGTACAAGATTAAAACTTATTATAGGTATATCTCATTACTTTGTTATATTGGAGTAAAATAAAACACAATGATATATACATTACTATATTATATACAAAGACATAAACAACCTTACTGAAGAGCAAATTTACGTGACATCCAATATTATTCGTGAACAAATATATATAAGTAACTTAATTATATACTATATATATGAAGATGAACAATATATTTACTGTAACACACACACACACATACACACACACGATATCATATTATATACTATGCAATACAGTACACATTATCTATTTCTCTAGGGTTTGAAGCTTTCTCTTCACGCCTATATTCTTATTAGCTCTGTTAGCTGTTGGGATGTTATTTTCTTTAGCACAGTAATTATTTAAAATTGCATTTGTTGAACCATATACCACCATACTTTCTATTTTTTCGGTGCTATGACCATTTTCACAGATATCACTAGGGAACATGAGATCAGCATCTGCTAAAGCCGTAACTGTGAGGTGTGTTGCTATATTTCTTTGGCTAGTAGCATTGCGAAAGGCAGGAAGCTTAGCAAGTTTGTTAATTACAATATAGTTATACATGACCATGTTCGCAGTCACACTATCTGGGTATATAAGATAACCTCTGCTAATTCCAGCAATGTAACTTAGATTTTCTGGGATTTCTTCAGCACTATCTGAACACGTAATCATTTCTTTACAAGCATTACATTTCATTTTCTTTATCACGGAGTAACAACAATAGCCAGCTATATAAACTATAACGGGGATGATGTCTTTACACCTGTCAATATCCTCCTTACAAACTTCAACATTCGTATGACATAAACCAAAATCAATTTCCTCATCTGTTTTTACTTGCTCATAGTCAATTTCTTCAAAATCCTTTAAAATTACCTTCTTGTCGAGTATGGGTAAACTAAGTTTTAACACTGACATCATCCGTATCTTTTTCTCACACTCATATATTTGGCGTACAGAAATATTGTAATTTCCTCCTGCTAACTGTCGATACTGACCAAATCTTGCTTCCAAATTGTCTGTTTGAAATTTTCCTGTTAGTATGTAGGTCATATTCAGTTCTGTTATGCAATAATTTGTTATTTCTAATATTGCATGGGTCGTATGTTTCAGAGCTCTAATTGTTTCCCTAGTCAGTTTCCCCCCACATCCTGGAAGACTATCCCACGCATCTAACCACTTAACCCGGCAAGCGCGATAGGCCTCACGGAAGGCTTCCTATAGGGAACGCGATAGGCCTCACGGAAGCAGGATTTTTAAAGGCGTACCAAAACGGCGCCAAGCTGTCTGGGGAGTCACAAATTGCGCCACGTTTAGTGCGACATGGTACCTCTCGATGGCACCCACAACCACCCGCCGCACGCACCCCACACAGTCTACACACGCAGTACGCTCTCAGTCACTATGGAGCCTACACGCTCCCCTGACTCGCTCCCTGTTGACTCGCCCAACCCTGTTGCTGGCGGTGTTAGTGCTCGTGGCAGGACACGAACACGTGCCAGGGACCCCTCCTACGTATATACTTCTGAGGATGATGAGCCAGTGCAGCCAAGAAGACCTACACGTGCTGGGAGAGGCACGACACGTGGTGGGAGAGGCACGACACGTGCAACAAGCACGACGAGTGCGAAGAGGTCATTGTCCTCAGCATTTGCTCTGACAACTGCTACCACAACAACTACTGCCTCTACTGTTGTGGCAACGACGCCCACGGCGCCCACCACCACAGGAAGTACAAGTGGCCGTCCTGGGGATGCAGGAGCATCGGGTGTAGTTGGCAAGAAGGGTAAGGGTAAAGGACACCCTTATCAGTTCAAGAGGAGTAAGGTGACACCTCCCGCCTCTACCACCCCCGCGTTGCCACCACCACCACCACCCACCACGGCCGCCCCTGTCTCACTACCCACCACGGCCGCCCCTGCACCACTGCCCACCACGGCCGCCCCTGCACCACCGCCCACGCACGCCCCTGCTCCACCACCCACGCCCACCCATGCCCCTGCTGCTGTTGGAGGGCCTCGTAGAGTTTTGGCAGCCGGTCTAACGCCATCCAAGTTTGACGCCCTCCTCTTCCCTCCTGACTCCTCTGACGACGACGCTGCAGAAGGGGAAGCCTTCGATCCCAGGAACTATGGCTGGGGTGGTGATAGTGGGAGCGAGTCTGAGGAGGATCAAGACCAATATGAGGGAGGTGCAGAGGATTCGGAAGACGACGATGTACTTCTGCACCGTGACCATGACCAAGACCTGTCTGACGACGAAGGCGCAGACGACGTGGCTGACGGAGGGGCTGATCCTGATCCCCCACGGGCGTATAATTTTGCCTGGTCTGAAGGGTCCCATTTCCAACCAGATTTGCACCAGTTCAATGCCAATCTGGCTGGTTCAACAGCAGACTGGCCCTGCAATGACCAGTCCACGGAATCTGATTTCTTCTGTGCATTTTTTGACCAGGAGGTATTATCTCATCTCGTTTCCCAAACCAATGGCTATTTTACCTGGGTGAGGGAAAGAATTGATATGATATCTCCTAGAGCAAGAATTCGTGCATGGGTTGATACGACTGTCCCTGAGCTCCTTGTGTTCTTTGCGTTGTTGCTAATCATGCCTCTCTGCAGGAAGCATGTAATGGAGCATTATTGGAAGCACGACCCAATCATCAACACCCCAATTTTCCGGAAATATATGGCTCGTGATAGATTTTTCTTGCTTCTGCGATTTTTGCACTTCGCAGACAATAATAATCCAAACCGAGCTGATAGAATATGGAAAGTTCGGGATGTGTTGACCATGTTGTTGCAAAGGTACAGGAAATTCTTCTACCCCTTTGCCAACCTGGTGATTGATGAGTCGCTCGTGCTTTTCAAAGGACGCCTGGTGTTCAAGCAGTACATCCCCTTGAAGAGACACAGGTTCGGGATCAAGATCTTTGTGTTGTGCGATTGTGAAAGTGGAATAGTGCTCGACATGATCGTATACACCGGCACTGATGTAGACATTCCAAAAGTCGGTGGCAACGACCCATTGGGCATGTCAGGGCACATTGTGAAAAAGATGCTGGAGCCCTACCTGAACAAGGGGCACACGTTGTACACCGACAATTGGTATACAAGTCCTGCACTCTGCCAGTTCCTCCATGACCACAAAACGGGGGCATGTGGGACTGTCAGAACTAACAGGAAGTTCATGCCTAAGTTCCAAGGCAATCGCATAGAACTGGACAACCCCTCCCACAGTGACACCGCTTCTGATGACGACTTGGCAGAGGAACAAAGGCGCCGCAGACTGGACAGACCAAGAAGAAAGAAGAAAGAGCACTACAAGCAGCTGGAGAAGTCTGGGAAAGTTCTGGCGGTAAAGTGGCTCGATAAGCGACCAGTTCACCTGCTTTCGACTGTCCATACAGGTGCCCAAGTGGACTCTGGTAAATTCCACTACCGTACCAAGAAGTCTATCCAGAAACCTGATATGGTGGTGGATTATACCAAGTACATGCGCCTTGTGGACAAGTCTGATTGCCAGCTTGCAGGCGTTGAGTGCCTACGAAAAACAGTGAAGTGGTATCACAAGCTTTTCCTTCACTTTGTTGACATCACGATGCTCAACGCTTACAACATGTGGCTGGTAAAAAAAGACATGGCCCCGAACAAAAAACTCAAGTTCAGGGAGTTCATATACAACGTCGCCTACCAACTCCTACAAAAACACCAACCAGTCTCCGGTCACAGGGGTCGCCGTGCAGTCAACCTCCCAGACAGAGTCATTGATGGATATGACAAACACTACCCTATCCACACCGAGCTATCTGGCACCCGGAGGCTGCAAGTACAGTGCCAGGTCTGTGCCCACTCCACCAGAAAGCCACAAAGAAGAAGCCGAGTCACATCAATGTGCAAGGAATGCAACGTTGGGTTGTGTTTGGGCGAGTGCTTCAGGGACTACCACTCACTCAAGTACTACTAGGAGTGGTACCTGTGTCGCCCTATCTCAGCCAAACTCCTGCCCCGCCCACCTACCTCACTACCTACCTGCCCGTACCTGACCTGCCCGTACCTGACCAACGTGATCTCAAAACACCTGCCTGCCTACCTACTTGCCCGTACCTGACCAACGTGATAATATTATCATAACATGTACAAATTATAGTTGTAGGATAAGTTCATATGTTTTGGTATATACTGTATATATATATATATATATATATATATATACACAGTATATTATTGTATACAGTATACTGTATATATAAGCAATATTTTCATTTATTATTTCAGTTTAATTCATTAGCCAGGCAATATTTTGTTTTATTTATATATATACCTATGTAATATTATACTTATGTACTAACCTTTTGTAACAACCTTTTGTAATAATAAAACAAACAAAAAAACAAACAAAAAACAAATAAATAAACACAAAAAAACATACTTACGCTCTGCTATTCATCAAAGTTTTCGACTTTATGAATAGCAGGGCGTAAGTATGTAAAAAAAAAAAATTTCAAGTGATATAAACACTCCAAAAACATCCCCATAACCTCTCTGGTTTCGAACCCACGTCTTTAGGCCTACGTCTCTAGGCCTACATCTCACTCAGTCCATCACTCTAACCACTAGACCATGACTGTTCACACTATACTGACAGCGATTAGTGCGTACGTATTTTCGGGCAGACGAATGCTTGACAAAAAAAATATATATATACCCTCGATACACTTGTGTATATCGAAGTATTTAGTATGTATAATACTTTTACATAACCTAACATATTCTATCATTACGAACAAACAGTAAAGAAATTTACAAGTAAATAAATAACCTTTCATCCATGAGTTGCAAGCAAATAGTGCGTAAAAATTGTGTAATGAGATATCGGGTTACTCTAACATACTGCGCCATCCAAGAAGTCTTATCGTTGTTTACAATATAGCAACGACAACACAAAGTGTCTATAAGGTCTAAATTTGTGCATACACCCACGCTAATCTCATCTACTTACTGTAATCTGACCCCTTTTCTCTCACGCGCCACCCACCTTTCTCAATACACCACTCTTATTTCGCCTATTATTCGTCCGTATGCCTCTCTGCGCTTCATTTATCAGTGTATATTATTCACATGGGCTGCCTTACTCATGAATATGAACAGGTGAAACCATAAAGGTGCTTTTTAGGCGAGATATAGAGCGTTGCTTCTCATCAATCGCACGTTCTTGCCTCCACCCTCTCTCTCTCTCCTCCCGCCTGACTCACTCACACACACTCGCTCGCTCGGGGATGTCGTGCCTATCAGCCCATTTTTTTCAACTTGCAGCCACCGTAACTCCACACCCACATTTTTTTAGGGTGGATATATATATATTGGCGGATGTGGCTGCTTATTTCCAAGACATTGAGGTACTTTTTTTTAAATTCTGTGAGATCGAATATTTTGGCAGAAATGCACAAATAACTACCCTAGCTCCTAGTGCTATTTAGCGCTTAACAGGTTAAGGAAACTATCCAAGAACTGATATCGGTCATCATCTGTACTATTTGTTAATGGACAAGATAACTTGTTATTGTGCCTAAGACCTTTAAATGGGGATTTCACATTCATTATATTCCACCAATTAAGAAACACTTCGATGTACCTAGCAACATCTGAAAATAACGTTAGGCCATTATGTTTTCCAATATTGAGCAAGGCTTGAATTATATACTCATTAAAAATTTGGAGAACTAATTTGACATTTTGTCTCTCTAGGTTGGAGGGGGATAATGCTTTCAGGCTTAGCCTATAGGCCTGCTTTAGGAGCAAATTTTCCTCTAAGAAATACAGTTTTTTGAGAGTACTGAAAGGGGCATACATTATCTTATTAGATTCATTACGGACATTTTACTTGGGAACTGTGGGAATTTCATAGTTTTTTCTTCATCTTTCTGTCCTAGCCAATTATTCCTGATGCATTTTAAAATATGTACAGCGTCGTATAGGAAAAAGAGAGGTCTGGTACTTTGCGCTGGATGTGGGTAAACAATGGACAGTTTTGGTGGATTGGCAAAATATGATACAGCTTTGCCATTGATTGCATTATTGTCTGTTACAATGCTAATGACACTAAATCCTATCTTCTCAAGCCCTAAAATAATCTTCTTCATAATGTTATATAATGTCTCTGCCTTCATTATCTTTGCTGGAATTATGTGAACAACATCTCTGTATTTTGACCGAATACTGTTTAGCATAAACACATATGCGCTTGTTGCAATTGCATCACTGTCAAATGCTGAACCAACAATATTTCCTGCTTTATAATCCAAGTAAGGCTTCAGGTGAATTTCATCAACCATCATTGTAACCGTTTTATCACGGGTTGTCAGAGACTTAAATTTGTTCTTAATATACATAAGAAAATGGCTGGTACGGTGTTCGATAGCTGGGTTAAACGTTTTGGACAAAAATATTCGTCTTATAGTTATAATAATAATAATAATAATAATAATACTTTATTTCAGACTCACACAGTACAGAGGGGACCATACTGGGGTCCATATATACCTTACAGTAACATAAATATATATAAATATATATAAGCTACTGTACATAGGCTACATAAAATAAAAAGAAATTAAATAATACCCAGCTTGCTATCATGTAGTTCACAGCACTGCCTCAACCAAAAACAGTGGTCATCAAACTACTGTGTTACCAAAACCACTGTCCTAATTGTGTACAGTACCATGCCTCACATCATTTAGCTTCCGGTACAGTATGTTGCTACAGTACAGTATAGGAATATCGGTACTGTACTGCACTATGAGGATCAGTACCGGTATGCTAATTCTGTAGAGTAGCAGACCTGAAATCATTACTTAAGGTTAAATATAGAGCAACTTCCTCCAGTGTGCCTGGATCCTGGAGGTGTACACTATGCTTGGAGTTTGTAGCATTTTAATGATCCTGTTCTCAGAAGTGTTAAGGCGCTGAATGAATTTATATGTTAGCTTTCTAATGAGTGATTTGTAACAGTGTAAGTTCATATAGGCACATAGCGTACTTGTACTCTCATATTTTGAGAGCCCCAGAAACATTTTCATGATATTGTGATATGAGATACTTAGTCTATTCACTGTAATTTTCTTATAGTTCCACCATAGTTGTGCTGTATACATTGGTGAGCAGTAGGAGTTGAACAATGTTATTTTTGTATCCCATGTGCACATATGAAATTTTCTTAATATTGAATTTCCCTGCATGTAAAGTTGCCTTCGCTGACGACCCATATCCTCATCATCTGAGCGATCACATGAAATATAGTGTCCTAGATACTTTACTTTACTTACTTCTTCTATAATTTCTTCATACAAATGGAATTTAGGTAGCTTTGATTTCAATAGAAGGTTAGATTTAAATATTATGATATTGCTCTTTATAGGATTAAATTTGACTGAATGTTCGATTCCAAATTTTTCACATACTCTTAATAATTTATCCAGTCCTGCTCCAGAGGGCGCGATTAAGGCTAGGTCATCAGCATACATGAGATGATTTACAATGGTGCTGCCAATACAGCACCCAGTGCGAGTCTTGTTCAGCTCCAGACTAAGATCATCCATGTAGACGTTGAAAAGATACGGAGACAATATCCCCCCCTGCCTAACACCATTGGTTACGGCGAAAGAGCCTGACAGGATGTTGCCCCATCTTACACACATTTTTTGATTAGCATACCAGAAAATAAGTATCCTAACAATATAGCTAGGCACTCCCCTGTTAACTAATTTTTCAAATAAGGTTTTGTGACACACCCTATCAAAAGCCTTACTTGCATCAAGAAAACAAGAGAAAATTGAGCTATTTAGTTTGTTGTATGTATCAATCACTTCTTTCAGCACATATATGCATTGGTCTGTGCCGTGATTTTTCTTAAAGCCAAACTGATTGCTGCTGGTGACAATATATGCAGACATTCTTTCTAGCATTATCATTTCAACTACCTTACTCACCACACTAGCAAGTGCTACTGGGCGGTAGTTGTCTTTTGCTGTAATTTTACCTGATTTATCTTTAATGACAGGAACAAGTATTACGGATATCATAGACTCCGGCAGGACACCATGCGTAAATAGACTGGTGATGCAAGAACTAAGTTTATCTATTAACAACTTATCTGCATATTTAAGATGTTCTGCATATATACCATCCAGCCCACAAGCTTTATTTAGGTTAAGTTTTCTTATGGCATTCTCAAGATCACTTTCAGTCACTTTAATGTCTTCATAATTACTATCTTTCACATATTGAATTGCACCATTAGTAGACCTTTGGTTTACACTGTTAAGTAGTTCCTTAAAATGAGTTTTCCATAAGTCAGCAATGTTCTCTTCACCCGTAACCCCCTCAACACTGACAGGTAATGGTGTGTTACAATTTTGCATGGATCTGATGTCCTTCCAAAAACAGTTAGTATCCTTTTCTGCCAGACTCTTTGCAAGGGCTTCCTTCCTTAATTGGTTTTCATTTTGCTTAATAAATCTAATGGCATATTTGGTCCTAGCCTTTGCTCTTTTGTGAAGTTCAAATATAGGCCCCTGTCTAGGCTGACCTACTTCAAGCCAATGAGACCTAGCATCTCTGGAGGCCTGATACAGGTCAGCCACATACTCTTGCCAACCTGGCTTATTGAATGAGGACTTATATTTACGGCTATTAAAAATACTTTCCCCCGCTTTTGATAAAGAATCTATTATACTATTGTAAAATTTAATAATGTCCTTTCTGTGTTGTGCATCACTACATTTTGGATCCCTGCATTGTGCTACACCATTACCATCATATTGCACCCTATTTAATAAGTCCTTGGTTTTATCACAGTACATTTGGCACTCTTCATTTGAGATTACATTCCATGGAACTTTTGCCTTGATGCTATTGCTATTTTCTGTTATTTCCGGTGCTTTATTAATTTGGATTGTTAATTCTATAGGTATGTGGTCGTCATCCGTAATGTCGTATCTTATGGCCATTTCTGAGATAGAGTCATGAAAGTCAGAGCTAGAGATTGCATGATCAAGCCACGACCTGGTCTCCCATGCTTCACTAACATATGTATAGCTATTTTCTGGAAGCAGGTTTTTGGAGGACAAAATTAAACCTTGCTCCTCACAAAACCTTAACATATGTTTAGCAAACATGGAACCACCCAACTCGTGAGGGGTAGCATTCCAATCACCTACCACTGAGTAACACGTTATCTCTAATTCAGAAATTAGGCCACCAAGCTCCCCTAACTTTTCCAAATAAAGTTCTTCATTTTCTGCACACTGATACGGTAAGTAAACACAAAATATTGCAAATTTTCTGTGTCCCACTTCCAGCTGTATTCCCGCACACCAGCTTAAATTTGTCTCAATGGTTTTAATTACACTATCTAGGCACGATCTCCACATTATTGCAACTCCCCCTGGGGGGTGACCTGCCACAATACCATCACGTGTGTCCGTAGTGGAGACCCCGTACCCATGGAAATCTTTATCTAATATGTTCAAATTACCTAAGTCCTGTTTTGTGTACCAGGTTTCCTGAAGGCAGACTATGTCACTGGTCCTTAATGTAGATACGATGTCAGGTCGCAACAGGAGATTCCTCTTTGTTTTGGGGAGTCCTCTGCAATTGTATGAAGTTACTTTTATACTTGCTGCTGTTGTTGGTATCCCCTCCATTACTGCGAGTTGGATAGTGGTGTGCGATGCCTCCAAGTCCCAGAAGCCTCTGCACTGTCCTCATTGGGATATTGTCTTGGTTCTCTGTACCAGTTGACATATGCATCTTCTGGCCACAGGTCAGGATTCATGAAAACATCTGGATCTGGACATTCGCTAGTTATACAAAAGGAGGCACAGGTAGTGGACCTGGAGAGGGTGGTCAGCTGTCTTACCTCTATATTTATATGTAGATTATCAGCCAAGTATGTCTTGAGATTCTCAGCAGTAACACTAGGGTTGAATCCTGTGGCAAACACCCTAGCTAGTCGGGGCCTTTTGATGGTATTGAGGCCAGTATCCTTGACCCTACCTTTAATTCCTGGCTGGTTTCTCGGTCTAGGGTGAACCTGCTCGCCTTCCCTAGAGTAGCGAGGCTTGCCATTCACCCATTTGACCATAGTCCATGGGTTTTCCCTTGCATTGGCTCCTTCATTTGGTTCAGTTTGTGTAGGTAAATTTGAGGATGGTGTAGCTGGCACTGTATTATCTTCTCTCGTTGCCGACGATAAAGATTGCTGTTGTGTTCGGTGTTGTTGCTGTTGTGGTCGCTGCTGCTGCCACACCTGGTGTTGCCTTTGATATGAATGCTGCTGCTGGGTTAGTTTGGATTGTTGTAGTTGTCGCTGGTGTTGTTGTTTTTGTTGATGCTGTTGCTGCTGCTGCACCTGCTGTTGTTGCTGCTGCACCTGCTGCTGTTGTTGCTGCTGCACCTGCTGCTGTTGTTGCTGCTGCACCTGCTGTTGTTGCTGCTGCACCTGCTGTTGTTGCTGCTGCACCTGCTGTTGTTGCTGTTGCACCTGCTGGTGCTGCTGCTGTTGTGGTTGTTGCTGTTGTTGCTGTTGATGCTGTTGTTGTATGTGTCGCTGTTGTTGCTGGGGCTGTTGTGTTTGGAGTTGTTGCAGCTGTTGCTGTTGTAGTTCAGCCTGCTGTTGCTGGTGGTGGTGTTGTAGGCCTATGGGTGGTTGTTGTTGTTGATGCTGTTGTTCTAGATGCTGCTGCTGTTGTTGTGTCACTTGTGCCTGTGGTTGAGGTGGAGCGTTAGTAGAGTTATTTTCTAACTTATTCACTCTGTCAGCTACATTTGAAACCACACTGCTTATGTCCACTATGGTTTCTTTTTGACCTGTGGTACACTCTCTCAGTAATTTAACTTCCATTTGGGTGTTCTTGATTTCACTAAGTAGCACTGACACATCTATCCTATCAAATTGTATAGGTGGTAGGTCCTTTAGGTCCATGGCCACGAAAGTGGGTAAGCCCATAGCCTTACTCTCTTGTAGCAATTTAATAATGTCTTTAATGTTCTCAGCACTTTTGTTTGCACCAACTCGTTTAATATTTCGATAATTGTTATCTTCACTAGTACCAATAAGATCGAACACTCTGTTCTTGGCTGTCACAATTTTATCTTCATCATAAAAGGGCACACACAGCTGCACAATACTGTCTGTAGGTAGACTATCTATTTTATTTGATATAAAGCATAACAGTTCGTTGATTTCAAGGCCATCACTATTTCGTCCCTGGGTTGAGATTGTCCCACCTCGCCCCGCCATCTTGTTTTATACCCAGATGACCAGGGGGGCAGATATTCCACTTCACTTTTCACTCACTTATGGACTATTCACTAACACTGTATATGTTCCACCACATTCTCTGTGCATTCATTGTGGAGTTATATACGTTGTTTGCTCTGTGTAGTGTTGACATAGGGTATATATGTTGATAACTTGGAGCAGCAGTTTACCCAAGGTACCTCTCTTCTTCTTCTTGCAAGTTATTTGAATAGCTAGGTAGAATTAGGCATTTCTTATCTCTCAGAAGTCTGTAACCTTGAGGTGAGCAATTATGCAAGAGAGAGGAGAATATCAAAAATTCTGAGGAGTAATCAAATTTAGTGAGAGTCATTAAATGAAGCTGTTCACAAACGAATTTGAGTGTATTCTGATACTTGAAGCCATTATCCTGTACAATAGTTGACACAAAGGAGATCACAAGTTGAATTATTACAATTGCATTAATTGGGTTTGAGGCAGGATTATTGATATCGCACTTACGCAAAGCATCAAGCAACACTTCAAGTGTATTAATGTCAGTGACCTTTGAAGGAATCTTATAATCCCCTAGCTGGTTTATTTGCACCGCCTGTACACTAGCCTGAACATTACAGTCTGATTTGATGACTAAGGACAAAATAACTTTAGGTTGTGGGGAATGAACAATTCGAGATATATGAAAATCTTCCTCGTTTTCAATAACTGTCCAGTATTTCTTATCAATGAACTGTATTTTGTCTTTAAGTTCATCTAAAGAATGAAATGTTATGTCTTGTTTGTACTTATTGTTATCTGCAATACTCTTTGCTACCGCAGCTTGAATGGCAAACTCTTCCATTCGTTTCCTCTTCTTGTCCGGGGCTTCTCTAGCATGTGATGGGCCAGAAAGGTAAGAGGGGCAGTTTGGCAATTGTGATGGAATTACACCATCTCAGAGCTGAGGATACGTCAACTTGGCCACTAATTTAGTTCCGCTCTTCTCGTCAAAGTACGAAGTCTCTCGCCTTATTTCATCAGGTCTAAAATGGAGCTCACACACCTGTAAGAGATGAAAGCTCCGATATAGCTAAGCTAAAAATAAATCGTTGCATAATTGTATTGCGAGCGATATTATTGCTTGGTAGTTCAATCATTCACGAAGGAGTAAATACACTGATTTTGAGCAGTGTGTAATTTGACTTATGAATATTATATACAATTCAATATACCACACTTAAATTACAGTACTGGGTAGGCTTAAATTTTGTATATATATTTTTCCATAATTGGGAATACAACATTATTTCATTATGCAGCATTGATCCAGGAGGAGGATCCAATTCAATGCATCCGCCAGCGTCGTCGTCAAACATACACAACAAACAAAATAACTTCTACTCCGTGGTTATGGATAACTTGCTTCGTCGATAATAATAATAATACTAATAATACTAATATTAGTAATTATAATAATATCAATAATGAAATTAATAATAATTATATTAAAGGTAACACATCTATTATATCATTAATGAAGTCATCGATATACCACATAATAAACTCCCGAAAATATATATACTCCCACTGTTGAGCTACTCAATTACTATTATTCTTATTCTTATTATTATTACTGTATTATTACTACTATTATTATTATTATTATTATTATTATTATTATTATTACTATTATTATTATTATTATTATTAGTATTATCAATATTATTATTATTATTATTATTTATATTAACATTATTATTATTTCTATTTCAACTTGCTGAAGGAATGAGTAAATTTAGTCATGTAATGTTTAAGCCTACCGTACTCAATACTTAGACACGTGAATAACATTGTAGAATAATTTTTACTCACCCTGCTGTTTTCATTTGGAGTGTAATCTACTCGTCGAATGGCTGTAAGCCATTTGCTGGAAAGGTCAGCATTCCTTGGGAACCTAAACACGTGCACTTTCGGTCCCGATCTGTAATTCCCCTTGCAATTTGGCACCGAACACGTGTAAGGCATTGTTGATGATCATGGAGAAGCTATCACAGGGAATAATGTACTTATAAAGTATATATGAGGGGGAAATAGTTTGGAAACAGGGACAACCTCCCCCTACCTCACTAAAATGTATACTGACCTGCGAGGGTAGTGACCGTTTCAGCACTCCTTTTGTCGACGTCACAGAATTTAAAGGTCCCATCCGTGCGGCCTGGTACTCTAGGTGGCCTTGGTCAAGGTAAGTGTCTTCCTTCCTTGCTAGTTCGTGGAACTATCAGAACCATGTAGCAAAAAGAGAATCCAGAAAGGGGAGCCCAAAGTGGGTTGCCCAAAATTAGTCCTCTTCCTGATGGGGGGGAACCCGATCTGGTAGATCTCTAGTTATTACACTATCCTCATAATCCCTTGAACAAAACAAGGTAGGAATCCTTTGGTACTTGGTTTGTGCACCGCATCGAAGGCCAGAAAGGGGGAGCCCAAAGTGGGTTGCCCAAGCTAGTCCTCTTCCTGATGGGGGGAACCCGACCTGGTAGATCTTCGATCACAGCACACAACTGACAAGTTGAACACCAGCTATCTCTGGCTGTTCTTACCCTGAACTAAAGAATACCAAATGGCAAGCTTAGTTAATGATGTCCAGGCTGGGTGAGTATAAGGCAATCTTCTTGCCCCTACTTAAGGCGCCCGGCTTGAGAGGATCAAGGGCGTTTGGCGCGTGGTGGTTATGTCCTTGTGGCTCTGGGGGTGGCGCGCCTGGACTCTGGCTGGCAGGAGTAGGGTTGGCTGCAGGTTTTAGTGGCAGCTAGAGATGCGGTCTTATCATCCTGAGACCGCATCTCACTACCGTCTGGTAGAGAAAAGTCCCGACCCCGGGACTGGAGATGGTAATGTCTTGAAGTATTATCTTCGTAGACAGGGGTCAGGTGCTGGAGGAAGTGGTAATAAATGACTCCCTGGTTGTTAGGGGTGGCCATCTTGTCTCCGGTGAGGGTGAGGAGAGAAGAGGAGTCATAGTACCTCAAATGGTCGAGGAGGTGGTGAAGTGACTTGATCACTTTGGTGGAGTCCTTCCGCGCCAGGGTTATCATGTCAATCCGCATCTTGGTGGTGGTCGTCAGCGAGGGCGTTGTCGTGGCTGGAGGTGGTTGGAGAGTGATGACAGAGAGCCTGGCTTGGCCCAGGTCATGAGGTTGTGCGGACGCCGAAGTACCAGGCTGGGGGGAGGAGCTTGGTGCGGACGCCGAAGTACCAGGCTGGAGGGAGGAGCTTGAAGACGCTTGATCCTTAACCTTTCTCGCTTTAGGCTGAGACAGGGCTGGTTCCCATCTGGTGGGTGGCTTCACAGGTCTTCCACAGCGGGTATGAGAAGGCAGTCTGGGAAATGGGGGAGATGGAGTTAGAGGTGACATTGAGCGAAATTTTGATATTGTTTTTCGCCTGGGAAGTTGAGAAGGAGGGGAAATAAATTGAGGAGAAGGAGGTAGGGTTTTAGAGATAGGAGGAGTAGGTGAGGGTTTTTTAGGACGGAAGCTGGGGGTGATAGGCAAAGTGGGGGGTATGTTGGTGAGTTGTGGTGGCGAGGGGGAAGACTAGACGTGGCAAGGTTAATTAAAGGTGATGGTTGAGAAGGAGGTTGCGGAGGTGAAACGAGAGGAGAGGAGATGTGAGAAGATTTGGGCTTAGGAATGCGGGAAGGGGTGAAGGTGACAGGAGGTGAAAGAGAAGAGGGGGAAGTTTGGGTTTGAGTAGAGAGAACAGGAGGAGGTCGATGTTTAGGAAGGTGAGAAGGGGTGAACTGGTTGAGGCGAGTGGGAAGGGTGACAGGAGGTTGCAGTACAGGAGAGTGAAGGGCAGGCAAAGGAGAATTGAGTGGGGGAGTGGAAAGAGGTGGAGGGAGAGGGACAGCATGGTTGAGAGGGACAGGTCCGGAAAGACAGGAAGTTTGAGGGTGAAGATTTGAAACAGGGGTACAGTCAACATCCTGATCAGGCTCAGCTACAACAGTAATATTCTTATTAATAGGTTGAAACCTTCTGACAAACCTATTCCTATAAGTGCGAGATTCCCCATGATAGTTAATTATGACCTGGAAACAGTTTGGGATCCTAAGGACCTCAAATGGACCCTTGTACCGTGGCTTCAGTTTGGAGGGTACAGGTAAGATGGTGACCATGACTAGGTCGCCTTCTTGGGGGCTTCATCAGGCTGGAGATCTTGGGAAAACTGGAGCTGACGTAGGCGGTTCCTGAGGTGGACGAGGTTGGTATTTAGACCTGGTGAGGCCTCAGTAGGGGCAGCTAGGTGACGTAGTGGTATGAGGAGAGGTGGGCTCCCAAAAACCATCTCATGAGGGGTGATCCCGTTGTCTCTGGGGCAGGTGTTTATTCCCCATTGTATGATGCGAATTTAGCTGGTCCAGTCCAATGAGTTCATCTGTTGGAGGCGTGTCCGGATTTGATTGGCGATGGTTCTATGAGATCGCTCGCAGATGGAGTTTCCTTTTGGCCAGTAGGGTGAAGAGTGGCTGATGTGAAATCCAAACATTTCGGAGATCTGCGTCCAAATTTGTCCGGTGAATTCAGGGGCATTGTCGGAGTGGATTGCCTGTGTCAATCCAAAATAGGGAAAGACATGTTGTAATAATGCCTCGGTGACGGCCATAGCAGTGTGTTCTCTGGCAGGGCAGGCGATCACGTATTTTGAGTACGTGTCCACGAAGGTGATGATGTAGCGGTATCCCCTGTCGTTTTGTAGAGGTCCCATGACGTCTACTGCCAAAAGTTGCCAGGGTTTAGAAGCGATGAGTTTGCCGGAAGGTCCTGGGGTGCGTGTTTGGTCTTTTCCCAGGGTGCAGGCACGGCAAGCTTCAGTGATTTTCTTGGCCGTGGTGTAGGGGCGAGGAGTCCAGTAGATGTTTTTGAACGTGTTCACCAACTTCTTTTGGCCTAGATGGATCCCGTTGTTGGTGTGCAAGGAAGACATCATTTGTTCAGCATCCTCAGGCCCTAATACGATCTGACCTTCTGGGGTAAAGAGGGCATCACCCCTTCTTTGTAAGAGGCCAAAAAGTCGGGTGGAGATCCAAGTTGGTTTGTCGTTCCGGAGGTAGGCCTGGATGAGAGGGGGAGTGGTAGTAGGTGGTGGTCGAGGTTCTTGGATGGCGTTGAGTTGTTCTGGTGCCAGTGGGAGCCGGGATAAGGCGTCTGCATTGGTATGGAGTTTTCCCGGCCTGTAGGAAATCTCAAAATCAAACTCCTCAAGTGATTCTCGCCAACGGACTGTTAGGGCATTCTTAGAGTCAGATTTCCTGAGCCATTGTAAGGCTTGGTGGTCAGTGATGATGGTGATCTTGACGCCAGCTAGGTAGGCCCGGAAGTGTTGGAGGGCCCAAACGATGCCTAAGCATTCTCTTTTAGTTACCGGGTAGTTGGTTTCTGCCGGGGTTAAGGTCCGGCTGGCACAAGCAATGATGTGCTCTCGTCCTTCTCGATTTTGGGAGAGGACTGCACCGACGCCGAGAAGGGACACGTCGGTGTAGAGTCTAAAGGGTAGTTGGTAGTCCAGAAAAGAGACGACAGGGGAAGACACGAGTAGGTCCTTGAGGGAGGTGAAGGCTTGGAGACGGTCGGGGGTCCACACAAAAGGTTCTTCCTTCCTAGTTAAGTCGTGTAGAGGTCTGGCAATGGTGGCGAAATTCTTCACAAACCTCCGATAGTAGGAGGCAAGGCCTAGGAAAGCTCTTACTCCTTTTACTGACTTCGGGGGTTGGATCTCCTGGATGGCTTGGAGTTTCTTGGGGTCAGGTGCAAGTCCTTCTTCTGACACCAGATGTCCTAAGAATTGGACCTGATGTCGAGCCATGGTGCATTTAGTAGGCTTCAGCTTTAATCCGGCTTGTTGGATCCTCTGGAAAACTTGGCGGAGGCGTTGGAGGTGTTCTGCCCAGGTACGACCAAATACTATGATGTCGTCCAAGTACGCCAGACATGTTTCCCAAGTTAATCCCTGAAGTACGGATTCCATCAGTCGGGAGAAGGTGGCGGGACACTAAATTTAAAAAGATCACCCGCAACCCAACCGACGAAATCAAACGTATTGCCAACACCACCATCACCGCCATCAACGCCAAACAAGGAGGGATCCACCTTAAAAAACTCGTCGGAGAATACACCCCTGGTTATGCGTACGGAACCATCAAAACACACAAACCTTGGAACCCCCTCCGCCCCATCATCTCCCAGATCCCCACTGCCACCTACCAGATCGCCAAGGCCCTGAACAACCTCCTCACCCCCTACGTGCCCAGCCAATTCAACCTTAACTCAGCCCACGATTTCTTGGAAATTTTACGAGATGCCCCCCGTAACAACAACCACACTATCGCCTCTCTCGACGTAGAAAGCCTGTTCACCAACGTGCCAGTGGATAGGACCATTGACATGATTCTACGTCGAATTTATCATTGCCCTGATACACCTACACTGGACATCCCGGAGAAGGCCCTGAAAACACTACTGGAGCTATGTACCAAGGAAGCCCCCTTCCTTTGCCCCCGGGGCAACATGTACAAGCAGATAGACGGTGTGGCGATGGGCAGCCCCCTAGGAGTTCTTTTTGCGAACTTTTTCATGGGTACCATCGAGGAAGAGCTCCTAGCTGCCCAACGACCAGCCGTCTACTGTAGATACGTGGATGACATCTTCGTGCAAATCAAGGACCTCCACGAACTACAGGAACTCCAGCGTCGCTTCATGACCTCCTCCGGACTTAACTTCACCTTTGAAAAATCTAACAATGGACAACTCCCCTTCCTCGACATCCTCGTAGCTCTGAACGACCATGGGTTCAAAACCACCGTCTACATTAAACCTACTAACACAGGACAATGCCTCAACGGCGATAGTGAATGCCCCCGCCGTTATCTTCTATCCTCCATCTCCGCCTATGTTAGGAGAGCCCTCACGCACTGCTCTACCTGGGCCGACACCCACCAGGAACTAGAAAGACTATCCCAAGTTTTAGTAAATAACGGATACTCCAACTCCGACATCTCCAGCACCATCAACCACCATCTTGAAAAATGGTACACCCAAAGACCTCCCAACATTGACCCCCCCAATGAAATTAAGATCTTCTACCGCAATTACATGTCCTCTGAACACAAAAATGACGAGGCCGTCTTAAAAGAAATAATCTCCAAGCATGTCCACCCAACCAACCCGGAAAACAAAATCAAATTAATAATTTATTACAAATCCCCCAAGACCTCCAACCTCGTTCTCCGCAACAAACCAGCCTCCACCAAGATAAAGAGCCCGATGACCGACGATCACGTCATTTACCAACATACCTGTAATTATGAGGACTGTGGACCTCATTCCTATATTGGTATGACGCAGACTCGTCTTTCACGTCGGTTAACTCTTCACCTTCAGGCTGGAGCCATCAAAGACCACTATCTCACCCCTAACCACCCTCACCTCACACGCAACGAGTTAGAGAAACACACCACCATACTCGATAAAGAAAGTGACCCAAGGAGATTACCTATACTCGAAGCTTTATATATCCAAGCCTTACATCCCAACATCAACAACCAAACTCTGGACCTTCAGATCCTTCCTTCTGCCAAAAGGCACTACCCTACAGGACCTAACACCACTCCTCGCCCCCCAGTGCCCTTGACGCAGCCCCCCGCGCTACCTCCTTCAGCTTCGTCTTCTGCAGGCGCCACACAACTTAGGCCACGCCCCTCGACACGCAGCCAATCAGCTTCGACCCCACCTACTGACCACCATCCCGCATCCAGTGCGCATGCGTGAAGCGGTTAACCCCTTCTCTCTCCTAGTTTACGCTTCCACCAATAGCAGACTTTTGCCCCCTGTTTTCCGCCTCCTCTGATCCTCCACCCTCTATATACCCTTCCTGTTTACCTTTTATATCATTCCTTCCTTACTTGATAATGCTGGTTGTCCAGTGAAACGCGTCGTATATCCTGTATCATCATGTACATTTATGTAACCCTGTACCACCATGAATTTTGCTCATCTCCTTCATCTACTTCCTGCCACCCAGCGAAAACTCATCAGAGACCTGGAAACTTTGAATAATAAAATTTCCAACGCAGAAATTGCCATTTCTTTCAACCTCGTATGTATTAAAGAAAATTTATTACCTGGCTTTACTAACATATATATATATATATATATATATATATATATATATATATATATATATATATAATATATATATAAATATATATATATATATATATATATATATATATATATATATATATATATATATATGTATATATACTTACACTAACTTTATATATATATATACTGTATATATAAATAAATAAATAAAATATAATAATATATAAATACTCGATTATGGGCCTTGGGCTTGCTCAGGACCTTGGGGCTGATCTGCTAGACACCCTGGGGAACAGGAATAACAAAACAAATATATACGGTATATATATATAAAATAAATAAAATAAACATAAATAAAATGAAATAAATAAAATAAAATAAATAAAAACTAATAAATCAAAATAATATATAAATATTTAAATAAAATACAAAATATAATAATAATATAAATACTCGATTATGGGCCTTGGGCTTGCTCGGGACCTTGGGGCTGTTATATACTGTATATAGGCTATATATAATATATAAATATAATTATAATAATATACTGTAATATAACTAAAATTCCATAGAGTACTTACCATACTTCCTGTAAGCATTCCTGTGACATTTTCGTGATTATAATGTATTTATTTCGTAGGCAGTATTTATTGATAAATATATTTGTCTTTCAAGCAAAAAATAGTGTAAAGTCATCAATGATACCTAGACAAAACTGCATCAATACTCAAGGGGTTAACCAAGATTCACTCCCCTCAGTCACCAAAAGTCACAAGTAACATCTTATATACATATATAGTTCGAATTATTCACTAAACACTTTCACTGGGTAGATGAAATAATCCACAATTGCCTGCCTATAGCTAGGCATGGTGGGCCAGAGGGAGGGAGCCCAGAATTTAAAGGGCCGGGACCCTGCCTCACAGTCTGGGGGCCGGGAAACTACCGACTTTACAGAGGCCCGCGCTCCTCAGAGAGGGTCGCTATGGGGTTGCTAGATACTTCCTTTTGTAACTTACTGATGCCTAACTTACCAGTCCAAATTGAGTCAAAATCGAGTCATAAACTTATTTTTGGCGAATATTTCTAACTTTCAGGTGGCATTATGACACGATTGCATCATACGAGCACTCTTGGAGGGGTGGCGTTATGACGCGATCGCGTCCTATAGATGCGGGAGGGTTAAGCCTAGCCCAAATTATACAGTCAGTGTCGATGGATATAGGCCTAACCTAGGCTAAAGAAATGTATTGGCTGAAATTCAACTACTAGCAACTAGGCTAAAAAAAAAAAAAAAAATCGATCGCCGGGGTTTAAGTTCCCGTCTATTTTTACGGCGATTTTTTTCTGTTATTTTCACCCTGTTGGCAATGTATATGATGATGACAATAAGTCATGGAGGCGTGAGGGGCGGGCTTTCATTATTGTATCCAAATGCAGTCAAAATAGATGGGGACATGATCGCTAGCGTCTGCCGCGGCTCCGAGTAGTGTAAACAAGGCGGGCGGTAATATCACAGCTGCTTCTCCCTCCTCCTGCTGCTGGATCTCGTCCTACAGGTTCATACATATAAGCCTGGACACCACCAATATTCATCACTTGAGGTTCTTTGCCATAATCACGGTTATCACCCTCAGTATTGGCAAACGAATCGGAACTACTGTCACTATCCTCCATTTCCACCTGTCGGAAGAGCTTGTTGTGTTCCTGGGCATACGTCATCAGAGCGCTTAAACTCCGAATCCAGAAAAGTGTCACCCATATCCTATTTTGGCCATTATATAAATAATTAAGCCATTGTAGCAGAAAATATTGCACCAAAAGCTATAGTGCACACTGCCGGTAATGATTGTGGAGGAAAATAATAGCATGCACACCCACCTTTAACTGACCTAACATACTTCGATGCAATTATGCCTCAGAAATTGTTTTTAAGAAAGTAAATATAGAGTAATCGATCAATAATATAGACAAGCGCCGAAAAACCTGTAGCCTACATCAAGTTAGGCTATAACCCGTAAAATATAGGCTATCATTGGCATAGTAACATTACTAATATATATATAGGCTAACTATAAAAATTAAATACAAACCGCATATCGGGTAGATGGGACTTGTCAGCCTTGGTCGGCAACTCATTTAGGGGAGACAACCTTATAAAAATCTGGGTGGATGGGACTCGTCAGCCTTGGTCGGCAACCTGTCTAGGGGAATAAACCTTATACAAATTACCGAAGGGCGACACGCTCATCGGTGCCACTTGCTTGTGGCGAACTCTACAATAGATACAATAGATAGAATAGATACAAAGCATAATAATTAATCAATAATATAGACAAACGCTCAAAAACCTGTACAGCAAGTTATATCCCATTACAATATATCATTGGTATAGTAAAATTACCAATATAAAACGAAACAAATTAGATAAAAACCAAAAAAAAAAAAAACACATCAACTCATCGAGCCTCGAACCCTTGCGAGTAGGCTTACGAATTTAAAAACGAAGTCGTTACCGGCTAGGCTATGCTTACTGCACTGAAGTCTAGACGGAGTAGCTGCGAGGGTTGCGCTCCAAGTTGCTTGTTGTTATATATAGCAAAATTGTCATGATAAGTTGATAACTATGATTTTTATAGGTGTGCCACCTTATAATTTATATTGCGACACATATATAACATGGAAGGAGGCTAATTAAGCTTAATTATGATAATATAATGTCGAGGTGAGATTTAGGCTTACTGTTATGATAGCTTCGCTAGTCACCTCCAGGGAGTGTTAGCGTGATCGCCGTCTGATTGCAAACAATCTCAAACGTGATTAGTCGAATCAGAGGCGATCACGTTCAGTAGAGCTATCCCGTTTGCACGTTTGGGTAGACTGAACGCGCTCCTGGTAACATACCGTCTGTGCAAGAGACCACCCCCAGCTCTCTAAGCAGTCACTCTCCAGCCTCGGGCTTGTCAAACCGAGTTACGATTGACAAGGAGCGGTTGTTGAGTGTCGGCTTTCCAGCCAAACCTAAGGTAAGCTTATCACCAACGCCCAGAACGACATTGATCAATCTGGTAGTTGCAAATAAGCTGCCTCCCCCCCCACAGCGTGAGAGTGAGAGAAGTCAAGACAGGAGCAGTCGCGAAAGAAAACCAGCCGCCACACTCGGCGCCTGTTGGAGCTCTTCGGTCCAGATCCTGACTTGTGAAGAAGCTGGACTGTGTCTGAATCAGTCCGGAAGTTAAACAAGTCGTCATCGGGTCTCAAGCAGGACCTCTCCAACTATGCTGGCACTTTCTGGGGTTCTTCGGTCCAGATCCTGGCTTGTGAAGAAGCCGGACTGTGTGTGAATCAGTCCGGAAGTTAGACAAGTCGTCATCGGGTCTTAAGCAGGACCTCTCCAGCCGGCTGTGTGGTGCGGGTAGCCGAGACAACTACCATCCTGATGATAGCCCATTCCCTGTGCTTCCTTCGCCCCCAGTGCTCTCCTGTCCTCCTCTCCCATTAAGTAACTTTATGTGTTTTGTGGTGCAAGTGTTTTTAGTGAGTTATAGACCTAGATGTGCCGGGACTCTGCCAGTGTAACATAGTATAATTGAAGACGTGCTATGCGCCTTCCCTCGAGTTTTGCCTTTCTGTGATTCCGTTTGTTGGAGAACAATTACACCTGTCCTACACCGGCTTTGTGTATACATATACTTTCTCGGGTCTGGGCTCCCGCGACCCCCTGAAAAGGAAATATAGATACAACATTGCCACTCTATCTTATACATACAACAGTACCGACGCCTTAAGACTCAAGAATCTCATTCTTCCTATGTTTCTGGAATCAAGCCAAATCTGTTCTTCGACTTGCCAAACACCCTCTCATCAATAATAAATGCACTGAACTATATCCAACTCTATCTCTTCCCAAGCTTTCTGGCATCTAGCCAAAAACCTCTCCAACAATTTTTCTTTCTCGTCTTTCCCTCCCCTTTTCCACTCTGATGGCACAACCATCACTTCTTCCTCTGACAAAGCTGTACTCTTCACTCAAACTTTTGCTAGAAACTCCATCTTGGATGATTCCGGTGCTATTCCTCCCTCTTCACCCCCCTCTCTCCTACTTATGCCTAATATCCTTATCTCTTCTAAAGATGTATTTTCTACCCTCTCTGGGCTTAATACTAAGAAGGCGTACGGTCCAGATGGTGTTCCTCCTGTTGTACTAAAAAACTGTGCTTCCGTGCTGACTCCCTGCCTAGGCAAACTCTTTCGTCTCTGTCTCTCTAACGTCTTCCCTTCTTGCTGGAAGTTTGCTCTCATTCAACCTGTCCCAAAGAAGGGTGACCGCTCTCAACCCTTCAACCATCGTCCAATTTCTCTCATCTCTTGTATCTCTAAAGTTTTTGAAACTATTATGCTTCCAAATTTCTTGAGCATTTCTCTTCTCATAATCTACTCTCATATCGCCAGTATGGCTAGGCATATCGAAGGCCTTAGATAGAGTCTGGCACAAATCTTTAATTTCTAAACTACCCTCCTTCGGTTTCTCTCCCTCCATCCGGGAGGTGCCTTTGTCTCTAATTTCCCTTCCGGCCCTTCCATATAGTTGCGGTTGTGGACGGCCATCATTCACTTCCACATCCTATCAAGTCCGGTGTTCCTCAGGGCTCTGTTCTATCTCCCGTTCTCTTTCTAATTTTCATAAATGATCTTCTAAACTCTACCTCCAGTCCCATTCATTCATACGCAGACGACTCTACCTTACACTACTCAATTAGTTTTCCTGAACGCCCCAGCCAGCAATCCCTCAAAGACAAACGTAATTAAGCCATGTGACACTTATCTTCTGATCTAACTACTATTTCCAATTGGGGCGGAGAAAACCTTGTTGCCTTTAATGCTTCCAAAACCCAAATGCTTCATCTTAGTACCCGTTCAGAACTCCCAGAGGACTATACCTTACAATTCAACAATACAAAAATCAATCCTTCATCTTCTCTCAATATTCTCAGTGTCTCTTTTTCTTCTGCTCTTACTTGGAAGGACCATATTACCAGTCTTGCTAAGGCAGCCTCCCAGAAGCTGGGTGTGCTCAACCGTTTCAAGGGGTTCTTTACCCCTACACAGCTTCTTGCTCTGTACAGGGGCACAGTGCGTCCTTGTATTGAGTATTGTTCACATGTGCAGGGAGGATCCTCTCACACCGCACTCCTAGACAAAGTAGAAAGGAAAGCCTTTCGTATCATTAACTCCCGCCCACTCACCAACTCAATGCAATCTCTCTCTCTTCGCCGCAATGTTGCATCTCTCTCGCTATTCTATCGCTACTATAATAATCAATGTTCCTCAGAGCTTTCCCAGTGTATACCACCTCCTCTACATAGGGTACATAGTACCCGTCTTGCAACACAATCCCACCCCTACTCTGTGCAACTCTCCAACCCAAGAGTGAAACGGTATTTTCAGACTTTCTTCTATTCAACTGCTGAGCTCTGGAACTCTCTCCCAGAATCAGTCTTTCCCTCTTCCTATGACTTAAATTGCTTTAAACTCCGTGTGTCCAGGCATTTTGGCTCGAACGTCCCTTGATTTTGGCCCTGTCACTCTTTCAACTCTAAGGGAGGCCCTCGATACAGGCAGTTCTGCCTTTTGTCTCCCTCACTCACATAGAAGAAAAAAACACCCTACACATCATTAGCTAGTACCTGCTGCATATCTAAGTCTACGCACTAGTTATCATTTAGACTTAGGCATTATAGTGTATTTTTATTTAGAGTTGAGACTCATTTATTCAAGCTTTAGAGTTCATGTCCTTCGGATTCTACCTATTTAACTACAGTATTGCATGTTCATGCTTTAGAGCCCAATTCATTCGGACTCTTGATATTCAACATTTAGGGAGCTAACGCTTCCTCAATTTATTACCTATTCAACAATCATCCTTATATATTTATTCAGTGACGTTTTATAACTTGTTTCGTGCTACTTTGCCGTATTTGTCAGGACGATTTGTTGCTTGTGAGGCCCATTGTCTCATTATTTTACTGATTTTATTCTCCTGTGTTATTACCCAGAGTGTTATCGCTAAATGTCTATGTGCCTATGAGTGTTGTGAATAAAACCATTGTACCCACCATTGTGTTTCTGTTATTGCATGTCATTTGTTTGGTATATATAGAGTTAAGGTCAGTCCTCGCCCAGTCGAGAGCATCCTAAGTTGAAGACTACTGCACAATTCCCAGAGCTGGGAAGTGCGACCAGAATAAGCCTAGTCGCTCTTCAAAAGCGTGGCATAACAACTATAATACCTTTTTTTGGGGTGACGACGGTCTAAGTTTAACACAAACAATTGAAGAAACTAAACTAAGTAAACAAACATATGGAAGAGTTTTCAGAGAATATGGTCTAGAGATTAACTCCAAAGAGAATAAAAAAAAAAAAAAAAAAAAAAAAAAAAAAAAAAAAATTTAAGGTAAAGTCACAGAGGAAAATAAATATTTAGGAGTAAACATAACAAATATGACAACAATATTTAAGTACCATAAGGAATATATGATCAAAAAAGCACAAAATCTAGCAAACCAGATACCATCTATTATTGCAAAGAGTAATTTTAGAAATCAGTGGCACTCCCAACAGTCTTATATGGTAATCAGATAATAAATTATAATAAAACTGACATAAAAAAAATACAAAGTATAGATAATAATTATTAGTGTATATTGTTCTGGAGTTGTATTGACTGTAAAATATAATTAGGTAGGTTCTTACTTGACTGGGGAAAAGGAGACCAATACAAACAAGCACGAAGGAAATAGAGGATAATATAACACAGAGTACAAACATAGATTATTCTTATTTCACAGTAACATATGATTATAGGTGCAATGTTACATCAGACATGGATAGGTAATTATATAACAGCACGACCGAGGATCCACTAGGCATCTCAAGGGGAATATCTTTGGCAGGTTCCAACAGTCTTTGAAGATGTGGCTGCGTTGTATTCCTGATGACATCCTGGTCCGTGGTGGTGGTCCTGCCGTGTGACGGTTGCAGAGTTGGCGTAGACTTCCTTGGGGTCTTCTGAAGATCTGTAGGGTTGAGGTCTTTTTTGAACACGAGCCGTTTCACCAGTGTCTTACGCTCTCGTATCGTAGGACTTGAGTAGGGAGTCGTTTCACCAGTGTCTTACGCCCTCCACTACGAGTCCTTGACCTTGACTTCCTATAGGAATCTCTGAAAGAACTTTGATATTAGATCTTGGGTTTATACGAGTATGAGCCGTTTCACCAGAGTCTTATGCTCTCGTATCGCGGACTTAAGTAGGGAGTTGTTTCACCAGTGTCTTACACCCCCCACTACGAGTCTTGACTGAGAAGGAAGCCGTTTCTTCAGTGTCTTACGTTCTTCCAACCAGCCTTACTTTTTTTGTAGGTTTACTAGAACTAGTGTGCTTGTCGGTACTGCATACTCTAATTATAGTAAATTCTGTATCCAGGCAATGTATGTAAAGATGTTGGGTGTCACCAGTGTGGCCCAACAAGAATAGCCTATTAGCAAATCCAAGGTACCTTCGAGAAATGCGCCGAGTAGTTCCACCAGTGTCTTACTCCCTCAAGGCAATTTCTCGGTTAATAGTCCCAAGTTTTCTGATACTTTGCCTACCGGTGTGATAATAGTATCTGTCCATCTCTACTGATGATGAGGTAGGCCAATTCCGTCGTTCTCCTTGGTGAGGCATTTCACGGCTAGAGGGGTGGCTGTGCGTGGAGGAGGGTCTGGGCCGGCTGCGGTAGCCCTTTTAGGAATCCGCGCCACGGCGGTGGTGCGTCTCGGAGTAAGAATCTAGGGCGCGTGGTATGTTAGTTTCTATGCACGGATTTCTCATCACGACGTCTTGAGGGTTTATCTTGATTTGGTGTATCATCAGTAGGTGCCATCCTCACAGGTAAGTTCTTTCCTGGGGTCGGGGGTGTAAAGTCAGTGAAAATAGATTAGCCTAAACAGAACCGGATGTGGAAATACCTTGAGCCAACCAGGCCAAGTGGGATATCTCTATTGGTCTAACTGGTAAAGTGTTTGCCTCACAACCCAAGGGTCCCGAGTTCAAGCACCTGGGCTTGATATTTTCGGGAGGCTATTCCCACATCTAACGAAGTTTAGGTGTGTTGGTAAAATTGTTCAGATGGTTGAGAGTATAAGATCGGAGCTCCATAAATCCTCTTTCGGGTATGGTGTAAAAACCAATTCCTACAGGACAAGGAAGGGGATAGGAGAGAACAGGGGGTGTAGTGAGACTCGCTTGGGTTGGGTTGTGGAGTTGCCGGCCACTCAAGCGAGTTGCCAACTGGGCCGTTAGTGTGCCTGTGTAGCACAAGGTGCCTTGTGTGTGCGCCGCTCAGTGAAGTTGATTCACCATTCCCGTTCGCCTCTCTGACGGTCTCACGGTCGTTTCGGCTCAGGCTTGTTCCTCTCTGTTCGTTCCTCTCTGTACGGAGCCTTCACTTCCCGGACGGTGAAGTAGTGTAAAGTCAGTGAAAATAGGTTATCCTAAACAGAACCGGATGCGGAAATACCTTGAGCCGACCAGGCCAAGTGGCATATATCTATTGGTCTAACTGGTAAAGTGTTTGCCTCACAGCCCAAGGGTCCCGAGTTCAAGCCCCCGCCAGGGCTTGATATTTTCAGGAGGCTATTCCCGCATCTAACGAAGTTTAGGTGTGTTGGTAAAATTATTCAGATGGTTGAGAGTAAGATCGGAGCTCCATAAATCCTCTTTTGGGTATGGTGTAAAAATTCCTACAGGGGAAGTGCCTGAGTGATGCAGGCGACCCGAGCGAAGTGTGGTGAGGAGTCGCTTGTGCCTAGCTCTTGTCTTGGTGACGTGGTGGCAGTGGTTGTTGGTGCGTGTGGGGCCTCATCTCTGTGATATGTATCCTTGGCGCTTTTCTTCCCTATCTCAAAATCCACTTAGTGGAAATGGCACTGTGGAGTGGGTCAGTGGAGGCATGTCTGGGAGCCTGGAGACAGTTTCTACCATGGCCATCCCTTTTGGGGTGCTTTCTCTGGAAGTGGGGCGTCAGATTGATGGTGATGATGACAAAAGAAATTAGAGAAGAACAATTCTATGATAACACTGTCTTCAGTGACTCTATTCAGATGCCACTCAAACACTTTGCAACTCAATGATAGGAAGAGGTAAACTGGAGAAGATACCATATGGTGCCCCACCTGTGAAGAAGAAAATTAACCTTTAGAACATTTTGTGATGTAGGCCTACTTGTGAATAGGCCTACTACCAACAGATAGGCCTAAGGGATACTAAGAACTATACGAGTGGTGATGGGCTGGTCTATCAGAGTGAGAGCTGAGCGATCTCTGCCATACCCATAGCTTACTCTGACTGTTCCTTTTACTTATATATCTTCTAGATCTCAAGTGACGGCGTCTTTTCCGTGGATCGACCTCCCTACTGCCAACCTAAAAGTTGGCAGATTGGGAGCCAAAGCGTCACATTTTTCCCTTGCCCCTCAACTTTCCCTTCATAATTGCTGAGGGGCACAGGGCCTTGGGTGGGGCTTTGGTTTCTCGGGCGTTTCTGCGCCCTCCTCAGCTCCCTGCCTTAGAGTGGCTTCGGTCACCTGGGTTTTGTTAGTGGTAAGCAGGGAGGGTTTTGTGGGGGCGCTCTATGGCCTTGGCCTTGCTCGGGACCTTGGGGCTGTTCGGCCAGGCAGCCTGGGGAACAACAACAACAACAACAACTATACGAGAGACCACATACATAAAATAAATTGGTCGAATTATTGTTTAAAGATAGCGAAAATAAGCATGAGGTGAAACAAACAATACATTATATGTGGATGAAAAGAGAAAACTCAGAAAACAACAGGAAATTTGAACTCAAAATATACAATAAACATTAAGTTAAATTGCCAATAGGGAGGGGGTATTGAAAAGTCTATCTCCCCGAAAATACACAGAACCAGAACCAGAACAGGCGCGGCCATTGATATGTATTGATATGTAGCCTACTGCGTGAGTCTGGAATAAAGCATTATATTATTATTATTATTATTATTATTATTATTATTATTATTGTAGTATTTATTTTATTTTCTAGACTATACTACTTACGTGGGGGATAAATCGACAGTCATCTAGAAGTTTGTATACTTTATTTAACAAAACTTCCTAACTACTCTAATAACTGTTTCTCTGTCCGGGCCGAGATGAGTTCAAGACACGGATTGAATATTATGTCGATTCACGATAGGTTGTACTTTGGCACCCTAGAGCCCCCGTTACTCCCTAGCTGAATTCCCGTTATTCAGGTATTGACTCAAGTCGACTTTGATTCAAAGGCACGTTATTAGTTTCTAATTTACCATAGTTTATTCCGAGCCCTACTGTGTCTACGGAGGAGACCAGGGCCTAATAAATCAATCATTATTTGCCGTAGCTCGATTGGTAGAGCGTTCGCCTGCTAACCGTGAGGTTGACGGTTCGAGCCTCGGGCCAGCGAGTGAGTTATTGGCAGATGTCAGTGCTGTTGGTGAACGGTGCGATCTAGCAATCTGTGGCAACTATTCACTGATTCATCAGGGCACCCACCCTAGCCTTGCTATTCAGCAGGGAGTGTATGGTGGTAAAAACTGCATCATCATCATCATCATTTAACAAAAGTTATATTCTTTATCTATCCTTAAGAATTAAACACGTCCACTGGGCCTATTGTGTCTACTCCCGAGACCAAGGCATTAATACATATAGGCCTAATCTCTTTACTACTCTTTCCTATATCTTACATTAACTCATATAACAAAGACGTCGTTACAACAAGGGTACCTTAACACTCTCTGAATGGACCATAAATTCCTACAAATGAACCAGCCGGAATTACAAGTTAGTTACATTTTCCTCTCAAATACAATCTTGGATTCTATCACAGTTACTCAAATGAACAGGTTGTTTACACTATTTACCTTGATAAATCTAATTGATAACACCCTCCAATTATAGTATGATACGCTCACGCAATCATATTACAAATAAGCTATATTCACAATAAACACTTAATCAATATTTCTTAACCTAACAAGTGCGCATGGGGGTAATTGGAAACGTCCCCCTGTGCTGACGTATTTGAGGTGTTTCCGTCACTAAAATATTAATTGTACCATTAATAGCATTAATACTTATCCATATGCGCCTATTAGGGGTTGATTATAAAGGTATTAACCTGAAACAACAATAAAACGAGTGAAAACAGCGTTTGGATGGTCAAAATCGGAGATATACCCCGCGAGTTGTATAATGTATGGGTGAGGCAAGCTGCTTTCCCGCCAATTTCCCCTAAGGCCACTGAGACACAGTCGATCGATACTCTCTCTCTCTCTCTTGCATTCGCTTGCTATCAGTGATGACCACACCCTGTAACCGGATTTCTAATGTTAGCACAAAAATATACCTCAGAATAAGGGAATAACAGGGAAAATAGGTGATAACTGAAGGAGAGGAGGAAAGTGGGGAACGAGGGGAGGTAGAGGACTGAGATTTTGCATGGCCCAGGGGCCAAAAAAAAAACATTTTTTTGTTTTTGTTTTTTTTCCGATGTCAAAAGTTGATTTTTTTTTTCTCTGACTCTTAAGAGTCTCCCCGCAGTCCGCCGGGGGAACTCTTAAGAGTCTCCCTGCAGTTCCCGGGTTAAATGGGTAAACTATACCCTAAGTAAAATGCCCCAGAACAAGAAGCCCACCACAGAAGCCACGAGCGAACACCACACAGAAACACCCGAAATAAAGGTCCACAGAACGAAAGGACCAGCTAACCGAGCCAGCCAATTCAGACAGGCCCAAGCCCGCAGGGCTAAGCAGCTCCAGGCCGCCCCTACCTACCCCTTCTAAACTGACCATTTTCCACACCTCACGTACACTACCCCCTCGTGTCCTACACTTCTAACTACAATGATGATGAACAGGAATATACATTCATATTAAAAACACCCATGCCCTGTCCCTAGGTTGAGCCAAAGCCAACAAATCAGACAGCCATATATCTATGTATGTTCTTACATCCGAGAAGTAGATGTTATATATCTTAGAAGTTAAAACACCCACGCCTGTCCCTAGACCTCGTATATCATTTCCCATGACGAGTATAGATATATGTAACCCGTGCTCAGTCGCCCCCTTGCATTGTTCCTCTAGTAACTAAGTATCTTTATCCGCCATTGTGTTCACCTTTTTCCATTTACTTTTCCACAATTGTCATACGTCTTCCACTTACCTCCTTCGTATCCACAGTCCACACTACGCCATTTTACTTCGTGTCCTACACCTCTTACCCGCCCGAATCTACCTACACGATGACGAATAAATAAACCTTTAAGTTAAATACCCCTGCTCTGTCCCTAAGTTTAAGATATAAATATCAACATACCCTAGCATACCTTGTCTTGCCAGACTAAGTTCTGAAGACCAATCGCCCCCATAAATCTATGTATTCAATCCTTAGGTTAAGTATTAATATCAACATACCCTAAAATACCTTGTCTTGCCAGACTAAGTTTCTGAAGACAATCGCCCCATAAATCTATGACATAGATTTATGGGGCGATTGTCTTAACCTAAGGATTGAATACATTGTATTCAATCCTTAGGTTAAGTATTAATATCAACATACCCTAAAATACCTTGTCTTGCCAGACTCAGTTTCTGAAGACCAATCGCCATAACCCCTCATATTGACGAGTAATAATACACCATGTTTTTCCCTACTTTATCCACAGTCAAGCACACACCTACAGTTAACCTCCTTCTCCCCCACCACCCCACAGTTCACATGATTCTATCTTTTCCAGACTCATATACCACCCCGTATTTGCAGCCCCCGGTAGCATTTGGCTAACGTACTTTCACTGTCCTTTCAAAACTCCAATATCAACTGCAGCCTAATGCCATCCCCACGCCCAGAGACCTTAGGGTCAAATTACCCTGTAGCCCCCCTGAGCTTCCCCCCCTCTCATTAAAATACCCCGCGCTTCTCGACTCTTGTCCGACCTAGCCTCTCTCTCATACCTCTTGAAGATCCTTGATTTTTCCGTTGCTAACGCTCTCCAACCTTTTATATATATACTCCTATCCAGCCTGCCTTCACTTCGTAGGCCAGAACAACATTAGAACTTTACTAACCCCTTGCATGCCATCTATTCTCTTACAACCCATTCACAACCCTGCACCCAATGGTCGTCGGTGCGAGGCTCGCCGCCTCGCCAGTAACTAATTTATATTGCCATACTTCCAGATAAATGTGGCAGAGTTAGCAACCAGTCTCCACCACATCCAGCAAACCATGCAATTAACAACCAACCGATTACAACCAGCTAGCCAAGGCACCTTCGATTTTGATATTAAGAACACCCACATCTGTCTCATAAACAGAGGGTTATTACAAACACTGGTGATATGGCAAGCCCCTAGCCACAGCCGCCGGACGACCTTCCCAGAGAGAGAGCGCCAGGCTACCCCTTTTTACCCACCCGAGGAGGGAGACCCCCACCCCCGCGGAGGTATACCTGATCCCTGTTTTGACTTCCGGGTCATTGCCAGGTAGCCTAGGAATTCTTCCTATCAATGAACTAACCATGCGTGTCTAACCCCCTTACTCACCTCTCTTTACCCACAATAACCCATTCACCTGTTTTGCATACTCGGATAGTCAAATTAGCACCTCAGCTATGCAATAGAACGAAGACTGAGTAATATAAGAGAGACGCCCCTATCACAGCTGTCCCAGCCCTCCCCGCAAAGTAGATCCAGTCTCCCTCCCATAAATACTTCCAGTATAGCCAAAATAGTACCTTTTACTAAGGCTCAGTTACTAACTGTTTTTGGAAGGACATCAGATCCATGCAAAATTGTAACACACCATTACCTGTCAGTGTTGAGGGGGTTACGGCTGAAGAGAACATTGCTGACTTATGGAAAACTCATTTTAAGGAACTACTTAACAGTGTAAACCAAAGGTCTACTAATGGTGCAATTCAATATGTGAAAGATAGTAATTATGAAGACATTAAAGTGACTGAAAGTGATCTTGAGAATGCCATAAGAAAACTTAACCTAAATAAAGCTTGTGGGCTGGATGGTATATATGCAGAACATCTTAAATATGCAGATAAGTTGTTAATAGATAAACTTAGTTCTTGCATCACCAGTCTATTTACGCATGGTGTCCTGCCGGAGTCTATGATATCCGTAATACTTGTTCCTGTCATTAAAGATAAATCAGGTAAAATTACAGCAAAAGACAACTACCGCCCAGTAGCACTTGCTAGTGTGGTGAGTAACTGTATATGGACTGTATTTTAGGAGAGAGAGAGAGAGAGTGTGAGTGTGTGTGTTTGTGTAACTTTGGTAGCTTAAAAAAACTGTTGTAGGTGTTTAGGTGCAATCACCACGGCCAATCTGGGGATCCGCCGTTATTGAGCTTGTCCTGGAATCTTTACGACTCTGAATCTTACGATTCTATACAGGCACTAGCTCAGAGAAGAGTGTTGAGAGGGGAGAAGGGGTGTTGAAGAGAGAGGAAGGTGTTGGAGTGGCTTTGTTATGTGTGTTTAGTCTGTATACGTCGTCAGGATGTCCCCTGACTGGGTGCAAGCATGTGAAACATGCTAGGACGTACAACACCGAACACAACAGCAATCTTTATCGTCGGCAACGAGAGAAGATAATACAGTGCAAGCTACACCATCCTCAAATTTACCTACACAAACTGAACCAAATGAAGGAGCCAATGCAAGGGAAAACCCATGGACTATGGTCAAATGGGTGAATGGCAAGCTTCGCTACTCTAGGGAAGGCGAGCAGGTTCACCCTAGACCGAGAAACCAGCCAGGAATTAAAGGTAGGGGCAAGGATACTGGCCTCAATACCATCAAAAGGCCCCGACTAGCTAGGGTGTTTGCCACAGGATTCAACCCTAGTGTTACTGCTGAGAATCTCAAGATATACTTGGCTGATAATCTACATATAAATATAGAGGTAAGACAGCTGACCACCCTCTCCAGGTCCACTACCTGTGCCTCCTTTTGTATAACTAGCGAATGTTCAGATCCAGATGTTTTCATGAATCCTGACCTGTGGCCAGAAGATGCATATGTCAACTGGTACAGAGAACCAAGACAATATCCCAATGAGGACAGTGCAGAGGCTTCTGGGACTTGGAGGCATCGCACACCACTATCCAACTCACAGTAATGGAGGAGATACCAACAACAGCAGCAAGTATAAAAGTAACTTCATACAATTGCAGAGGACTCCCCAAAACAAAGAGGAATCTCCTGTTGCGACCTGACATCGTATCTACATTAAGGACCAGTGACATAGTCTGCCTTAAGGAAACCTGTTACACAAAACAGGACTTAGGTAATTTGAACATATTAGATAAAGATTTCCATGGGTACGGGGTCTCCACTACGGACACACGTGATGGTATTGTGGCAGGTCACCCCCCAGGGGGAGTTGCAATAATGTGGAGATAGTGCCTAGATAGTGTAATTGAAACCATTGAGACAAATTTAAGCTGGTGTGCGGGAATACAGCTGGAAGTGGGACACAGAAAATTTGCAATATTTTGTGTTTACTTACCGTATCAGTGTGCAGAAAATGAAGAACTTTATTTGGAAAAGTTAGGGGAGCTTGGTGGCCTAATTTCTGAATTAGAGATAACGTGTTACTCAGTGGTAGGTGATTGGAATGCTACCCCTCACGAGTTGGGTGGTTCCATGTTTGCTAAACATAATTATGTTAAGGTTTTGTGAGGAGCAAGGTTTAATTTTGTCCTCCAAACACCTGCTTCCAGAAAATAGCTATACATATGTTAGTGAAGCATGGGAGACCAGGTCGTGGCTTGATCATGCAATCTCTAGCTCTGACTTTCATGACTCTATCTCAGAAATGGCCATAAGATACGACATTACGGATGACGACCACATACCTATAGAATTAACAATCCAAATTAATAAGGCACCGGAAATAACAGAAACTAGCAATAGCATCAAGGTAAAAGTTCCATGGAATGTAATCTCAAATGAAGAGTGCCAAATGTACTGTGATAAAACCAAAGACTTATTAAATAGGGTGTAATATGATGGTAATGGTGTAGCACAATGCAGGGATCCAAAATGTAGTAATGCACAACACAGAAAGGACATTATTAAATTTTACAATAGTATAATAGATTCTTTATCAAAAGCGGGGGAAAGTATTTTTAATAGCCATAAATATAAGTCCTCATTCAATAAGCCAGGTTGGCAAGACTATGTGGCTGACCTGTATCAGGCCTCCAGAGATGCTAGGTCTCATTGGCTTGAAGTAGGTCAGCCCAGACAGGGGCCTATATTTGAACTTCACAAAGAGCAAAGGCTAGGACCAAATATGCCATTAGATTTATTAAGCAAAATGAAAACCAATTAAGGAAGGAAGCCCTTGCAAAGAGTCTGGCAGAAAAGATACTAACTGCTTTTGGAAGGACATCAGATCCATGCAAAATTGAAAACACACCATTACCTGTCAGTGTTGAGGGGTTACGGGTGAAGAGAACATTGCTGACTTATGGAAAACTCATTTTAAGGAACTACTTAACAGTGTAAACCAAAGGTCTACTAATGGTGCAATTCAATATGTGAAAGATAGTAATTATGAAGACATTAAAGTGACTGAAAGTGATCTTGAGAATGCCATAAGAAAACTTAACCTAAACAAAGCTTGTGGGCTGGATGGTATATATGCAGAACATCTTAAATATGCAGATAAGTTGTTAACCTCTGAAGTGCGCATGGGGGTAATTAGACACCTCTCCCTGTGCGCATGTATTTGAGGTGTTTCCGTCACTAAAATATTCATTGTACCATTAATAGCATTAATACTTATCCATATGTGCCTATTATGGGTTGATTATAAAGGTATTAACCTGAAACAACAATAAAACGAGTGAAAACAGCGTTTGGATGGTCAAAATCGGAGATATAGCCCGCGAGTTGTATAATGTATGGGCGAGGCAAGCTGCTTTCCCACCAATTTCCCCCAAGGCCACTGAGACACAGTCGATCGATACTCTCTCTCTCTCTCTCTTGCATTCGCTTGCTATCAGTGATGACCACACCCTGCAACCGGATTTCTAATGTTAGCACGAAAATATACCTCAGAATAAGGGAATAACAGGGAAAATAGGTGATAACTGAAGGAGAGGAGGAAAGTGGGGAAGGAGGGGAGGTAGAGGACTGAGATTTAGCATGGCCCAGGGGCCAAAAAAAAAAAAAAAAAAAAAATTGATGTCAAAAGTTGATTTTTTTTTTCTCTGACTCTTAAGAGTCTCCCCGCAGTCCGCCGGGGGAACTCTTAAGAGTCTCCCGGCAGTTCCCGGGTTAATAGATAAACTTAGTTCTTGCATCACCAGTCTATTTACGCATGGTGTCCTGCCGGAGTCTATGATATCCGTAATACTTGTTCCTGTCATTAAAGATAAATCAGGTAAAATTACAGCTAAAGACAACTGCCACCCAGTACCACTTGCTAGTGTGGTAAGGTAGTTGAAATGATAATGCTAGAAATAATGTCTGCATAATTATATTGTCACCAGCAGCAATCAGTTTGGCTTTAAGAAAAATCACGGCACAGACCAATGCATATATGTGCTGAAAGAAGTGATTGATACATACAACAAACTAAATAGCTCAATTTTATCTTGTTTTCTTGATGCAAGTAAGGCTTTTGATAGGGTGTATCACAAAACCTTATATGAAAAATTAGTTAACAGGGGAGTGCCTAGCTATATTGTTAGGATACTTATTTTCTGGTATGCTAATCAAAAAATGTGTGTAAGATGGGGCAACATCCTGTCAGGCTCTTTCGCCGTAACCAATGGTGTTAGGCAGGGGGGGATATTGTCTCCGTATCTTTTCAACGTCTACATGGATGATCTTAGTCTGGAGCTGAACAAGACTCGCACTGGGTGCTGTATTGGCAGCACCATTGTAAATCATCTCATGTATGCTGATGACCTAGCCTTAATCGCGCCCTCTGGAGCAGGACTGGATAAATTATTAAGAGTATGTGAAAAATTTGGAATCGAACATTCAGTCAAATTTAATCCTATAAAGAGCAATATCATAATATTTAAATCTAACCTTCTATTGAAATCAAAGCTACCTAAATTCCATTTGTATGAAGAAATTATAGAAGAAGTAAGTAAAGTAAAGTATCTAGGACACTATATTTCATGTGATCGCTCAGATGATGAGGATATGGGTCGTCAGCGAAGGCAACTTTACATGCAGGGAAATTCAATATTAAGAAAATTTCATATGTGCACATGGGATACAAAAATAACATTGTTCAACTCCTACTGCTCACCAATGTATACAGCACAACTATGGTGGAACTATAAGAAAATTACAGTGAATAGACTAAGTATCTCATATCACAATATCATGAAAATGTTTCTGGGGCTCTCAAAATATGAGAGTACAAGTACGCTATGTGCCTATATGAACTTACACTGTTACAAATCACTCATTAGAAAGCTAACATATAAATTCATTCAGCGCCTTAACACTTCTGAGAACAGGATCATTAAAATGCTACAAACTCCAAGCATAGTGTACACCTCCAGGATCCAGGCACACTGGAGGAAGTTGCTCTATATTTAACCTTAAGTAATGATTTCAGGTCTGCTACTCTACAGAATTAGCATACCGGTACTGATCCTCATAGTGCAGTACAGTACCGATATTCCTATACTGTACTGTAGCAACATACTGTACCGGAAGCTAAATGATGTGAGGCATGGTACTGTACACAATTAGGACAGTGGTTTTGGTAACACAGTAGTTTGATGACCACTGTTTTTGGTTGAGGCAGTGCTGTGAACTACATGATAGCAAGCTGGGTATTATTTAATTTCTTTTTATTTTATGTAGCCTATGTACAGTAGCTTATATATATTTATATATTTTTATGTTACTGTAAGGTATATATGGACCCCAGTATGGTCCCCTCTGTACTGTGTGAGTCTGAAATAAAGTATTATTATTATTATTATTATTATATTATATCACAATATGAAGGCTTCCATAGCCATGTGCCACAACAGTAATCACCATCTTACCTAGTCCCCATATCTATTGAGAACTCAAATAAGTCCATAAGACTCGAGATCCCTATTGCCTACAGGGTCCAGAACCGAGCCTATAAACCTAGCTCCCGCCCCCAGTCAAATCAGTTGAAAGCTAGACACCAACCAGTGGTCACTACCCTGAAGTTAACCTCTAGCTCTGCCCTTGTGTTGTTCCTGAGTTGAGAGATTCCAGACCCGGCAGACTCCGTGGCAGAGAAGACAAATAGAAGCATCTGTCCATGTACAAGTCCCGACGTGCACCTTATAACCTTCACACCAATGAGTGGGTATATAAGTGTGTAGCCAGCACCGATCGCCAAAAGATCCGACTTGAGAACTTCCTACATTTGGACCACCTGGACGGCCGAGGAACCAGTCGTTAGCCCCCAACATCACCGGAAGCAAGATAACCAGGACCAGACCAACAAATAATATTCAATATTCACTCTATTAGTACGAACGTGTCATAGTACGAGTTCGACATTCACTTATTAACTTTTCTATGAAGTGGCTATAGCTTTGCCCAGTGTAACTCATATTTAACCATTCCATTTGGGACGTACTAAGCGTATCAGTGTTCATTAATTAACAGGCGACATTGACTCTCGTAATTACCTTATTCAGATATTGAAACCCTAGTGATATCTAACGTTCGCCCACTGATTTGTGTTCTACGTATTTCTGCCATAAGAATATAAATCTTAGATCAGTACCCCCTTGAGGTTACTAGAATTTCCGTGTTCTGAAATATACGCGTGTCTAATTCTAACTGTGAGCTGCTACTTGGGCACGCGACCTGCCAGTAAGAGACCTAATTAGTGAAATTGAATACATAAATACATTGAGGTCTTCCAGTATAATAAACCTTGCTAACTAAATCCGTGATCAGAAGAGTATACCTAAAAGTTGGAAGTGGGAGACTAGGCTCCATCCAGATCCGCTAATGCTAGCAGTTCCCTTCTATTATTTGTTTTGTACGAGTATTACTATCTTTCTATGCTCTTTATTCACCTAATTAAATAAACATGATCGTGTGTCGTGTTACCGTGTGTTTATTTTGTGTTCTCTATTCCTCATACCTTGTATTGTGCATGCAACCTTATATACCCAGTCAGATAGAGCCCACATTAACCAAGTTAATCCTGTAGAAAAACAGGGCATAACATTGGCGGCAGCGGTGGTTCTTGATTCGGATAAAAGGTTGCATTACATTGCAAGTTTGGAACAGCCAGAACACGATAACATCATGGCGCACCGTTCTCACATTCCCATCCCCCATTATGATGGAGAAACTTATGAGATCGAAACATTCATGGACATAGTGAAACCCGTACTTGACCTAGTTTATACCACGGACGCAGAAAAAAATAGCCGTAACATTAACGCACCTGGGAAAAGCCGTTTCCCTGGTTGCCTATCAAGTGCACCCTGCTCTCACCTGGGACGAATTTCGCCCAATAGTGATAGAAGCCATTAAGCCTTCGTTGGGCGTTTTCGTGGCCCACACCCGTATCCAAAACACTAAATTCGAAGGCGATTTAGATGCCACAGTGAATAAGATTGCCCAACACATAAAAGTTTCTTTCCCCACGTTGACCAGAATCCAACAAGAACAGCAAATTCTGGTCAACCTTGTGTCTATATTGCCCTCAGCAGTAAAAGACCATTTCCGTGTGCACGATTTCGTCGGATACCAAAAAGATCTCATCACGATCCGACGTATTTTGGCCGTGTGCACAGAAGCACCCACCCAAATCGCTGCAATCAAGAGGTTTCCCACGCACCCGCAGCAACCCGACCACCAAAACTCCAAGAATGCCTACCCAGCCTCATCCTTCCACAACAGACCTACCTACCCTTCCGGCAAGCCCCAACCCAGTAGACCCCGGTTCCAACCTACCCAGCCACGCAGAATCTTCAACCGGAACAGGAACTACAACACATACCAAAGTAAAAACCCTACCTTAGTAATTATCAACCCCTATGATTTCCCTGCCTGTAATGCTCAGTGTGCTTTCCATCAAATTCGTGATTCTGCCAAACCTCGCCCCTTTACTCATCGCATTTCTGTAAATGAAGAGGAGTTGGGACAAGAGGAAGAGATGGAAGAAAGACACACTGGAGAAATAGCCCCTAACATGACCTCAGAGGATACCGAGGAAACCCTGGAGGAGGTAGATACCGATTCCCAGGAGTTTTAAAGTACCCCCCGCCCAAGATGGCCTCGGCGGGGGACGCCATAACTGACCGCACTGCCCCCATTTATTACATGGCCAAAATCAAGGACATTCCTGTCCGCTTGTTAATCGACACGGGAGCTGCCAAGTCATGTTTGTTCAAATCTTAATATGATCAACACCACCGACTATTTGGCCCTTTGTTAACCACCAAAGCAGAACTAATCTCAGCTGCTGATACTTACTTAAATCTCCTAGGAGACACTTTGCCCCTATCAGTAACTACTCCTGCCCCCCATGCTCGTTGTTATCACACATTCACAGTATTTTCCTCCCACTGTAAACATTACGATGGTTTCCTTGGACTTGACCTCCTTCAAAAACTCCAGGCCCAGGTCGACTGCGGCCAAAGGCTGATATCATTCAAAAAATTCCAACCCAAAGCCTGTGACAAACCCATCACACAGAAACCCATTCATAAAAAAATAAAAAACACCTTCCCCCTCAACAAACCCTGAGTCAGGGTTACCAAGATGCAGCTAGCACTAAGGTGACTCCTAAATCCTCCCCTTGCACTGAGTCCCCTCAAAATCTCACCCCATTCAGTAACCAAATGCCTCAACAAACGAAAGAAGACAAGTCCAAGCAACTCCCTCTCGGTAATCCCCTCCATTCTCGTAATTCTGTCCCGGATAAATCCTCCCATGTTTTCAGGACAGACTCTGATATATGTAACCATAATTCCATCAAATGTTTATGTACACATGTTTCCAGGGAAAATGCCGATCAATGTACCCAACAATGTTTCCCCCATGCCCCCAGAAATGTTCAGCTATCCCACAACCCACAACAATTCCCTTGTGACAATTTTCCGTCAGTAGCTCCCTTAACCCCCCACACAATTCACACCCCTAGACAAATTCACAACCCCACACTTGACTCACCCTCTCATAACAAACAAACCCACCCGCCCCACATCACTTTTAACCAGACCTTGACGGCCACCAAGAAAGTTCCCCACGTTCGTCCTATTAACAACCCCAAATCAATACACCAGTCCTCCACCAATAACCCATATTCTACACCTAACTTTTTCCCCACCAACCCTCCGCAGTCCCCCCAACAAATCTCGTTTTCTAACTCGCTCACCTCTCACCACTCTGAACCGCCCGCACGCGCCGTTAATCCCCCCCTCACGCGTGCCGACCGAGGGACACAACCATGTTCCCACCATGCCCCCAAAAATGCCCAGCTATTCCACACCCACCCCAATCCCCCTTGTGACAGTTTTCCGTCAGTAGCTCCCTTCCACCCCCACCCCCACACAATTCACACCCCTAGAAAACTTCACAACCCCACACTTGACTCGCCCTCTCATGACAAACAAAACCACCAAATCCATATAAACTCCAAACAAACCGTCACTGCCACCGACAACGCTCCCCAAATTCGTCCTTCTAACAACCACAAATCCTTACATCAGTCCTCCACCAATAACCCATCTTCTATACCTCACGCTTCCCCCACCAACCCTCCGCAGTCCCTCCAACAAATCCCGTTTTCTAACCCCCTCACACCGCGCCCCACTGATCCTCCCACACGCGCCGTTAATCCCTCACGCGTGACCCCCACCAAAGTGACCTTGCCCCCCTTATAAGTACCAAGCACCTGCTCGCCAGTCAACCCCCCACCATCATTAGCCCAGCTGTAGTTCAGGATAAATGCCAAATTCCCCCCCACCATCAAAAATGGGTGAACCTGCGGCCCCTACCCCAAACTCACATGATATTTTCCCCCACTACCACGTTCCCCAACCCCCATCGTTGCCTCTTACAACCCTTCATCATTTCCGCTCGCATCAACCACATTCTCATGGCAAATATCTCAGAGGAATCCCTGACACTACCAAAAGGTCTCATTATAGGAGACCTCGAAACTTTCGATGACCTCCCCATAGATTTTAACGACACCCCTACCAGCCCCCAATTGCCCCCTCTCCCTGAGACATTATCTGACTACCAAAAGAACGGCATGTACGACCTACTGCTGGAATTCAGTGACGTGTTTGCCCAACAACCCACCGAAATCGGACAGACTGAATTAGAACAACACATCATTAACACCACAGGCCCCCCCATACGACAACCATCCCATAGAAAGAATCCCATACAACGTCAGGAAGAGGAACGCCAAGTCCAGGAAATGTTAGAGGCCGGTATTGCCACCCCGTCCATTAGTCCCTGGTCTTCCCCTGTTGTCCTAGTCAAAAAGAAAGATGGGACAACCCGTTTTTGCGTCGATTACAGGAGGTTAAATGACGTAACCATTAAAGACGCTACGCCCTTACCCCGAATAGACGATTCTATTGACTCCCTACACGGATCCAAATGGTTCACTACCCTCGACTTGCAAGCAGGGTATTGGCAAGTGCCTATCAAGGCCGAGGACCAAGGAGAAACAGCATTTTCCACTAGTGGTGGCCATCACTATGAATTTAACATCCTACCTTTTGGCCTCTGTAACGGACCCGCCACTTTCTCCCGTTTGATGGAAGCGGTATTACATGGCCTAACCTGGGAAACCTGCCTAGCCTATCTGGACGATATTATTGTGTACTCACCAACCTGGGAAGAACACCTCCTCAGGTTGAGACAAGTCCTTCAAAGAATCTGAGCCGCCGGGTTGAAATTAAAACCCTCAAAGTGCGAGATTGCCCGAAATAAGGTAGATTTCCTCGGACACGTGATATCTGAACATGGTATTGCGCCAGACCCAAAGAAACTTCAAGCCATACAAAACCAACCCCCACCCACCACTGTTAAAGGAGTACGTTCGTTTCTAGGTTTAGCCACATACTACAGACGTTTCGTCCCCAACTTTGCCACCATAGCCAGACCCCTCCACCAACTCACCCACAAAGATAGTTCACCTGGACACCTGAAAGAGACCTCGCGTTTAACACTTTGAAGCAAAAGCTAATCCAAGCCCCTATTGTCGCTTTCCCTGACTACCAAAACCTTTCCGTCTTTATACCGACGTATCTCTGTACGCCATGGGTGCAGTTTTAGCTCAAGTCAGAGACGGAGAGGAACATGTGATAGCGTATGCCAGCTCCACCCTCAACCAAACACAACAGAATTATGCAGCCACCAAGAGAGAGTGCTTAGGGATAATTTGGGCACTCAGCCACTTCCGGTCATTTGTGTTGGGCGCAAAACTCGACATAATCACCGACCATCAATCTTTACAATGGCTGCGTAGGTGCGAAACCAACTCAGCCATTTTGGTACGTTGGAGGGAGACACTAGAGGACTACGACTTTACCATACAATATCGTCCAGGCAAACTCCATACCAATGCAGACGCCCTGTCACGTTTGCCAGTACCAAAAGACCCCCCCACCAACCTAGCCGCCTTACAAAACACCGAGTTGGTATCTACCCCCACCCCCCCGACATAATGCCCCCTCAGCCCCCTCCCTAATTCAATCTTGGGAAGCAAGAATCAGACCCCCCCTGGATACCGTTAAATGTCTTCAGGGGACTGACTCGCTGGGGAGATCAACTTGCCACAAACACTGGTCACATAATCTTGGACCCCACCATTGCCCACGACTACATGATTGCCATCCACGAGGGAAACGGCATACACCTTGGACAAAAGAAGATGTTAAAGATCTTCACAGACCAATACTGGACCCCCAACCCCTCCAAAATTGTACAACGAGTGACAGAATCCTGCAAACCGTGTTTATTGGGAAAGGATAGATCACGCACCCCAGGCCCAGCTGGTACCTTGTCTGCTACCAAACCGTTCCAAGTCCTATCCCTTGACATCATGGGCCCGTTTACACTGGCAAGCGCTATATCGTCACATTTGTTGACGTCTATTCAAAAAATGTAATAGCCTGCCCAGCTAAAGACCACACAGCCACCACAGTCGCCACACTGCTTGCCACAGAAGTATTCCCTATATTCGGTCTGCCCCTTGCTCTTCTATCCGACAATGCCCCCGAGTTTAGTGGACACGTTTGGCAACAGTTCACCCAACAATGTGGCATTAAGATTAAACACTCATCCCCATACTGGCCTCAAGGAAATGCTATATGCGAACGCAGCCATCGCACCATCAACAATCAGTTGCGAACAAAAATGATCGCTCTTAACACCGCAGACTGGCCATCACAACTAAAAATGATACAATGGGGCATGAACACCTGTCCCCGAGAAGACGGTATTTCCCCTCATGAACGTGTTTACGGCGTACCCCCCCTGTTACTGCCGTTCCACCACCACGCTCACCTTCCCTCCACCACCTCCACAATTGATCCATTGCAACATATGCAAAACACCCTCCATACCGCCCAAACCTGTCAGGACACCAAAACTGATAACACCGATGACAAAAACCCTTTCGCCATCCATGACACCGTAATGGTAGCCAACTTCCCTATCACCAACAAGTTAGGCCCTCGCTATGTCGGGCCCTACACCATCACACAAGTCCCAAACACCTATCAAGTCACCATCGACTATCACGGCGTGACTCGCACGTTCCGAACTAGATTCGTCCGAGCGTTTAAACCACTCCAACCACAAGACAATATCCCACCCCACACGGCTGAACCAGAATTAAACACCCCTACTAAACTGTACACTCCAGCTATGAAAATTCCCACACAAACCCCTAAGGACCTAAGCCCTCCGACACCGAACAGACAGATCATTCCTCAACATACCCCCCAAACTAACCTCCACAAACCCCAAGCCCCCACTATCACACCCTCCTCCACCATGACACCTTCTTTCACTTCTGATAAGCAAGTACCTCCCCCGCTTATCCAAATACGAAAGCCTCCCCCCACAACCCCGACCACAACAGAAACTCTGCCATCTAGCCCTGACATACCTTCCCCAGGCACCACACTAAGAAAACCACACCCCCCACCCAAAATCAAGTACACACCCAAACACACCACACAATCTACCTCAGTCACCTCACGCTACAACCTACGCCCACGACAAAAACTTTTTAAAACCTCCAGGAAACACACCCTGCTAACCAAGTTCCGTAGGGCTGCCAGACCACTACCCTCCTCCTCTTCTTCTTCGTCGACTTCTCCTCCACAAAGGGAAAGAAGACGAATAATCACCACTAAACACCATAAACCCTCTAACTATAGTCCAGAAGTAACAACCCCCACCCCCGCACGAAAACACATACCTTCCTCTTCAACCTCATCCCCTCTCAACCCCCACCAAACACCCATAAAACCGCCTACTTCCACCACCAGCAAATCACCAACCTCACCAAACGACACACCCCACACACGTCCCTACCCTCAACCCTCCAACTTAAATCTACACTCCCTACCCCCCCCCGTCTAGCCCCCCCCCCGCATCCGCCCCTTTCCCCTCCACGATCCCCCCCACCCCCCCCACACATCGACCAACCTCCTCATCTCACCGAACCCCCAACCCCCCCCCCCCACAAAGTCACCCCTGAGAGAACCCCCACACATACTCCCACCAAACCCTCTTCCAATTCACCTACCACCCTCATCCAACAAAATCCTCCACACACATCTACCTCTCAAATAACCCTCGACCTCGCCCCCAATACATGCCCTTCACCTTTAAAACGTTCCTCCCCTCAATATAAAACATCGTCGAGCGACTCAAGTCCCACGACAAACTTCTACCTTCCCACAAGAACCGCCCGAGGTAGAATAATCAACAGACCCATCAGATTTAAAGACGGTGAGATAAAAATAACACCCCGTTTCGACACTAAAGACCCAAGCCACACAACACACCCACCCCTTCCTTCTCACACACCTCCTTCACCCACCTTACCTAAACCTATCTTGCGCATTGCCTCACTAGATTTTTCCAGCCTACAACACAGCCCAAGAAAACCCAAAAAAATCCAGACTCATGTTCCCCCTTCATCCCCAGCTCTGTTGTCATGCGTTAACCCCCCGTCGGTTAATAACCCATTCACCACACTAAACAGACCTCCTGTCAGTCCCACACACCTCACTCCGACCCCCACGGGGGAAAGCTGCAAACCATTCATACGAAAGGTTAAAGTAAAAACCCCTACTGGACACTTACGTCTACAACGCCCACATCAAGCCCGGGCAACCGCCCGTCACAACACAGAGGACACATTCTTACAGGTATACATTGACATACAAAAGAAACCTGACCGTCGCTCTCTTGCTTGGTGGAACCTTCTAAATACCCTCAAAATGACCCACCATAACTATGCTTCTTTTTACTTCACCCTTGAGGCTCGGGGACGAGCCTATAATGGAGGAGAGGGAAGTAAAATGCCCCAGAACGAGAAGCCCACCACAGAAGCCACGAGCGAACACCACACAGAAACACCCGAAAGAAAGGTCCACAGAACGAAAGGACCAGCTGACCGAGCCAGCCAATTCAGACAGGCCCAAGCCCGCAGGGCTAAGCAGCTCCAGGCCGCACCTACCTACCCCTTCTAAACTGACCAATTTCCACACCTCACGTACACTACCCCCTCGTGTCCTACACTTCTAAATACAATGATGATGAACAGGAATATACATTCATATTAAAAACACCCATGCCCTGTCCCTAGGTTGAGCCAATGCCAACAAATCAGACAGCCATATATCTATGTATGTTCTTACATCCGAGAAGTAGATGTTAAAAACCACATGTCCAAACTCATAAGAAATTAAGATACCCACGGGTACACCAGGATATAGAACCATTGCCCCCATAAGCCTTAGACACCCATGAATACAGAGGTTAGCCACCATGCTGTAACTCCAATTCTTACCCCAACCAGAGATTGTATAGATAACCTTTGTTACCAGTAGCTATCATAGTATTCCGAAACAATAACGAAGTACCCCTACGAACTGCCGCTTTTCTTTGGTCTATACTTCATAGAAAACGCAGTTCCCAGGGACACCTAGACGTACAAGAAATCGTGTCAAATAATAGGTCCATAACCCCTCATATTGACGAGTAATAATACACCACGTTTTTCCCTACTTTATCCACAGCCAAGCACACACCTACAGTTAACCTCCTTCTCCCCCACCACCCCACAGTTCACATGATTCTATCTTTTCCAGACTCATATACCACCCCGTATTTGCAGCCCCCGGTAGCATTTAGCTAACGTACTTTCACTGTCCTTTCAAAACTCCAATATCAACTGCAGCCTAATGCCATCCCCACGCCCAGAGACCTTAGGGTCAAATTTCCCTGTAGCCCCCCTGAGCTTCCCCCCCTCTCATTAAAATACCCCGCGCTTCTCGACTCTTATTCGACCTAGCCTCTCTCTCATACCTCTTGAAGATCCTTGATTTTTCCGTTGCTAACGCTCTCCAACCTTTTATATATATACTCCTATCCAGCCTGCCTTCACTTCGTAGGCCAGAACAACATTAGAACTTTACTAACCCCTTGCATACCATCTATTCCCTTACAACCCATTCACAACCCTGCACCCAATGGTCGTCGGTGCGAGGCTCGCCGCCTCGCCAGTAACTAACTTCTATTGCCATACTTCCAGATAAATGTGGCAGAGTTAGCAACCAGCCTCCACCACATCCAGCAAACCATGCAATTAACAACCAACCGATTACAACCAGCTAGCCAAGGCACCTTCGATTTTGATATTAAGAACACCCACATCTGTCTCATAAACAGAGGGTTATTACAAACACTGGTGATATGGCAAGCCCCTAGCCACAGCCGCCGGACGACCATCCCAGAGAGAGAGCGCCTGGCTACCCCTTTTTACCCACCCAAGGAGGGAGACCCCCACCCCCGCGGAGGTATACCTGACCCCTGTTTTGACTTCCGAGTCATTGCCAGGTAGCCTAGGAATTCTTCCTATCAATGAACTAACCATGCGTGTCTAACCCCCTTACTCACCTCTCTTTACCCACAATAACCCATTCACCTGTTTAGCATACTCGGATAGTCAAATTAGCACCTCAGCTATGCAATAGAACGAAGACTGAGTAATATAAGAGAGACGCCCCTATCACAGCTGTCCCAGCCCTCCCCGCAAAGTAGATCCAGTCTCCCTCCCATAAATACTTCCAGTATAGCCAAAATAGTACCTTTTACTAAGGCTCAGTTATATCACAATATGAAGGCTTCCATAGCCATGTGCCACAACAGTAATCACCATCTTACCTAGTCCCCATATCTATTGAGAGCTCAAATAAGTCCATAAGACTCGAGATCCCTATTGCCTATAGGGTCCAGAACCGAGCCTATACACCTAGCTCCCGCCCCCAGTCAAATCAGTTGAAAGCTAGACACCAACCAGTGGTCACTACCCTGAAGTTAACCTCTAGCTCTGCCCTTGTGTTGTTCCTGAGTTGAGAGATTCCAGAGCCGGCAGACTCCGTGGCAGAGAAGACAAATAGAAGCATCTGTCCATGTACAAGTCCCGACGTGCACCTTATAACCTTCACACCAATGAGTGGGTATATAAGTGTGTAGCCAGCACTGATCGCCAAAAGATCCGACTTGAGAACTTCCTACATTTGGACCACCTGGACGGCCGAGGAACCAGTCGTTAGCCCCCAACATCACCGGAAGCAAGATAACCAGGACCAGACCAACAAATAATATTCAATATTCACTCTATTAGTACGAACGTGTCATAGTACGAGTTCGACATTCACTTATTAACTTTTCTATGAAGTGGCTATAGCTTTGCCCAGTGTAACTCATATTTAACCATTCCATTTGGGACGTACTAAGCGTATCAGTGTTCATTAATTAACAGGCGACATTGACTCTCGTAATTACCTTATTCAGATATTGAAACCCTAGTGATATCTAACGTTCGCCCACTGATTTGTGTTCTACGTATTTCTGCCATAAGAATATAAATCTTAGATCAGTACCCCCTTGAGGTTACTAGAATTTCCGTGTTCTGAAATATACGCGTGTCTAATCTAACTGTGAGCTGCTACTTGGGCACGCGACCTGCCAGTAAGAGACCTAATTAGTGAAATTGAATACATAAATACATTGAGGTCTTCCAGTATAATAAACCTTGCTAACTAAACCCGTGATCAGAAGAGTATACCTGAACGTTGGAAGTGGGAGACTAGGCTCCATCCAGATCCGCTAATGCTAGCAGTTCCCTTCTATTATTTGTTTTGTACGAGTATTACTATCTTTCTATGCTCTTTATTCACCTACTTAAATAAACGTGATCGTGTGTCGTGTTACCGTGTGTTTATTTTGTGTTCTCTATTCCTCATACCTTGTATTGTGCATGCAGCCTTATATACCCAGTCAGATAGAGCCCACATTAACCAAGTTAATCCTGTAGAAAAACAGGGCATAACACTAAGACCTCTACACGGAAAAGATTCACGGTTATAATCCTTTATATAACTTCTTATGAATACATTACTATATTGGACGTGACGTCCTTAAAGGTGGGGGCGCATGGGTTGAGGTAAACATGGAAAAATAATCACCAACCTGCATATAATTATCCTGTAAAATACAATGGCACTGAAATAATTATTAACAATGGTATAAAGGATTTTGCGGATCGTCTATACCTGGCCTGTGACGTCATAGTGACGTCACTCCAGTATACTCATCCTGGACTGGATGGTGGAATTACACTCTTGTGATGTCACAGGCCCGGTATAGGCGATCCACAAAATCCTTTATACCATTGTTAATAATTATTTCAGTGCCATTGCATTTTGCAAGATAATTATGTACAGCTTGGCGATTATAATTCCATGTTTATCTCAACCCATGCGCCCCCACCTTTAACGCTCCCTCAAAACTGTCCCAATTGTCCTCTCAAATGATAATGGATATAGTTTCCTTTTTAACAAATGAGTTCGTTATTTATGTGGACTAGTGTCCTTTCCTATCTATAACTGACCTATCGGGCAACTTACCAAACTTTTTTCCCCTGAGACTATTGGTTGCCCCTCTGTCTTTAAGAATTGATTTCCCCCCCCCCCCCACCCCTTAAATCTTTCCTATCAGATCCTATCTAGTTACAACTCTCGGCATTACGCCTTTGCTAACAAAAATAACTATTCTTAACACATCATCAGTTTATGTCAATATAAGTCTAGGATCTTTTCTCTTTAGTCTGTCCTATAAGGACACATCAAGTATTATTTCTGGTGGCCACTGGGTTAGTTCTGCAGTCTCTCTCTCTCTATAAATCAACTGTACATCTTTACTCCCCTCTACTATCTGTCGTCCTCTTGAATCGCTTGGCTGTAGATATGCAAGCCTGCGATGCGACGACAGGCGGCCAGATAGGCCTACTGAAGGTGTATCTGCCTTAGTAAGGAAGAGCTGATGATAGGCCTGAGGTGGGCCTTCTGGAACAAAGGGCGAGGGCTGGAAGGCTGGAGCCGAGTTACCGTGGGTGCCCAAGCGAGAGAAGTAAGTAGGTTACGAGAAGCTAGCCCAGTGCCGTCCGAGCGGCGAATGACTCTGCAACCTTCCCCCCCCCCCCCTTGCTTTATAGCATAGAGTAAGAATACCTAAGAGGGGTGTCTTGGAAAATCAGCCGTGTTAATAGTAGTTGGCCATTATTCACAGATTTGGCTGGAACCCTGCAATAGATGGCGGTAGCGCATAGCTCCTCCCTATCGCGGGAAAATACTTCTGTCGTCTGTTTAGACAGTTCTTCTCCCTTGCTGCAATGGTGTACACGTATCTCGTGTAGAGTCTATAGAAACTCATGTAACTTGTTTGCTATCACCATATCAGCCATAGTCATTATGAATACAATGATTTAAGAGTACACTGATATGCAAAAGCACTCCAAAGTATTGCCTACACTGAAATGTGAACAATACTCCATGAAAATAAGGATATGGTTTGCAATGGATCATGAAGGCTGTTGATGATTATTTGATATTGACTGTAAATTTATTAACAATGAATGTAGCCTATAGGAACAACTAATCTCAATTGAAGACAAGTATTTACATTGTAATATAAGTTACTAACTTGGAAGTACACAGCCACACTCAAACTTTGGTCAAACATAAATAATATATATATATATATATATATATATATATATATATATATATCAATTACACCACTGCCGTGGTGTAATTGATTAAAGCGTCGGCTATCGTTCTGATGGTCGATGGTTCGATCCCCACTGAGAGACTAGAAACATTTAGTGGCTCACGTGTATTTGTGATATATTCTCAATATATATATATATATATATATATATATATATATATATACAGTATACTATATATATATATATATATATATATATATATATATATATATATAGAGGGAGAGAAGTAGTGTACCGGTACATATAATTAAAAACAAACCAGAATGGAGGGTACATCCGTAGATTTATTCACGTTGAGTAGTTCTGGAACCCTGCAATAGATGGCGCTGAAAACAAATGTCGAAAAAGGGTAACTGGCAACGTTTAGAGGCACCTTTTTATTAATAGAATACATAGGAAGACTCCTTTTTTTTTTTTTTTTTTTTAAAAGACCTCCGTCTACGTATTGTGAAAAACCTGTTATCCTCCGGCAAATTGTGGGGTTGAGTGAGTGAAGGGGGGGGACAGTGAATGAAGGAGGATGCATGTTTTCATAATACGTGTTGCTAGCCCCAAACGCGCGAGCAACTGTGGCTTTCATCCATCCGACACATCCCCTTTTATTAATGTGCATCACACATGTTACATACAAATAAGGTTTATGTTTTGTTTTACCCTACTGTGGAAAGACTACGGATACACCACTCCTGCCGGGGCCTCACGCAGTGGCATGACCTAGTCCTGTCGAACTGAGCTCATGACGCTGGTGGCATTGCCCCGGAGGATAGCCATCCCTAGTCTTTGCTTGAGCCAGAGGGTTTCCCGGGGTTCTCCTGAAACTTCTCTGATTTTACGGCCTATTTCATTCACCATCTTAAGGGTGGTAGGGCCGAAGACTCCTGAAGTTTCGAATGCCAGGGGCTCGAACTGATGAATTCTGGCGATGGCTTGATATTTTTCTCGCTTTTTATTTTCTGCTATCCGGGCGGCTTCACCTGCTTCGTCGGCGTTTCTGGCGGCGTTGGTTGTGGAGAAAGTGTCAACACATGTGGCATCCCACACGAGGCACCGGCCATTCTTGTAAGAGAAAGTGGTCATCCCATCTGGCCGTTTGCCGTCTTCTCTGTGAAGTCCATGTGGTTCGAGGATTGATGCACAGTTAGCACTCTGCAGGGCCCGTTTTATGACATCATTTAGTGCAGAGTGTCTTGGCAGGCGGCCTGCGTTGTAATTACATGACAAGGCATGGTGACCTTGAGCATCCATCCTCCCATCACACTTGCAAGTGTGTGGGTGACAAACTGCCGCACCCACTCTGAGCGCGATGGCGACCCGGAGCGCTTCAGCATCCAAGTGAGTTCCAAGAGGTGGGATGGGGATGGCGTGTAACCACAAGCCACTCTCCGAACGGGCAGCTGCCTGGAGGCGTGCTTTTGCAACCTGGTCTGCATTGGTTAGGAGATTTTCTTGAGTTTTCTTCGCCGAGATGGTATCCCACGCTTTCTGCTTGCTCCTGGAGGTACCCTGTGGCTCCTCCTCTACTCCTGTACTTCCCTTCCAGGTGTTAATCGCTGCTGTTACGTCCCCATTAAGTGTCATTCCGGGTTTAGAATAAAGGATGGACAATACGAGGTCGTTGGTCGCGATGAGGGAAGAGATAAAGGCTGGGGATGCAATATCCGAGGCTCTCCGTATGCCCAAGCCCCCGAGGCGGACAGGAAGGGTGGCTTGTGTCCAGGCCCGTTCTTTAAATTCCACGTTGGTGATGCTGGTCACTGCTTCTCGGATTATGCTGTCTAATTCTTGGAGGCCGCCATTGTTCGTGTAAGTCATCGATGTGCGCAGGAGGTATTGGAGTTTTGGGATGGAGAAACAGTTCTTGAGCAGGGCCAGAGCTGAGTGGGCATCGATGTGTATCAGGCGACTCACGAGACGTTGAAGCTCCTCCTTTTTAACTTGAAGTGCTGGTGGGATTGCTGCCAGAGTTAGTGGGGAACCTAATACGGTTTGCTGGTGCTCCTGAAGGATCTTTACATCTGGCAATATGTTTCGGAACAGGGCCTGAGTCTCTTCTCCTTGTTCACGTGTGTGGTTGAGGAGAACAAGTTCACATTTGGTGTCATTTATCACTAGCCCGGCCTGGCCGAGGTCAGTTATGATGTTATTTAGGTCGGTTAGAACGTTCTCTACTGACCCACCCAAGGTTGCATCGTCCAGGTACCATACATTCAGCTCTGACCTTACTTTGTTAGCTGCTGCAGCCACCCCTATTGAGAAAAGAGCAGGACCACCTGGATCTCCCTGCTGTAACCCGGTCTCTGATGGGATTACTGTCTCGCCAAAAATCAGGATTGAAGGTTTGGAATAAGCCTGCCAAAGTAGGGGGTACAGAGTGGGGATGTGTTCTTGAGCTGCACGGAGGAAGACATCCCTGCGAATGCTGTTGAATGCGTTCCGCATGTCAATCTTTAGAAGCACTCGTTTTTCTTGGGCTTGGCTGAGGTAGGTGCGGGTTGCGTGTACAGCAGCTTCACACACCCCTGGAGTTCCGAAACCTAGTTGAACTGGTCTTAAGTGTTGACCTAGGCCATTCGAGAGTGGTTTCAAACCCACCTTTGTGGCAAGGCGGCGGAAGGTGTTCCCTACTGCTATTGGGCGCACACCGCCATCTTTTTTTGCCAGTGCACAGAGTGATGCCCCAAAAAATAGGGGTGTGGCACAGTCGGGTACTTCCCCTCTTAAAACCATGTTGATGAATTTGGTGAGGGTTTCCAAGAGTGCCTCCCCAGCAGCTCCTGATCCCTGACCCAAGAGGCCTTTGAGGTGGGCGGGTCGGATACCATCTGGGCCCGCGGCTGAGCCTGCTGGAATGAAGTCACTGCGGCGACCACCTGCTCCTTCGTGACAACTAAAGGTTGGCGCATCTGGTCATTTGGGGCAGGGGGGAGGTTTAGGTCCCTAGGTGTAGGTGGGTGCTTTTCTTGTAGGGCTTCAACAACTTCGGTGCCTTGACCAGCAAAACCTTCTGAAGAGGACAACAGTCTGACGGCCCCTTTGATGTCACTATCCGCCAGCTTCGCAGCGACCCTCTTACGTAGCTGTTCAGCCTCTTCCTCTTCCTTCTCCTGGTGCTTCTGGGCCCTGTTTGGTTGCTGTTCGGGGGGTTCCACCAGTTTGTTTCCATCCATATACTGTGCTACTTGACGTTTCACTCTGGTGGCTAGTGAAACCTGAAGATGGTCTTGTATGTTGGTTCTGGGTGGTTTTCGGAGGGCCCCATAGGAGAAACCCAGGAGCCGTGCCCATGCGAGGGGTGTCTTGAGCTGTAGGGCCTGCTTTATGATGGTTGTAAGGGCCTCCGCCACTTGGATTCTGGCTCCTTTAGGTACCCGGGCAAGGACCTGGATCCGCGCTTTCTATTTGGTCACCAGTTGGGTCAAGTCGGCGACCGGTGTTGCCGGTGTTGCCCCGGTTGGCTCTGCAGTGGGCCCTGGGCATGCGAGACATTTCCAGTTTGGTTGTTCTCCTGATGTTTTCTTTGTCAGCTTAGCACAAGATAAATGAATAGATCTAAGACAGCCGGAACATTTTCGCGAATTCTTTCTTGCATTGGTTGTTCCGCACTTAAGACACTTAGTATCTGCTAGGCCATAGTCTTCCAAGATTATCCGTTCCTCTGCCTCTACCAAGCCGTCCTCCTGATCTTCCCGTGGTGCTTCCATCTCTACCATGTCTCCCTTGTTTCAGAAACCCCGGGAAATCTCTCCTGGCACATATCTAGATTATTGCTGTTGTTATTAATGTATAATTGGCTGGATGCATAACAATTCACTTATCATAGTCGACCTTTCTGATGGGATATGTAAAAAACAAAAAAAACACAAAAAACATCACATATCATAGTCAACCTTTCTGATGGGCAATTGGCCTGCTTCTCCTAAAGCTAAGTGGTTAAATGTATAAATCCTCGGCATTGGGCACCGGTACAACTAAAAGATCTAACTGATTGAAAGGAAGCACGCCAATTATATCCTATGATTACTTACACTGGCGACGCCACCCTGATGTTGAGTATTAATGAATGCTTAGGATATTAATAATGCTGTCAACATCAAGATAGGGAGAGAGCCAGAGAGTGAGCGAGAGCCAGGATCTGAGTGGGTAACCGGATCTAGGGCAGCAGTTATGGAAAAATTATTAAATTGTACAAAATGTTAAGAGAGAGAGAGAGAGAGAGAGCAGGGGCGGGGGCGAGGGAGAAAGAAAGCGAGCTGGAGAGGGGGCTGGCCTGGTTGGGTATGAAAGATATTAGAGGAAAACAAATAACTAAAATGATAAAAAGCGATCTGAAGTTATAGATAACCAAAAAAATAATGGCAATGAGGCGGTTAAGTGCGGTGATTGAAAGTGGATGGAAAGATGTTAAGGATAAAAAGGAGAGAGAGAGAGAGAGAGAGAGAGATGGAGAGGGGGCTGGCCTGGTTGGGTATGAAAGATGTTAGAGGAAAACAAATAACTAAAATGATAAAAAGCGATCTGAAGTTATAGATAATCAAAAAAATAATAGCAATGAGGCGGTGATTGAAAGTGGATGGAAAGATGTTAAGGATAAAAAGAAGGAGAGAGAGAGAGAGAGAGAGAGAGAGAGAGAGAGAGAGAGAGAGAGAGAGAGAGAGAGAGAGAGAGAGAGAGAGAGAGAGAGAGAGAGAGATAAATGAAAATGGACCTTGTAGCAAGTATTTCCTAAATGGTTAGAGAGAGGGAAATGAAAATGGACCTTATAGCAAATACTTCATAAAGGTTAGAATTGTTTGAGAAGTTAAGAAGTGAAGAAGTCTTTGCATGACAGTGTGGTAATCTCGACACTGATCGACTTTACGGAAGCGAAGTGAAATGCTGGGTGTCAAGGGAATTTCATGGTCTCCTGAAATATCCCCAGGCTACCTTTTAGGATCAACTTTTCCTGGTACCTGGCGCGGGGTACGAACCTCTGAAGGGAATTTAACCCCCCTAAAAACCCACAGGTTTTGAGATGCCTTGGGTGGGGTTCGAACCCTGGTTAGTGACCCAACCATCACCACCAGGCCCGCGCGCTAACCCACTGTACTACCACGGACGTACTAAAAGTATAGCAACCTTAGTCCGATTTTTAAGAACCAGGTGATAGTCTCGTGGTGTTATCACGTGATGAGTTTATTGGACTTACCATCTCCGACTATTTTACGCTATACCTGACGTCAACTCGGGTTAGTATTATTGTGGGTGCGGGACATTTTCGAGGGCATTACATTACATCCTTCTTTAACTGGGCTAGTCCCTAGCCTATTTTAAGGTCGTAAGGTATCGTAGCTGTATTACCTCAGCAATCTCAATATTGTTGGTATAGGGTTCGCGTGACGGGTGCTCCACGTAGCTACCTGGTCACGTTCCCTAGCTGCCACCAATGAAATGCTGGGTGTGAAGGGAATTCATGATCTCCTGAAATATCCCCAGGCTACCTTTAGGATCAACTTTTCCTGGTACCTGGCGCGGGATACGAACCTCTGAAGGGAATTTAACCCCCCTAAAAACCCACAGGTTTTGAGATGCCTTAGGTGGGGTTCGAACCCTGGTTAGTGACCCAACCATCACCACCAGGCCCGCGCGCTAACCCACTGTACTACCACGGACGTACTAAAAGTATAGCAACCTTAGTCCGATTTTTAAGAACCAGGTGATAGTCTCGTGGTGTTATCACGTGATGAGTTTATTGGACTTACCATCTACGACTATTTTACGCTGAGATGCGGTCTCAGGATGATAAGACCGCATCTCTAGCTGCCACTAAAACCTGCAGCCAACCCTACTCCTGCCAGCCAGAGTCCAGGCGCGCCACCCCCAGAGCCACAAGGACATAACCACCACGCGCCAAACGCCCTTGATCCTCTCAAGCCGGGCGCCTTAAGTAGGGGCAAGAAGATTGCCTTATACTCACCCAGCCTGGACATCATTAACTAAGCTTGCCATTTGGTATTCTTTAGTTCAGGGTAAGAACAGCCAGAGATAGCTGGTGTTCAACTTGTCAGTTGTGTGCTGTGATCGAAGATCTACCAGGTCGGGTTCCCCCCATCAGGAAGAGGACTAGCTTGGGCAACCCACTTTGGGCTCCCCCTTTCTGGCCTTCGATGCGGTGCACAAACCAAGTACCAAAGGATTCCTACCTTGTTTTGTTCAAGGGCTTATGAGGATAGTGTAATAACTAGAGATCTACCAGATCGGGTTCCCCCCATCAGGAAGAGGACTAATTTTGGGCAACCCACTTTGGGCTCCCCTTTCTGGATTCTCTTTTTGCTACATGGTTCTGATAGTTCCACGAACTAGCAAGGAAGGAAGACACTTACCTTGACCCCCCTTAGACTACCTATAATGTCACTATCTAGACTGCTTGCCACTCTAGGTAGATCATTATGCTAGTCACCCTAACCCCCCAAACCTTGTAGCAGAACTCCAGCATATCCTTTGGGGATCACTGCACTGTGGGAGTGCAAGAGGAACCCGGTTGTCCCGTGGTAGGCGCCAAGGTCTAAGGAATCATCTTGTGACTCACCCTGGACCAGTAGCTGGAGTCATCACGCCCAGCCGCCCCCCCTGGACCAACTTCCGGAGTCATCACGCCCAGCCGCCCTCCGGACTACTGGATCCTCCCTCAATCTATGATTGTGGAGGGACTCTTTAGACAGCCGGGTTAAACCACTTGTAACAAATTTACCATGGTGTACAGGTATAGAAATAGAAGATATCCAACGGAAAGTAGTTATTCTTAGTGTGTACTTGCCCTACCAATGTAATGAAAATGAAGAACAATACCTGGAATGCCTTGGAGAGCTAAGTGCTCTTTTACAAGAACTAAATACCACCTGCTACTCTGTAATAGGGGACTGGAATGCTAATCTGAAGGACATGAGTAACTCTCTGTTTGCTAGTCATATGACTAACTTCTGTGGTGAGCATGATCTAATTATCTCTTCTCAGCTCATGCTCCCTCATAGTAGTTACACATGTGTCAGTGCAGCATGGGGCTCAACGTCTTGGCTAGATCATACCGTAGCTAGTGCTGATTTCCATGATATGATAACAAATATGGAAATTCAGTATACATATACAGATGAAGATCATATCCCATTGACCTTAACAGCTAGTTTGGAAAGAGCGCCAGAATTAACCCAGTCAAACAATAGTGTAAATCCAAAACTGCCATGGGCCGGGCTTGACGAGGAGGAGTGTGAGCAATTTTGCACTTTAACACACACTCTCCTTTCTGAGCTTGATCCTGGCAGTGAGGATGCCATTACCTGTGAAGACCCCAATTGTGTTAATGCTAGTCATCGAGAAGAAGTCAGCAAGCTGTACAATAATATTATATCTTGTCTTACTAAGGCTAGTGACATAGTATTTCACAAGCATAACAAAAATTACTCTTTTAACAAACCTGGGTGGAATGACCATGTTTCAGAACTATACCAGGCATCCCGAGATGCTCGTAGTGTATGGCTGGATCATAACAAACCGAGACAGGGACCCATTTTTGACATGTTCACCAGACTAAAGGCTAGATGCAAGTATGCAATCAGATATATAAAAAACAATGAAAATGTATTAAGAAGAGAAGCATTGGCCAAAAACTTTGCTAGCAAAGACACATTGGCCTTCTGGAAGGATATTAAAAAAAATGCATAATAGCTGCACACCTCTACCCGTTAGTGTAGATGGGATCTCTGGTACTAATAACATAGCCAATCTTTGGAAAACACATTACCAAACTTTGTTTAACTCTGTTGGGCACCAAGGAAATACCATTGCTGCTACAACAGAGTGTAACAAAGAAGAAAAATATGACACAATTAAAGTTACAAGTGAAAAAATCAAGGCTGCAATAAGTAGGCTAGATGCTAACAAATCCTGTGGTTTTGATTGTATATATGCTGAACATTTGAAGTACTCCTCCACTCTCCTCTTGGAGAAACTCAGCAGTTGCTTTACCAGCTTTCTAATCCATGGTTTCCTACCAGAATCTATGATGTCCGTTACCTTGATACCAGTAATTAAAGACAAGGCTGGCAAAATTACATCAAAAGACAACTATAGACCTATTGCCCTTGCCAGTATTGTAAGTAAGATACTAGAGTTAATCATTTTAGACAGAATCTCAGTGTATATCTCAACTAATAGTAATCAATTTGGTTTTAAAAAGAATCATGGTACGGACCAGTGCATCTACACTCTGAAGGAGCTAGTGGATGGGTACATCAAAATGAACAGCTCTATTTTTGCATGCTTTCTTGATGCTAGTAAGGCATTTGACAGAGTCTGCCACAATATCCTGTTTGATAAATTAGCAACAAGGGGAGTGCCATCCTATATACTGAGAATCTTGAAGTACTGGTACGCCAATCAAACATTTAATGTAAGATGGGGTAACATTATTTCGGATTCCTTTACAGTAACCAATGGAGTGAGACAGGGTAGTATTCTCTCACCTTACTTATTCAATGTATATGGATGAATTAAGTGATAAATTGAATAAAGAGCAGATTGGATGTTATGGTGGGAATAAAATCATCAACCATCTCATGTATGCTGATGATCTGGTCATTATTGCACCGTCTTCTGCGGGTCTGAGCAAACTTCTTGATATATGTGAATCTTTTGGTAGTAAACATTGTGTTAAATTCAACCCACTAAAAAGTGCTGTTCTTATATTTAGATCAAAATTACTGTATAAAAGTAAACTGCCAAATTTCTCACTCAATAATCAAATTATTCAAGAAGTAAACAAAATAAAATACCTGGGACACATTATCTCAAACGATTGCTCAGATGATGCAGATATCGGCCGTCAGCGCAGACAGCTATATTTACGTGGTAACACCATCTTGAGAAAATTCCACATGTGTAATTGGGAAACTAAAGTCACTTTGTTCCGGACATATTGTTCCTCTATGTACACGGCCCATTTGTGGTGGAAGTATAAGAGAGCCACCATAAATGGTCTGTGTACATCCTATCATAATATACTCAAGATGTTCATTGGTCTCTCTAAATATGAAAGCACTAGTATGGTGTGCACACTGTTGGATGTGCAGTGCTGTCGGGCTGTCATCAGGAGACTGGTGTACAGCTTTTCGCAGCGACTGCAATCCTCCAGTAACACGCTGATTGTAGCTCTTTGGTCTAGTGATCATATCTATGAATCCCGTATTATATCTCACTGGCAGAAGCTGCTGCACACATAGTATGTACTGTAATGTAATATATAGGTCTAATTGAACTATGAGCAATGATCTGTGCAATAGGTGTTAACCAACATTGAGCAATAGCCTTAGTTAGCCTATCTGTGTTATATTGTGACAAAATGTGATATGTGCTCTATTCTGTAAATAGGCCTACTGTATTTTTTATTTTATTGTGTCTTTATTAATATATCTTTGTGTATAATTATTATCTGTGCTCTGACGAGAAGTGTATGTGATATGGACCATTAGGTCGTACTGTATTTATACTGTATCTATCTTATGTGTCTGGAATAAAGAATTATTATTATTATTATTATTATTATTATGGGCCCTCCTCTTCACTACAGCTCTCCTTTAAGTGCTTTTGTACCGTTTCTGGGTATAGAGTTGACTCAGGGTTGTGGTAGAAGTTATCTTCAGGGGTTCTCATTAACATTACGTCTTGCGAGAGGTCTTTCTTCTCCCTACTTAAATTGACGTTAATTAGCCCACTTGCCAGGACCCATTATACATACCTATCAGGGGATCCTTATATATGCACCTTCCCGGGTTATTGGTCTCCCATAGCCCGACAGAGGGGGCGTGCTTATATAAGACCCATAGCATCAAACACAAACACATATTTGCACGTAATCTAGTCCCTTTGTATAACTTCTAGCCTAATTCATTTAACATTCTGTCAGGTTCATAACTCGAATAGATTTCACTCTATCTCAGCTCCCGACGATTGTTGCCTCAGCCTTCAGCACCCTGCTAGTACACAATTAGAGTTAAGGATTAATCTTTGCCAGGTGAGATCTAGCACACCTATAGTATTAATATCATTTGTGAGCCTTTCCGAGCCCACTTCATTGTTGATGACCACTTGGCCATTATTGCTTTAGAGTCAGTTAACGTCACTATATGCCGGGGACATCATTGCATGATCCAGACGGCATTTGCCATTACTGCACTCTTGTCTTTTGTTGAGATCCTCTCTGAGATCTATTTGGGTAGGAGGTGTACCTCCACCATTTTGGATACCTTATAATTGTATCCTAGGAGTATTATTATTACCTTGAGTCCGGACCCATTGTCCAACTCCTATTGCTTACTTGATAACCTGAGTATTGTATGTCTTAATTATTCTTATTGTTGTTGATGATCTCCAGGTTACAGGTATAAAATATATGTCTTGCTCCTCCATGAACCAAGTGTTAAACTGAATAAAACCCATGTTAACTTGTTACCTGTGTACTTACTATCCTGCCGTGTTGTCTCTTTATTTAAAGTTTAAGGTATACCTATCCAGTTAGAGAGCTGCTCATTGTACAAAGAATATCTCGCGTTCCAATTTGAACCGGGCATAACATACGCTATACCTGACGTCAACTCGGGTTAGTATTATTGTGGATGCGGGACATTTTCGAGGGCATTACACGAAGCATGGACGTTTGAGAAGAGACTCAGACCAAGAGTGAGAGGGGTGGGAATGAGTTACTTGAGAAATGCGTGCTGAGTTACATGGAGGGATAGACAGACGAATGAGGAAGTAAGAAGGAGGTGTGGTGTGGAGGTAGATGTGCTGGAAAGTGAAAAGGAACATCTTGAGATGGTTCGGCCATATGGAACATATGGGAAGCGAGAGAATGACTAGGAAGGCGTACGAGAGCGAGATGGAAGGACAGTGGGAGAGGTAGACCGAGAGAGAGGTGGAAGGATGGAGTGAGGAAGTATATGGATGAAGGCAGTTCTGGTTGGGAGGAGGGGCGTCGACTGACTGGGGACAGAGGTGCATGGGGGCGGTTCGTTCCTGGCCACCCCTTCGGGGATCACGGCGTCAGGCAATAGATAGATAGATAGGTTATTATTATCTAAGGGCGCGGCGACGTGCTTGAGTTTGCCCCTGAACTCAAACAGCAACTTAGTACAGCCACGTGATCTAGATGGCGTTAGAATATGGCTAATCGGAAACCCATTTAAGATCCCTCTCCTTATTAAATATTTGTTGTGTAAGTTCTCTCGCTGTTTCGCCATAATCATTATCACTTCATTCACTTGCCGCACGGGACTACGGGAACCTGGCAGAGTGAAAAAAAGGCTGTGAAAAGAGAAACCGGTGCCCCAAATAATGTCGTTTTTCACTTCTCTCACTAGGCGGACCCTATCACAATCAGCTGCTATGTCCGCGGCAATAAAGAACGTTACTGTGATTGGCAGTGGCCTCATGGGTGCTGGTATTGCTCAGGTAAGGAGTTAAAGCTTAGGCTAGCCTATAACCGGTCGCATATTCCTGTAGTTTTGAAAAGAGTTAGCCGACTTGGCTAAGATACTAAAGATACAGAATAGGCCTAGCCTAGATGAAGGTAGCCTAAACATGACTTAGCACCAACATCGATTTCAGTAGGCTAGGCTAAGTATTTTTGTCTTGGTCAATATACAGGAGGCGCTACAATATAGGTAGCAAAATTCTAGGTCAATATACAGGAGGCGCTACAATATAGGTAGCAAAATTATAATGGTAGTTTTGGGTTCCTATCATCATATGCTTCATTTCTATATACTTTTTATCCCCGGGAAAAAAAACAAAAATCTTGGGACTTTTCATTTATTTTCTTTGGATTTTTTGTTTTGGTCATTAACCTAACCAAAAAAAAATAACCTAACCTAACCTAATAGCCCCCAAATACATTTAGGTTAGGTTAGGTTAATAAAAAACAAAAAAAAAAATTCCAAGAACAAAATCAAAAACCCAAGCTTTTTTGTTTTTTTCCCGGGGATAAAAAGTATATAGAAATGAAGCATATGATGATAGGAACCCAAAACTACCATTAGAATTTTGCTACCTATATTGTAGCGCCTCCTGTATATTGACCAAATTCTAATGGTAGTTTTGGGTTCCTATCATCATATGCTTCATTTCTATATACTTTTTATCCCCGGGAAAAAAACAAAAAAGCTTGGGTTTTTTATTTTGTTCTTGGATTTTTTTTTTTTTTTTTTATTAACCTAACCTAACCTAAATGTATTTGGGGGCTATTAGGTTAGGTTAGGTTAGGTTTTTTGGTTAGGTTAATGACCAAAACAAAAAATCCCAAGAAAATAAATGAAAAATCCCAAGATTTTTTTTTTTTTTTCCCGGGGATAAAAAGTATATAGAAATGAAGCATATGATGATAGGAACCCAAAACTATCAGTAGAATTTTGCTACCTATATTGTAGCGCCTCCTGTATATTGACCTTTGATTTTGATATAGCCTAGGCTAGGCTAGCCGGTAAGGTTAACGGCCAGCTCGGCCCTTTGCCGACTCGGCCCACGTGACTGTCAACTCGGCCCACGTGATTATCAACTCGGCCCACGTCACCCACGTGATTGTCAACTCGGCCCATTCAGTAATACCAACTTGGCCCACCATAGCCTATAGGCCTAGGCTAGAACCTTTTAGGCTATCTATCAATCTATCAAAAGTGTTTGAGATCTTGTTCCCCCCAGGGATCGGTATTAGGCTAGGTCCCCTGTTGTTTCTTATATACATAAATGACCTAGATTTAGGTATAACTAGTAGGATAAGTAAATTTGCAGACGATACTAAAATAGGGAGATCAATTGATTCAGATAGCGATATAGAGTGCCTCCAAAGGGATCTAGATACCTTACATGAATGGTCAGTAAATTGGCAGATGAAGTGGTAAACCTGACTTTTTGGACCGACAGCGATTTCAGTAAGTTTTATTTTGTTTTTTGTATTTTTTCCTTCAGATATAGTGTTGTTTTATACTGAAGAGGAGCGGAAATGAGTATTTACCCATTATCCAACAATCTAAAAACACGCCCCTATTAGACTATTTTTTTGTTTTTTGTTAATGTTCTAGGCTATTAGCCTAACCTAACAACCTTACCTAACCTAACCTAGTATATGGGTGGGGGCTGCCGCCCCCACACCCCCGCTGGTTGGGTTACTTTTTGTTTTGTTTTTGTTTTTTTCTGTGCCATTAGCCTAACTTAAACAACCTAACCTAACCTAACCTAGTATATGGGTGGGGGCTGCCGCCCCCACACCCTCGCTGGTTGGGTAATGGCTGAAAAACTTATTGTTTTACTTATAGCCTAGGCCTATACATGTATTTTAGCGGGTTTTTTTCTCCCTTGTAATACATTTCCGCTCTTAATGCTATATATAGCAATGATGTATATGCTCTACCGGACCTATTAGGCCTAAACAGATCGATGGGCTAACTGTCGGTCCAAAACATCAGTATAACCGATGAAGTTTAACATTGACAAATGCAAGGTATTAAAGATAGGGAAGATGCAAACAAATGTTAAATATAAACTAGCTAATTTAGAATTAGAAAATTCAGACTGCGAGAAAGATCTAGGTGTGTTTGTTAGCAATGATTTGAAGCCTAGAAAATAGTGTATAAGCGTTCGTAATAAGGCAAACAGGATTCTCGGGTTCATCTCTAGGAGTGTGAGTAACAGAACTGCTGATGTTATCTTAAAACTTTACTTGTCATTAGTGAGACCCCATATGGATTATGCTGTCCAATTTTGGTGTCCTTATTACAGAATGGACATAGATTCATTGGAGAGAGTACAGCGTAGAATGACAAAAATGATCCATAATATTAGAAATCTTTCGTATGAATTAAAATGTAAAACTTGCAAACTAAACAAACCAAAATTGGGACAAGGACAATATAAAGTCAAATTAAATTATCAAAATCGCTATGTGGAAACAACGCTTACTAAAATGAAAATTATTAAATAAAAGAACACAATCCACCACATAGGGTGTACATTACTACATAAGCAAGTTAATCTGTTTCCCAAGCAAACTAATCGCACATATAACAACGCACTATCGTCACGTTAAAGGAAGTAGTCAAGTTTGGGAAGTCCGGGACGTTCTGGCAAATTTGACTAAACTCTGCATGAATAAAGAAACTACATGTTAAATGTCAAAATATTATTTAAAATCAAATTTGCAACATGACAAGACATTAACAATAGTACAAAATACAAATATTGATAAGATATCTATACTATTACAAAATAATATATAAAATACAGTACAGCACTCACTAACGATAGTGCTATCGGGTAGGTACCTGTAAGCATAGCATGCCTCAAGTGACCCCTATCAATAACTACCCTACAAATAACCTACATTTATAGCACAAATAAACTAAGGAAATCGCAAAAGTAAGCAATTGATACTATCGACAATGAATACATATAATATAAAGACAAATAATTGCAAAATATGAAGTAACAACAGATTTAAACAAAGAGTACTCTTTTAACAAGAACAATAAATTTAAAAAATCATCAATATTAATAATAATAATAATAATAATAATAGAAAAAGATAAACAATAAATACAGACAAAAAGTAAGCAGAGGTTATACAAGAAACTTCAAGTTAAAAATGCTTGATTAAAATTATTGATGTCAAATTTTAGAATACAGTCACAATAATTGACCCTAAAAAGATTAAATTTATGGAACAATTTACTTGCCTCAAAACCTCTGTCCACTAAGAGTCTGTATAGTAACCTAGCTCTAGCCCAAAAGTCATCTACTTTAGTGCAGATTTTACAAAATCTTATTAATTGGGAATAAAAAAAATTATAAGTTATTTTACTATCGATATTACTACTAGGGAAAGGAAAGTTTATTACGTTAAAATTAAAATCATCAACTTTGTGATATACTTTAAGTATGCACTGTTCATTAACCTGACAAGCGCGATATAGACGTAGGTGCTAGGGTAGTTATTTGTGCATTTCTAGCCCTGGATTCTGACAGAATTCGTTATATTTACAATATAAACCATTATTTGTTTTCGGTATGCTTTTATTTTACATATATGATGTATATATGAACCTTCAAGAGTGCTAAAATAAGTGGGAAAAGCATTTGGGTGGTGAAAAACGAAGATATTGGCCACCCGGTCATAATCTCAGGCGAGAGAGAGAGACAGGCAGCCCTCCCCTCTCGCTGTCTGGGAGTCAACTGAGAAGAGCGGGGCGGTGTGTGCCGGTGTCTGGGTGTTGCATAACGATCTTTTATGCAACCCACTTGTGCTACATTATCGCGGGAGAGAAAAATAACCGATAAATGATGATAATAAGAGGAAAAATAGGTGATAATTGAGGTGGGGAGGGAGGGGAGAATAAGGTAGGGGAGGGGGGTGGGTGAGATTTACATGGATGAGTACTGGAGGGGAATTATCTCACCTAGAGACAAATTCCTTTGTTTTGATAGGCCCTTTTTTTTTATGGAAGGCTTTTTTTATGGTCCTGCTTCCGTGAGGCCTATCGCGTTCCCTATAGGAAGCCTTCCGTGAGGCCTATCGCGCTTGCCGGGTTAACAATCTCTATATTTATATCAAGAAATTTTTTAACTTTATAATTTACGTTACATTGTGTGAGGGGAATAGAATTAGGGTAAATAAGTTTAGCAACTTGATTAAAATTTAACAAATTGCAAACAAGAATATCATCAATATATCTACTATTATTACTTAACAGTTTAGCAAGTGCTAATTTTTCTGGAATTTTATTTTTCTTGCTACTGTCAACTAAGTCTTTTATATATTTAAATTCTAAAGCAAGCAAGAATAAGTCTGCAATTAAAGGGCTAGCATTTCCACCCATAGGAATTCCTAATATTTGTTTGAAAATGTACGGCCCGAATCTAACATAAGTATTGAAAAGGAGGAATTTAAGGGCATCTTTAAGTTTAGTTCTATCAAAATATACAGAACTAGTGGGAGTAGAGCTAAGTGATGCATTATTAAAATATGTATAAACATTTATGAAATAATTACCATTCCTAACGAACCTGTCAAAGTGCAAATCTATAATAAAGCAAAGCTCTGAATATACTAAATCTAAAGGCAAATTGGTATACAAAGTTGAAAAGTCGAAGCTATGTACTGAGGTAACTTTCGGCATGGTATTTATTTTATCAATAACTTCTAACGAATTGTCAACACTCCAATAATAGTTAATGCCAGTTCTTCTCATGATGGTATTACAATATCTTTTATGAGTACTTTTAATGTATTTTAAGCAATTTACTACTTGTTCTGATAGAGTTTTAGTGGTAGCAAATTTTGCTCCGGCAATAAAGCGATATTTATAAGGTCTTTTATGAAATTTAGGTAACATGTATAATTTTGCAATGCACTTGTTCTTATCAGAAAGTTTAATATCAAATATTATATTTTTCTTGGTATGTTCATCGATTAAGTTATCAATATTCAGATTATTTTGAATTTCATAAACAGAAAGGTTGAAGAAATTCGGTTTACATTCGTTAGAGAGATGCAGAGTTAGAGGGGATATGATAGAGGTGTTCAAGTGGGCTAGTGGGATTAACAAAGGGGACATGACAAATGTACTAAAGCTCAGTGATAGCGAAAGAACTCGTACCAATGGTTTCAAATTAGTTAAATTTCGTTTCAGAAAAGATATAGGCAAGTATTGGTTTGGTAACAGAGTTGTAGATGGGTGGAATGGACTACCAAGTGCTATAGTGGGATCTAAAATTGGATAAGCATATGGACGAGAAGGGTTGGGTGTGAAGGGGGATCAGCCGGGTTGGGCCAATCAGCGCTCTGCAGACCCCCATAATCCTGCGTTAATCTCTAACCGTTTTGGTAAGATGATCCTCAGGGTATTAGAGTGTGAAGCCTATAATTGGGCTTTGTAATTGAATTGGGGTTGTGTGGGACAGGGATCTGCCTTGCTTAGGCCAATTGGCTTTCTGCAGACTCCCATTTTCTTATGTTCTTATGTTGATGTCTAAGGGCGAAGCTGAGGACTAGGCTAGTACTGAGGAGGTGACCCAATAGTCGAGGACATAATAACATAGGCTAGGCTATTAACAGAATGTACAAAATATGAAGAGGAAAGGGAAAAATATTATTTTAATATGTTAGGCCTAGGCCTACCACAATTTTTTTGTTTAAATAATTTGCATCAATAGGCTAGCCTATACTGTATAGCCTAGGCCTAGTGTTTGTAATTAATTCGAAATCTCGGGAAAACCTATTTTCCCCATTAGGCCTATCGATCGATGTTGAGCCCCCCCCCCCCCCCCCAATAGTGATTTGAAAAGACATTAGCCTAACCTAACAACCTTACCTAACCTAACCTAGTATTATGGGTGGGGGCTGCCGCCGGCCGCCCTCACACCCCCGCTGGTTGAGTACTAGCCTAATCCCTTAGTAACTAAAAAAATAATTGGCTGTCGATTAGGCCTAGGCATACGAAGGTGAAAGAAAGTCGATGAAGTCTACGGTGTTTAGCCTACTCTGCAATCTTCAGCTTTGATTGTACATTGATAACGGAAAAGTACCGTATTGAAACCAACCTTGTTACGAAAATTAAATCTTAGTAGGCCTACCATACTTTTATATTAGGTTTTTCCGAGGATTTAACACATTTTCATATGATCTTTAGCAGGGTGTCAATCCACAAAATATGAATTGTGTTATCATTATGGTTTATTATTTTGTTATCATTATAGCGCGGCGAAGGCGCGAGCTCTAGGGGGGTCCGGAGGCATGCCCCCCAGATTTTTTTGTTGAGAATTTAGGTGTCTAAAAGAGTATTTCCTGCAATAAAAAAACAATCAAGATGGAAAATATGGAGACCAAAATTGTGTCAATTTAGCCTAGCCTACCTTTTTTTTTTTTGGGGGGGGGGGGGGAGTTTCTGTTATCATTATACAAAAAGTTCATTGCGTTAGCACTCAAAAAAACAGCGTCGTTTGACACCCTGATCTTTAGAGCTATCGATAACTGGAAGTACCGTATTGACAACCTTATTACGAAAACGACATTTTAGTACCATACAATACTTTTTTATTAGGTTTTCCGAGGGTTAAAACAAATTTTCTTATGATCTTTAAAGCATATATATTCAATATTTATATTAAAATATATCAACAAAATTTGTGGTATTAAAATAACATTGAACCGAGGAAAGAAACTAATTTTTTTTTTTTTTTTTTTTTTTTTTTGAGACAATGAACGGAGGAAGGAAAAACACAGATAAAACAAAAAAGTCCATGTGCCTAAAGGCATCCTCCATTCATAAAATGTTTGTAACAACTGGATTTAAGCTTTTGTAGATTGTAAGTTTGTGGAAAGCAACTCGAGGGAAGTGAATTCCAAAGAGTAGTAGTTCTAGGGATAAATGAATTTTGATAAGCAGAAGTTCTGCATTGTGGAGGAGAAAGTGTAAATTCATGGGCGCTCTCAGCTGCCCTAGTTCTACGGGGAAAGATGTGGAGAGGCGGCACAATTGAAGCAAGTTCCTCGGAACAATTGCTGTGAAAATATCTGTAGAATAATGCAAGGGATGCAACATTTCTTCGTATGGATAATGTAGGAAGGTCCTGTGTGATTGCAGGGTTATTGATTAATCTAATAGCTTTATTTTGAATTTTGTCCAACTGCCTCAATGCAACCACTCCACTTCCACTCCACAGAGGTGAACAGTAATCCATCTGAGAACGCACATGACTTTTATATATTACGGCCAACTGCTCGTCAGTGAAGAATTCTCGAACTCTGTACAGGAGTCCCAGTTTTTTAGAGGCATTCTTAGCAATGCTTCTAACACAATGTGTCCAGCTCAAGTTAGTAGTTAATGTTACACCGAGAATGTCAATACTAGGGGAAGTGGGAATATTTACATCATTAACCCTTGTCTAGCGGGGTGTTTTGGGCATATTCAGGCCCTCCTGCATGATAAATCAAGCATCTGCATGAACAAACAATTACCCGGGCTTTGTTAGTGGTAAGCAGGGAGGATTTTGTGGGGGCGCTCGTTTATGGCCTTGGCCTTGCTCGAGACCTTGGGGCTGTTCGGCCAGACAGCCTGGGGAACAACAACAACAACAACAACAACAAACAATTATTTAGCAAAAGACTAGGCACTAAAAGCTACAAAATGAGACCAGAACGAGCTATGTAGCACTTGTGGTTCTCTTGCAGTGGTGCCACAAACATGGAAGTTTAGATATTATTGGGATGGAATTTGTGCTGTACCTAGTATCAGTGCATTACCACAAGCCCACCGAAACGTCAATAAAATACCCTCATTGTTCCCTGATTAAATAGCACTGTATGAATATTCCCATATTCAAAATATGCTATATGGGTGCAATGCCTGGTGAGTTATCTGCTCAACAGGTGGCGTTGTGTGTGTGTAAGTGTGAGAGTCCGAGTGTAGGGGGTGAGACAGTGAAGCACGGGAACGAGGTGGCTTCAGAGATGGGGTCGTTTCGGGCCATGAGTGAGCACCGTGCCTCATGTGAAGGCAAGATGGCAGGTGCTCGTTGTACTCTACGTGCTTCACATGTCTCACTCCCTAGACTGGAACAAGACCTCACGGGCTTCACTGTTCATTGTAAAGCGGTGAATGTTAAGGCTCTCAGCCTATGCCCGAGAGGAAGTAAGTTGGAATATAGGAAAAAAAAAAAAAAAAAAAAAATATATTGGTATATTTTTCCCAGCTATGCTCACTACTGGCTACACTGCCGGCCTCTCGAGAACACAGGGAACACGAGTTAATGGGAGGCGGTAAGCCCTGGGAGTCGGCTGTCTGGCCCGCTGCTCTCCCGGCCATTTGCACTCTATTTTAACCCTTTAAAAGCCTTAATAATGCTCCTAACTTGCTGCAAATTGGTGCACGAGTTAAGTCGAGCGCCGCTCTTTAAGGGTTAAAAATATATGGGAGTCAGTGAGATTCTGTCGGTTAGAAAATTGAATGTACTTGGTTTTCTGTGCATTAACCCCTTATTGGCGGCGCTCGACAAGTCGTGCACCAATTTGCAGCAAGTTACCATTATTAAGGCTTTTAAAGGGTTAAAATAGAGTGCAAATGGCCGGGAGCGCAGCGGGCCAGACAGCCAACTCCCAGGGCTTACCGCCGCCCATTAACTCATGTTCCCTGTGTTCTCGAGAGGCCGGGAGTGTAGCCAGTAGTGAGCATAGCTGGGAAAAATATACCGATATATGCTAAACTTTCATGTTCGTGGCACCACTGCAAGAGAACCACGAGTGCTACGTAGCTCGTTCTGGTCTCATTTTGAAGCTTTTAGTGCCTAGTTTTTTGCTAAATATATATTTTTTTCATGCAGATGCTTGATTTATCATGCAGGAGGACCTGAATATGCCCAAATGAGCCCAAAACACCCCGCTAGACAAGGGTTAAAGGAAACTAGATTCTTTTGTCCCCATTCATTAATTCTAGAAAGGTCCTGGTTCAGAGAAATTGCAGTGTTTATTTTTTAATTTATAAGATCGGGTTGGGTGAAAGAATTGGTAAATGTGAAGGAACTGTGGCGTGTTGAGTCATCTGCGTAGGAATGTATTGGATTATGAGTGGTAGATATGAGATCATTGATATGAGTGAGGAACAGAGTTGGGGCCAAAACTGATCCCTGGGGAACACCAGCAACTGGAGAGATATATGAGGAATAGAGTTGGGGACATATGGTGAAAGGAAATAAAACTGATGATAGAGGGGTAGGGGCATTATTAGGGCTAGCAAACGATATGGAGCAGCGAGACAGCCTAGAGTACAAAGGAAATCAAGCAACAACAGGTCTAGTGACCCTTCTAGGCTGCTTGTCTTCCAAAACACTGAGGATCAAGTGTCCAAACAGTGGTTTAGAGTGGGTAAGGGAACATTGGAAAGGGAACTACTGCCCTAGAACTAATGTCCGTGGCAGGATTAGGAAGTTAGTAGGGGACAGATGGGTTAGTAACTGAGGGGGGGATAAAATAAAGTTATTCATTTACAAACGCAGTCAGTCGCGGGTTTGATGCGAGATATTTGTCTAAGCGGAGTTTAAATTAATCAACGGTGCTGCAGTCTATAACGTCTCGGGGAAGCCCATTCCACAAGTTGACAACTCGATTGAAGAAGAAATTCTTAGATTCGTGTGAGTTAAAAGATTTACCAATAATTTTGCAACCGTTTCCCCGCGTGTAATTAGATTGGTCGATAGTGAAGTACTTAATACAGTTCATATTGTCGATGCCTTTGATGATTCTGAACACTTGAATTTAGTCACCTCTTAATCTGCACTGGGTTAAAGGAAATAGATTTAATTCTCTAAGACGCTCTTCGTATGGTTTGTTCTTTAGGCTAGGTATCATTTTGGTAACTCTACGTTGAACTCGTTCTAGCTTGTTTATATCTTTTTGGTAATAAGGGCACCAGGATTGAACGCAGTATTCCAGAAGAGGGCGGACTAAGGAATTGTAAAGGGTTAGGATAACTTCTTTGGATTTATGCTCAAATGACCTGCCTATAAAGCCAATTATTTTGTTTGCCTTCTTAACAACTTCTGAACATTGTTGACTCGGTTTTAGGTTACTCGATATTGTTACTCCCAGATCGGTTTCTCTGTTTACATTCTTAAGCTGAGTGCCATTCATTGAATAGTTTGCTTTCTCATTTAGGTATCCGATATGTAGTACTTTACATTTATCCGCATTGAAACTCATTTGCCAAATTTGGGCCCAACATGACAATTTATCTAGATTGTGTTGCATATCGTCAACTTGTTCTTTTGAGAGTACGCTATTTGCAATTTTTGTATCGTCAGCAAATTTTGAGATTGTACAGGTGAGACCCTCATCTATGTCGTTGATGTAAATTAGAAAGAGAATTGGTCCTAGTACCGATCCCTGGGGTACCCCGCTACTTACATTGGTCCATTTAGATGCCTTACTGTTTATGACTACTCTTTGCTTTCTGTCGCTCAGCCAATTTTCTATCCATTTCAACACACCGTCTTGTATTCCATACGCTTTTAGTTTTAGCAGTAAACGTTTGTGGGGAACTTTGTCAAAGGCCTTTTGAAAATCAAGGTATATAATATCTACAGCTTTACTCTCATCGTAGAGGTTGAGGATATCGTGGAAGAAGTCTAAGAGGTTTGTTAAACAGGAACGTTTTTTACGAAAGCTGTGTTGAGTATCTTTAAGTATGTTAGTTTCCTCTAAGTGATTTACGAGTCTGTCTCTTATGACCGTTTCTAGCATTTTACATACAATTGAGGTTAAGCTAATTGGACGATAGTTACTGGGTAGGGATTTGCTGCCTTTTTGAATATCGGTGTTACGTTGGCTAGCTTCCACTGATCAGGCATAGTCCCAGACTGCAAGGATTCATTGAATAGCAATGTCAGTGGTTTGGAGAGCTCATCCTTAGCTTCCTTTAGAACTCTAGGCGAGATTGTATCAGGTCCAGGCGTTTTATTTACCTTGAGTTTATCTAAACAATTCAATACTTCTCTCTCTGTAACGGTGATATTGCTTAGAACATCTGAATTATCAATCTGAATCGGCGATGGTGTAGGGATATCACTGAGGTCTTCGGTTGTAAAAACTGATGCAAAGAAGGTATTGAGGGCATTACTCATTTGTACTTCGTCTTTGGTGTATTCTCCATTTTCATCGACTAACGGTCCAACAGTTGAAGTAACTACTTTTTTCTTTCTGACATAACTATAGAATTCTTTCGGGTTTGTTTGACTTTGATTCGCAACATGTAACTTCAGGGTCTTTTGGCTTTGCGTCGTAGCTCTACAAATTTCACCCGTTCTTCGTCATTTTGTTAGGATTTTAATCTATCATTAGCAAATTTTTTAGCAAGCAGACAGTCTGAAATATCTTTATTCCACCATTTGGGCTTATCATTATGGCCTGGACGCCGTATTTTCGATGGTATGCAGTCTTGCACTGCCTTAAGGTAAGTGGTTGTGAAACACTCCCAAGATGTATTTATGTCGTTATTGTTAGTCAGAAAGCTCCAGTCAGTTTCTTTAAGCTTTGATTTAAGTTTATGAAAATTTGCTTTCTTGAAATTAGGGACTTTCTCAATGCTGCTATTTGATTTGTTACTAGTAAACTTTAAAGTGAAAGTTATCGTACGATGGTCGCTGTTACTGAATTCATCACCAACATTCAAATTCTCTATTAATTCTTTTGTTGCGAGTACAAGGTCAAGCACATTATTACCACGGGTCGGAGATTGTACAAATTGAAAAAGTGAACTCTCTTGCAAGTTAGCATAGAGGTCGTGTCCAGAGTGTGAAGTAAGAATATCGCCCCATTTAGTCACGGGTAAGTTGAAATCGCCAAGAATTACGGTATCTTGTATGTTAGTTATTTCTGCAATTTGTTCATAAATTTCACTGTCAGTTTGCACTGATTGAGATGGGGGTCTGTATAATAAAGCTAGTGTTATTTTAGTTCCTCGTTTATTATTTAATAGTACGTAAGATATGTCTATATTCGCAATTTGAGGTTTTGACATTAAGACGGGATTAAGACTTTCCTTTATACAAAACAGAACTCCTCCTCCATTTCTATTGATCCGACTTTTCTCAAACATTGTACTGTATAACCAGGAAGCGTATATTCGGCTAAAAAGTCTCTGTCTTCCGTATTTAACCAAGATTCTGTAATGCCGATTATATCATAATGTTCTGTAAACACGATTTCCTCTAGATCTGAAAATTTATTGCGTATGCTACGAGCATTTACATAAAACACCTTAAGAGTATTAGAGTTGGATGTTACTGATTGTGCATTGTCTGAATTTTCAGTTCGTATTTGACTTACACTACCCTGTCTGGGGTCTGGTTGACCCCGTTTTTTTTTAACGGAAATCCTTGGCTGCATCGTTCAGCAGACGACCAAGACGTGCAGCTCCTACTTCATTGAGATGTACACCATCTCCTGAAAACAAAGATTTATCATAGTAAAAATGATCCCACGTGTCGACAAAGCCGATGTCCTCCTCCCTGCAGAGTTTGGCTAGTCGGCGATTTGTACTGGTAGCTATGTTGTAGAATCGGTTTTCTACATCAATCTGGGGAACAATTCCTGAAATTAAGATTCTATTAGATTTTTCCTTGAAGGACCTGATCAGCCGCCGGTACTTGCAAAGTAGTTCCTCTGACCGCGTCCGTTGGACATCGTTAGATCCAACGTGGATGACGTACGTAGTGCTTGCGGGGGCGAGCCTGGAAACCTCTTCCACAGCCGCAACAATGTCGTCCACGCCGCCACCTGGGATACAGAATCGCTTTCTGGTCCTGGGTGCCCTGGCGCAGAACTCGGTTAGTTGGCCACGGACCATGGAGTCGCCCACAAGCCGAACTTCTTCCGTTTCCTCTTCCTCGTCAATAGCCAGAATTTTGAAGCGGTTTTGGCATGTTGTCGGGATGACCTTCCTGGTACTGGTACTGGGATGCACATTGTTTCTCACTAACTGAAAATTGTCCTGGGGGGGAGTGAGAGTAGAGTCATTATTATTTTCTGCAACATCTAAGGTAGCTGCTGGTGTGGGTACCGGTACCGATACTGTATGCACTGGAATGGCGGTTGACATCGTAGTGGTTTCTTGGGCCGAGGGCACTCCTACGTTGAGTGTGGCAAATTCTTGAAGGGATTCAAGCTTCGTAGTCAGGGCATCGATCTTGCGGTGAGCTGCATTCAATTCATCCGCAATCTTCTCTCGGAGCTGGCAAAATCTACAAATTTGGACATCAGTATCAACAAACATGGTAGGTCCAAATTTACCAGAACAACTCGTGCAGGTGTGTTGCGGCGCCATGACGATATAATCACAATATGCCTGAAAATCACACAAATTTATGTTAGCAAAATGGTACAATTAAAGCCTGAAAATCACACAAAAGTGCACTGTATCAAGGAATTGTTGTGCCAACAGTGATGTATGGGGCTGAGACATGGGCTCTGAAGAAAAAGGAGAAAAGAGGGCTGGATGTGATGGAGATGAGCTGCTTGAGGAGTATGTGTGGAGTTACTCGTAGAGACAGATTGAGGAATGAAGAGATACGTAGGAGAGTGGGGCAGCAGGAACATTTGTCAGCCAGAGTGGACAGAAGGGTGCTGAGCTGGTATGGTCATGTTGAACGAATGGGAGATGAAAGGCTTACAAAGAGAATATGTGAGTCAGGTACAAGGGGAGATAGAAGGGCAGGAAGACCCCCATTGAGATGGAGAGACTGTGTAAAAAAGGCTTTGGATGATAGAGGAATGACTATAGATCAGGCAGGGGAAGTGGTGGTGGACAGGAGTGAATGGAGAATTCTTGTGAATAGTTGAGTGAACACGTGGTCATTTGGAGTAAGGGGTCGGGCGCAAGTTGGACTAGATAATAGTCCATCAGGTGCCTGGCCCGGGGAGACGATTAATATGAAGGGTGTGCCTGGAAGTGTGGTGGGAGGACTTGTGGCTTTGGCTCCGCTGCATGTCTGCCTGCCGAGATCGGAACCTCTCCGGGTGGTCAGGGGCCAGGGGAGTGCTGGAGCGACCTTGGTAACCCTGGTCTCTGGGTCTTCTGGGTGACCTGGATGTGTGAGAGTTTGTGTTTTTTATCTGTGTTTATTTTTTGTTTTATGTAGTTTTTGTGTTTTCCCTGTTCTTGCTCTGTCTTGAGTCGGCTACCCCCAAAATGGGGATTGGGCCTGAGCATATAGATAGATAGAATAGACACAAAATTTTGTTAGCAATATGATAAAATTAATATGCCTGTAAATCACAAAAAATATGTTAGCAATAGAACACAATTTATGCCTGAAAATAAAACAAAAATTTATGTTAGCAGTATGACACAGTTAAAGCCTGAAAATCACAAATGGACTAGAAATTTGTTACAAAATTTACTGGGGGAAAAAAAAAAAAGTGGGAGAGGGTTAATGTAGCCTAGTGAGAAAACTGGAAAACAGTATACAGTACAGTAACAAAAAATATTTGTTAGCAATATGGTACAATTAATGCCTGTAAGTCACAAAAAGAATATGTTAATCACAAAAAGAATATTATGGCTGTAAATCACAAAAAATATGTTAGCAATAGAACACAAGTTATGCCTGAAAATATAACAATAATTGATGTTAGCAGTATGACACAGTTAAAGCCTGAAAATTGTAAATGGACTAGTAATTTGTTACAAAATTTACTGGAAAAAAAAAGTGGGAGAGGGTTAATTTAGCCTAGTGAGAAAACTGGAAAGCAGTATTCAGTACAGTAACAAAAAATATTGGTTAGCAATATGGTACTATTAATGCCTGTAAATCACAAAAAGAATATGTTAGTACTAGAACACAATTTTATGCCTGAAAATACAAATATAATGATGTTAGCAGTATGACACAGTTAGGCTAAAAGTAAAACCTGTATACTGTATTAGTTTATACAGTGGTCGACACAATACTAATAATAATGGAGTTAGTAATATCCCTGGCAAGAGTGTGAGAGGCCTATTAATATGGTGACAAGTATCTGAAATGCGATTAATAAATAGGCTATCAAAAAGTATTACAGTAACTAAATTATTCTAACCCAATATTAAAACTATCTCCTATTTGTAGGGTAGTTATTGGGGTCACTTGAGGCATGCTATGCTTACAGGTACCTACCCGATAGCACTATCGTTAGTGAGTGCTGTACTGTATTTTATATATTATTTTGTAATAGTATAGATATCTTATCAATATTTGTATTTTGTACTATTGTTAATGTCTTGTCATGTTGCAAATTTGATTTTAAATAATATTTTGACATTTAACATTTAGTTTCTTTATTCATGCAGAGTTTAGTAAAATTTGCCAGAACGTCCCGGACTTCCCAAACTTGACTACTTCCTTTAACGTGACGATAGTGCGTTGTTATATGTGCGATTAGTTTGCTTGGGAAACAGATTAACTTGCTCATGTAATGTAACACACCTATGTGGTGGATTGTGTTCTTTTATTTAATAATTTTCATTTTAGTAAGCGTTGTTTCCACATAGCGATTTTGATAATTTAATTTGACTTTATATTGTCCTTGTCCCAATTTTGGTTTGTTTAGTTTGCAAGTTTTACATTTTAATTGATAAATGTTAGTGTGTGCGATTTATATAGATAACCAAGATACAAAGTTCAACCAAGAACAGTATTGGCTAGACTTTGATATATAAAATACAAGAAGAGGGTTTGTTTATGCGTACACAGGTGGCGCTGGTATCGGCGGCGTCTCTACTAACTTGACAAATAGAATTTTGAAAAACAAACGTTTATCAGTCAAAACTACAGTACAATGTCATGCAAGATAACTACTGGGTGGTTTGCTAAGCACTTAACTACAGTGAGGGCTAAAATATCTACAATAAGTGTTAGAACTTTATAATATGAAACAAGCAAATACTGTAGTTTGTTTACTTTAGAGCGTCGGTCGTCACTAACCGGTACAAATGTAAACAAAAGCAGTCTCGATAAACAAACGTTTATCAGTCAAAAACACAGCAAAATTACATAAGAACATAAGAACATAAGAAAATGGGAGTCTGCAGAAAGCCGATTGGCCTAAGCAAGGCAGATCCCTGTCCCACACAACCCCAATTACAAAGCCCAATTATAGGCTGAACACTCTAATACCCTGAGGATCATCTTACCAAAACGGTTAGAGATTAACGCAGGATTACGGGGTCTGCAGAGCGCTGATTGGCCCAACCCTGCTGATCCCCCTTCACACCCAACCCTTCTCGTCCATATGCTTATCCAATTTTATCTTAAAGCTCCCTATCGTTTTTAATCCCACTATAGCACTTGGTAGTCCATTCCACCCATCTACAACTCTGTTACCAAACCAATATTTGCCTATATCTTTTCTGAAACTAAATTTATCTAATTTGAAACCATTGGTACGAGTTCTTTCGCTATCACTGAGCTTTAGTACATTTGTCATGTCCCCTTTGTTAATCCCACTAACCCACTTGAACACCTCTATCATATCCCCTCTAACTCTGCGTCTCTCTAACGAATGTAAGCCTAATTTCTTCAACCTTTCTTTATACGGAAGATTTCTAATATTATGGATCATTTTTGTCATTCTACGTTGTACTCTCTCCAATGAATCTATGTCCATTCTGTAATAAGGACACCAAAATTGAACAGCATAATCCATATGGGGTCTCACTAATGACAAGTAAAGTTTTAAGATAACATCAGCAGTTCTGTTACTCACACTCCTGGAGATGAACCCGAGAATCCTGTTTGCCTTGTTTCGAACGCTTATACACTGTTGTCTAGGCTTCAAATCATTGCTAACAAACACACCTAGATCTTTCTCACAATTCGAGTTTTCTAATTCCATATTAGCTAGTTTATATTTAACATTTGTATGCATCTTCCCTATCTTTAATACCTTGCATTTGTCAACGTTAAACTTCATCTGCCAATTTAGTGACCATTCGTGTAAGGTATCTAGATCCCTTTGGAGGCACTCTACATCTCTATCTGAATCAATTGTTCTCCCCATTTTGGTATCGTCTGCAAATTTACTTATCCTACTAGTTATACCTAAATCAAGGTCATTTATGTATATAACAAACAACAGAGGACCTAATACAGATCCCTGGGGGACACCACTTTTGACTGCTCCCCATTCTGACTTCGTACCATTTATGCTGACTCTCTGCTTCCTACCAATTAGCCATGACCTAATCCATCCCAACAACGCCCCACCTATTCCATGCGCCTCAACCTTTCTCATCAATCTCTCATGGGGGACTCTGTCGAAAGCTTTACTGAAATCTAAATATATTATATCATATGACTTGTCATTATCTACTGCTTCATATACCTCTGAGAAAAAACTAAGCAAATTAGTAAGGCAAAGCAATTACAGGGCAGTTAAGCTAAAGCTTAGCTACAGCTCATGCAAACAAATAAGGGAATGAGTAATGGAGTACTCAAGTTATGGTCAAATTTCGAGCAGCGAGAGCAAAGTGTTGTTGGCGCGTCGGGCTCGAGTGTCATAGAGATGATGAAGAGGGGATATGGAGAAAGATAAATGGGTGGGAGGGGTAGGAGTTTTTCTCGTCTCGTAAGTTTAACCCCTTGAGAATCGAGCTGTATTTGAGATAATTTGGGAGATAATTGATAGTTTTCACACTTCAAATTCCTACATATCTTTCTTAAGTTGTTTATAACGTCTAATGAGAGCCAGCTCAGCCAGAAAATATAAAGCTTCAATCTCTTTCAATTCAGAATGATCTGTGGGAATTAAATAGGTAACAATTATCACAATTATCTCACGAATACATCTCGATTATCAAGTGTTTATAGTGTGTTTGGATGTGGAGAAGGCATATGATAAGATTAGTAGGGGAGTTGCAGAAGCAGTGATGGAGACACTAGGAGTGAGTAGGAAGATAAGGAACATGATAATGAATATGTATGAAGGGGCGGAGACAGAAATTGTGTGGAAAAATATTGCAGTAAAAGGAATCAGGAGAAGGAAAGGGTTAAGGCAGGGATGTAACCTGTCACCATTAATTTTTGCAATGTGCATGGAGGAGTTGGTGAGGAGAATTAAGAGTAAGGGACAAGGAGTGAACATAGGGCAATATAGGCTAGCAATTCTGATGTTTGCTGATGACGTAGTGTTGATAGCAGAGACAGAGGAAGATATGGGAGAAATGTTGCAGGAGGCGGAAAGGTTTGGCAGAGACCTAGAAATGAAGTTCAGTGTAGAGAAAAGCAGTATGATAGTAGTAAATGGACCAGAGGCAGTAGAAATGAGGATAGGAGGGGAAAGAATAGAAACAAGGGAGGAAGTGAAGTATTTAGGGGTATGGATAGGGAGGGAAGGGTGACAAAGGACAATGAATGGGAAAATCATGAAGGTGGAGCAGTGTAGTGGGAAACTGGAATGTGACAAAAACCAGAGTGAATAATTATAAAATAGTAAGAGAGGTGTGGAAGGACTTTGAAGTGCCGAGAATAATGTACGGGATGTATGTGAGAGGGAGTACAGGGGGAGAAATAAATAGACTAGAGACGGGACAAAATAAAATAGGAAGAATAGGGTTAGGAGCAAGAAGGTGGACAGCAAATGAAGTAGTGAGAGGGGAGATGGGATGGAGTACGTTTGAGGAAAGAGTGGCGAAGGCAAAGTTGAGGTACAAGAGTAGGTTGGAGGAGATAGAGGATAATAGGTGGCCAAGGAGAGTGTATGAATGGGGGGAGGGGAAGAGTAGATGGGCAAAAGAGTGTAGGAGAAAACTGAAAAAACTAGGAATGAAACAAAGAAGGGTGGGAGAGGAGTGGAGAGATGTAGGGAGTAATGCAGGACTAGGTCAGAGAAAGAGATAGGAATGAGAGTGAAGGAAGTAGGAAGACAGGAATGGAAGAGAAATATGGAGAAGAAAAGTACACTTATAAGATATAGAAGCAAGGGGAGACCGAGAAAAGAGGAGTTTTATGACGGAAGTTGGGGAGCTGAACTACTGTTTAAGGCTAGGGCAGGAGCATTAGAGACAAATAGGAGAACATGGAGGTGGGGGGGGGGGGGTGAAAGAGTGTCTGCAGTGGGAGGGAGGAGAGTGGAGGAGACAATAGAACATATAGTGACAGAGTGCCAGGGGTATGCAGAGGAGAGAAATTAGTTGAAATGGGAGGTAGGGGAGAGGGAATGGGAAGAACAGAAAGAAGAGGAGGATGAGGGTGTAAAATTTGTGTTAGGTCTCGGGACAGAAGAGGGGGTAAATGGGGAAAAGAATGAAGGTAGTGAAAAGATTCCTGGAGCAGGTGTGGCAGAAGAGAAAACGGAATAGAATAGAATAGGGTGAGGGGGGAGAAGGTGATCAGAGTGGGAGAGGAAGATAAATGAGATTAAATAGTAGAGAGGGGGAGAGGGCAAAAATTAAGTTAAGGAGAGAACAAGATATTGGGGGTGGAGGAGGGGGTAAAATAGGGAGAAGAGAATTCTGCTTAAGCTATATACTGTACTTCAATACTTTTCTTTAACTATCCTTTCTACGACTACTTATTTTCTTAACTAAATCTTAATCAAGCTCTAGCTGTTTCTGGAGAAGAGATCACCGGTGCATAGGTGAGCTGGCTCAGAACAAGGGACAGGAACTCCACAAGAAGAAGAAGAAGAAGAAGGGGTTAAACTTACGAGACAAGAGACAAAAATAAAAGTTATTATTCTAGTTCCGGTTTCACAGCACACTCGTCAATTTATATGGCTTCTATAAATTTGTCATATACAGGTACCATACTTCATTCCTATATCGGTCAGTAGCGGCGCAAATGGAATTATAGTTACTGCGAAAAAGTTAATATTTACCTCTTGTTATCCACAGCCAAAGCTGAAGATTGCGGAGTAAATACCGTAGACTTCATTCACGTTTTTTTTGGCGACCATCAGTCTTTATTAATTTAATACCAAACCAGCGGGGGTGTGGGGGTGGCAGCCCCCACCTAATATACTAGGTTAGGTTAGGTAAGGTTGTTAGGTTAGGCTAATATTACCCCTTATTTTCATCTTTTACCCCAAAATTTCCCTGATCTTCATAGCCCTCCCCACTAGTGGGGGCAGTGTTTTTAGATTGTTGGATAATGGGTAAATACTCATTTCCGCCAGTCCTTAGTATAAAACAACACTGTATATTAAAGAAAACTGAGAAAAACAAAAACTCAAAACGCTAAATTCGCTGTGAAACCGGAACTAGAATTTTACCAAATAAAAGATATATAGGCCTATATATATTCCTGTCAATTCTCAAGCGTGATGAAATTGTGGTACCGATGAAAAGTTGATACTTCCGAAACTTTTACCATCATTGCATTAGGCCTACATTGATAGTTCAGTGGTGTAGGCATTAGCCTATAACTTCAGTTTTAATGGGTAGACGTTCTTTCTAAACTGTGTGGGCAGAGTTGTTTGTGGCTGGGCCGAGTTGGTTGTGGGTGGGCCGAGTTGACCCTACCCCGCTGGTAACATTCAAGACTGCTAGAGCCGCCTTATTTACCAAGTTTTCTTTATATTTGTTTCAAGGCATATAGTGTAGAAAACACAGTACATGTATTTTAGTTTTACAATATGTATTGTACAGTAGGCTATATTACACTTACCCCTTCATAGCTCTTGTCTGTAGTCTTGATGTCCCCCCTCCCCCCTCCCCAACACTGCATTAATTACTGCAGCATCCCCTTTTCACCCCCCACCTCCACCTCACTGTCCTTCTCCACCTCACTGTCCTTCTCCACCTCACTGTCCTTCTTCACCCCACTGTCCTTATCCACCTCACTGTTCTTCTCCATCTCACTGTTCTTCTCCACCTCACTGTCCATGACCACCTCACTCCCCTTCTCACTGTCCTTCTCCATCTCACTGTCCTTCTCCACCTCACTGTTCTTCTCCACCTCACTGTCCATGACCACCTCACTCCCCTTCTCACTGTTCTTCTCCACCTCAATGTCCATCACACTGTTCTTCTCCACCTCCCTGTTCTTCACACCCCCACTCTTAGGACCATATCCCTTGCCTGTCATGGAACCCTTACCTTTACCCTTACCCACACTGTCCTTCTCCACCTCACAAACAATGTCAGGTTCAGGTACAGTATATCCATGGGCACATGCGTGCTACTCATTAACCCTCTCCGACATATGACGCGATTTTGAGCCTATTAGGGATACTTTAAAGCCTTTGTTTCCATCAGGGGTATTTAGAAACCTTTAGTTTAGTTACTTCAACCTCTGCAGTTGTCTTTGAGTTAGCTGTGGGCAGAAAACTAATTTTGGAGAGGTAATTATAAGAGTGAGAGAACTCTATTTCTTATTGCTAATCTGGCAACCTCTGCGTCATATGAGTCTGAAGGGGTTAATTCATCCAAATCCATGTCTTAAGTCTGAGAGTGGCACAGTGTCTACAGTGCTCCACGAGGTGCTAGCAACTGAGGAAACACTTGGGAGGGAGGTGGTGCTAGCAAGCGACACACCACTGGTAGCAGACGAAGTACGAGGTCTGGGAGGAGCAGAGGGTACAAAAAAGGAGCTGATTTTCTGTTGTTTTTTCCGATCAAGGTGTGCCCTCTGAATATGGAATCGACCATGACGCAGTGGTTCGTATAGGGACTGCAACTTTGAGTCATCTACTTGAGTCAGATACTGAAGAATGGTGTCAAAGGAGTCCAGGGCATGCGAGACTGATATCTTGGGCCCCCCCTCTGTCTCTTCGTCCGACTCATCCTGGGTCTCTTCATGGGCTACCCCCAACACCTCGGCTGCAATTTGTTCGTCAGTCTTATGCTCGTGTCCAGGTAGGTCTCTGTCCTCTTGCAGCCAGTCGTCAACTTCTTCTTCGGGGGAGGTCACCCTGGTTACCCTGGTTCAAGAGGTTCCTGAAGTCAGCTGCCCCAAAGCCTTCAAAACCTGGATCTTGCACCTTCGGGATATTTAAGACCTTGGTCCAACCATTCCTCAGTGTGTTGAAAGAAACTTCGTGCCACGCCTCTGCCCAATTGTAGATGCAGTCTTTCAGGGTATACTGCTTCAGTTTTTGTAGAGATTTCTTTCCGCGTGTATCCACATAACCTTCTTCGTCCATCCCATCTTCTATGATGACAAGGCATTGCTCCAGGAACTTCCTCTTGTATCGCCTTTTGCAAGCTTCAATTATTCCTTGGTCCATAGGCTGAATAACACTTGTGGTATTAGGAGGCAGGAACATTGTCTTAATTTTGCCGTTTGCACTCTCCAGTTTCGTGGTACAAGGGTGGGCAGGTGCGTTGTCGAGCAACAAAATGACAACAGCTTCGTCATAGGGTACACCATACACTCGATTCTGGAACGAGCGAACGTCGGGTACAAATCTCTTGTGAAAGAAATCCTCGGTGATGACCTGGTTAAACCAAGTTTTCTTTGATCCATAATAGTCGACTGGGAGTTGCTTGGTAATGATGAGGTCCTTAATTACTCTCGGCTTCTGAGATTTGCCGACGATTGTAGGGGTCACACGGTGGCTTGCGTCGGCATTAGCGCAGCAAAGCACTGAAATGCGCTCCTTCACAGTTTTGTGGCCAGGTGTGGACGTGATTTCTCGGTGGGCCTGTGTGTTGGAGGGTAGAGAACGCCAATATAAGCCAGTCTCGTCACCGTTATAGAGCTGCCAATGTTGAAGGTGTTCCTCGGTTATAAGGGCGTGGAAGCGATCAGTGAAGGGTTCTATGGCCGAAGTATCGGCGCTTAAGATTTCACCACAAATACTCCTGTTTGAGAGGCCATGGCAGTTTCGGAACCTCCACAACCACCCCTCGCTAGCCTTGAAGTCTTGGTGATGAAGATGCTGGCTGAAACGTTCTGCTGCATGCTGGATCTCGATGCCTCTCACTGATACGCCCTCAGCACGAAGTTGTTGGTACCACTTCAGCACTGCGTCGTCGATGTCTTGATAGGCTAGCTTGGCCTTGCGAAAGATCTTGGCGGTGGAAGGACCATGAAGCACAGCTACGCCATGATGCCGGACTTTCTCCTTGTTTCGGATGAAGTCGTAGATTGTTGATCTGCCTAAGCTATACTGTACTTCTCCTGAAGCTGCTTGGCTTTCATCCCACTGTCCAGATCCTTTAGCATCTGTAGCTTTGTTTCAAGTGATACAGAAGTCACCTTACGCTTAGGCTTATCCTTGGGAGGCATGGGGAACTAAATAATGGCACGCGTTGATATGTAACACAACAGAGCTTGGTGCGGACTGACGCTCCCAGCATCCGAACCGGGCGCTTGGGCCCCGGATGTAAGATGGCGTCGGACCTCCCTTCTGTTTCTCGGATATTCACCCTTATTGTCCGGTTACGTGAGGGGTCGTCCGACACGTCATCCTTTGTCGGACACCGCTACGACACATTTTGGAAATATTCGAGATATCAGAGGACGGTTATGACGGACATATTCCGAATACTTATATAAAGTCCGACAACGTCAAGAGACGGTCGGAACGATGCCGGAAATGTCCGAAATACGGAAGTGAATGTCCGAGAGGCCGATGCCAGTCCGAGTAGTGCGGGTTTCCGACTTATAGAGGTCCGAGATAGCGAGGGTTTACTGTACCGATTTTCACTTGCAGATTACGTATATAAAACTTTCGGTACTTAGGCCTATTACCGAAACTACCACTAATTATTTCTCAATATTTGAAGGCTAGCCTATTATAGAATAAGGATGTTGCAAAGAATAAAAAGATCATATTAAAATGTGTTTCATCCTCTGGAGCTACATTTTACGTGCACTATATAAATCATCATCATCAAATTCTTGTTCAGTAGTAGTTTATCGAGAGGCCTTCCTTAGGGTTAATTGCCCCATTAATTACTATTTCCATTCACATACAGTAAACTTCCGTTAATCCGAAGGGCAGCGGACCGGCCCTCGTTCGGATTAGTGGATTTTTCGGATTATCGGACTTTACCCCTATGAACCTGTGTATAACGAAAACATTGAGACATTAGGCCACCCAAATGACACAATGGTGCACACACACATATCATATGTTCATGAAATCACTTCAAAAGTTTACCATTGTCATTGTAGCCTATTACCTACTTCAAAACATTCAGATTAATGGTCAAAGGAATCTGATGATATAAACGTCTTCTTCTTCCGTCTACTAGCGAGTTTGTCTTGCTCTTGAAGATCAGATGTGGTTCGGGAAGTAATGCCTTAACAACGGCACTTCCCTGAGAGGTTCTTGTAATTTTCCTTTTGTGATTTTCCTTTTGTGATGTGCTCTGTTATATTATATTGTATTGAAAGCACCCTTGTCTTGTTGTCTTGAAAGCACCCTTGGGATGCTCCGATCACTGAACTATAAATAGTAGCGTATCGGAACGTCCAAAGGTGCGTTTTCAAGCTCAAGACTAATACGTCCAAAGGTGCGTTTTCAAGCTCAAGACTGAATGCGCTTCCAGAAAATGCGGTGCAAGCCAGTAGCGCATCGGAGCGTCCCAAGGATGCGTTCAAGAGCAAAACAAACTCTCTAGCAGACGATGTGGAAGAAGAAGAAGAAGAAGAAGGTGTTTACGTTTATATCAGTAGCTTCCTTTGACCATTAATCTGAATGTTTTGAAGTAGGTAATAGGCTACTTTGACAATGGTAAACTTTTAAAGTGAATTCATGAACATATGATATGTGTGTGCTCCATTATGTGTCATTTGAGTGGCCTAATGCCTCAAAAAGGGGACTTTGGGACTTCTTGAAATTCGGACCATCGGGTGAATTCGGATTTGGCCTCAAATTGAAAAATTCGGACTATTGGGAGATTCGAATCATCGGTCGTCGGATTAACGGACTTTTACTGTATATGCATAGCCTCCGATAGCGCAGTTGGAATGGTTGTACATGCTAAGATTGGTATGCAAGTGTACATGCTAAGATTGGTATGCAGGATTCGAAACTGCATAATAAATCGTAGGCTTGTGCAACATTCTTTAACTGTCTTCGTGTTGCAGTGCATAAGTGTGTTGATTTTCGGTGTGAGCGTCCTGGGTTCGAATCCCCGGACTGCCACATGTGTTTGTTAATTTCATTAATCGAGTGTAGGAGTAAAGTTGGTTAGTGGAGAAAACATAATGATTAATTCTGGTTCAGTAGTACAGTAAAACCCCTCCCATCCGGAGCCCTCAGATCCGGAAACCCAAGAGGTCCAGACAGGCATTTCGATCCAGACTCATGTTTCAGCCAACCGGACTTGTCTGGATGGCTTGGGAAAAATATAAGTCAATCCAGAAACAATTGAGACGAATACAAGTTTCCACACATATTATTTACATCCAGTGTTCGATATCCAGACTTGCATGTCAGCCATCCGGATTTGTCTGGATGGCTGAAACCTAAGTCTGGTTGTTTAAGTTAGATATCTGGACTTATGTTTCAGCCATCCAGATTTGTCTGGATGGCTTAAACAGAAGTCTGGTTGTTTAAGTTAGATATCCAGACTCAAGTTTCAGTCATCCAGATTTGTCTGGTTGGCTGAATATATGTCCCGAGTTTCAGCAGAGCCGGACTTTTGGCAGATCCAGACAGGGTTCTCCCCCAATTAGTCTGGATGGGCAAGGTTTTACTGTAGTTTATCGAGAGGCCTTCCTTAGGGTTAAGTGCCCCATTAATTACTATTTCCATTCACATATATGCATAGCCTCCGATAGTGCAGTTGGAATGGTTGTACATGCTAGATTGGTATGCAGGATTCGAAACTGCATAATAAATCGTAGGCTTGTGCAACATTCTTTAACTGTCTTCGTGGTGCAATGCATAAGCGTGTTGATTTTCGGTGTGAGCGTCCTGGGTTCGAATCCCCGGACTGCCACATGTGTTTGTTAATTTCATTAATCGAGTTTAGGAGTAAAGTTGGTTAGTGGAGAAAACATAATAATTAATTCTGGTTCAGTAGTAGTTTATCGAGAGGCCTTCCTTAGGGTTAAGTGCCCCATTAATTACTATTTCCATTCACATATATGCATAGCTTCCGATAGCGCAGTTGGAATGGTTGTACATGCTAAGATTGGTATGCAGGATTCGAAACTGCTTAATAAATCGTAGGCTTGTGCAACATTCTTTAACTGTCTTCGTGGTGCAATGCATAAGCGTGTTGATTTTCGGTGTGAGCGTCCTGGGTTCGAATCCCCGGACTGCCACATGTGTTTGTTAATTTAATTAACCCGTGGAGCCCCGGCTAGTTTTGTAATGTTTGTTCACCAGAACCCGGCCGGTTTTCAAATTTTTTTTTTATTCCAGACACAATAGCGAATGGGTTAGGAATGAAGGAAAAACCACGAAAAACTGCTCAAAAAGCGGTCCTACAGAGCCCCCGAAAACGTATTTTACAAGAGTAAAACATTGAAGGCAATTACCCCAAAAAAACAGGTTATTGCGCGCTCACGCGCACGCACGTGGACTTTGAGAGTTTTCAACCATCGGCACGGTTGCGTGGGATACGTACACAGTTCCCATACAAATCTGAGCCCTCTTGAGTGGCTACACCTGAGGTTACGGTCGGCGCAATTAGGGTGACGCGTCAGGCGCGTCTCTGGGGCTGTGCGTTACATACATCGCCGACGCGTCAGACGCGACGCTGGGGCTGTACGGGTTAATCGAGTTTAGGAGTAAAGTTGGTTAGTGGAGAAAACATAATAATTAATTCTGGTTCAGTAGTAGTTTATCGAGAGGCCTTCCTTTGGGTTAAGTGCCCCATTAATTACTATTTCCATTCACATACTGTATATGCATAGCCTCCGATAGCGCAGTTGGAATGGTTGTACATGCTAAGATTGGTATGCAGGATTCGAAACTGCATAATAAATCGTAGGCTTGTGCAACATTCTTTAACTGTCTTCGTGGTGCAATGCATAAGTGTGTTGATTTTCGGTGTGAGCGTCCTGGGTTCGAATCCCCGGACTGCCACATGTGTTTGTGTTTGTTAATTTAATTAATCGAGTTTAGGAGTTGTTGTTGTTGTTGTTCCCTAAGCTGCCTGGCCGAACAGCCCCGAGTCCCTGAAAAAGGCCATGGCCATGATCGGGCTTTCCCACAGAGCTCTCATTGAGTGTAGATTGTGTTGTTGGCGTAAGTGGTTGTGTGAAATGCAGTCTTCTATGATGTGTTTAATGGTATGGGGTGCTGTGTTACATCCTGGGCAGGCGGCGACAACGGAGTCATCCAGTCTCTTCTGATAGCTCAGGAGAGCTGGATGGTGTCCGCATCTCAGCCTGGCCAGGTGGACTCTGTCCTCGCAAGGAAGGGAGGATTCGGAAGGATGGATTTCGGGAGGTCGTGCATGCAGCTGCGTGTTGTCTGTGAGTGAGTGGATGGATCGGTGAGATATATGAGCATGGATGTGCTTCTGGAAGTTGGTTCGGGGTGGGCAGGGAGGGAGAGAGGACAATAATTGTGTGTGATACCGTGTGCTGGGTGTTGTTTTGATATTTCTTGGTGTCTGTGGGTGTGTTGCCATGTAGTTTAGTGGGTGGTCTTGGTTCGTGGAGGCTGCTGCCAGGAATTGAGTGCCTCTCATGTCCAGATGGTCTTTGACTTTGAGGATTTTGGTTTCTTGATGTAGGTGATCTGTGGGTGCAGTAGCTGTGCAGCCTGTAATGATCTTCAGGGCTTTGTTTTGAATAGTCTGTAAGGTCTTATGATGTGTTTCAGCTAGGTTAGAAGCCCAGGCTGGGCTTGCGTATTCCATTACTGATCTTATGTATTGTTTATATACTGTGGTGGTAGTTTCTTTGTTGTGTCCAAATTTTGTGTGAGCAAGTGACCTGAGGGCGTTAAGTCTGGGTGTCAGTTTCTTTTTAATGTTTGTGGTGTGCTGTTTGAATGTCATATGAGTATCATATGTTACTCCTAGGATTTTGGGTGTGTGTGTATGTGTTAGGGGTGTATTGTTTATGGTGAGTTGAGGGATGTATTCGTGTTCTCCTGTCCAACTTGTGAGCAGGGTTGCGGTGGATTTGGCTGGGGCTAGATTAAGTCTGTTTGTAGTGCACCAGCCATGTAGTGTGTTGAGATAGGGTTGAAGGAGATCTGTTGCTCTTTTTGGGTCATGGTGTGTGCATGTGAGTGTTATGTCATCTGCATAGGAGGCTAAGTTTATTTGGGGCGTATTGGGTGTAGTTATATCGTGCATGTACAGATTGAAGAGTGCGGGCGATAGGACGGATCCTTGTGGGACTCCATTTAGAAAGTTTCTGATTTTAGATGACTGACCGGCAAAAAATACGTGTGCACATCTGCCTGCTAGGAAGTTGGCCAGCCACCTTTTTGTGTTGTTGTGCATGTTTGTGTTGTAGATTTTGTTTGTTAGGTTGTGGCGGGGGATGGCATCGAAGGCTTTACTAATGTCGAGTGTGGCTAATAATGATCTGTGTGGTGGTCTAGCTGAGTTGATGCCGTCGAAAGCTCTTTGTGTAAGGTCTGTGAGAAGAGTGTTTGTGGAGTGCAGTGGCCTAAAGCCATGTTGTGTTGTAGCTAGGGGTAGGTCAGGTGTAATACTAGGCGTTCCATGACATTGGAGGGGGAGCAAAGGAGTGTGATGGGGCGGTGCGAGGAGGGTAGCGTGGGGTCTTTGTTGGGTTTGGGGAATGTGATGATACCATGCTTCCAAATGTCTGGTATTGTGTTGTGTGAATAGCTGTAGTTTGATATGTTAGTGAGTGCTTGTATGCCTTGTGGTCCCAGGTGTCTGAGGTGTATGTTGCTTATGTTGTCTAGGCCACAGGCGGATGAGTGCTTGAGATTGTTGATGATATGCTTTATCTGGTGATTGGTGAAGGGTGTATAGTCAGGCTCTGTGGGGAATTGTCTCTTAGTCGGATGACACGTCGGTCGTCTTTGTGAGGTTTTAGGTGGCTGACATGTGAAAAGTGATTGATGAGAGTGTTTGCTTGTTGTTTACATGAAGGAGTAGAGTCTGTTGTGATTGCAGCATGTGATTGTGTTGTGTTGCTGTTTAAGTGTGATGCTGTTTAGTGTTTTGTAGAGTTTTTTGTTGTTTGTTTTGTGAAGTGTTTTTAGGAAGTTATTCCAATTTAGTTTTTGTTGTTCTTGTAGTTTAGGAGTAAAGTTGGTTAGTGGAGAAAATATAATAATTAATTCTAGTTCAGTAGTAGTTTATCGAGAGGCCTTCCTTAGGGTTAAGTGCCCCATTAATTACTATTTCCATTCTCTTACAGTATATGCATAGCCTCCGATAGCGCAGTTGAAATGGTTGTACATGCTAAGATTGGTATGCAGGATTTGAAACTGCATAACGAATTGTAGGCTTGTGCAACATTCTTTAACCGTCTTCGTGGTGCAATGCATAAGTGTGTTGATTTTCGGTGTGAGCGTCCTGGGTTCGAATCCCCGGACTGCCACATGTGTTTGTTAATTTAATTAATCGAGTTTAGGAGTAAAGTTGGTTAGTGGAGAAAACATAATAATAATTTTACAGTTATACTACCCCTATTTTGTCGCTATTCTGTTGGTACTAATGGGTTAATATTATTAGTAGTAGACTTAGTATGGTTTGATGATGATGATGATGAAAAGTGTAAGAGTGATACGGAGAAATGGAAGGGGGATATTGGTGAAAAAGTTAAGGTACTGTGTGTAATGTGTGGTGTGACAGGTGGGGAAGGGAATACGCCTAGCGAAGGAAGTGAATGCAGGCCTATTTCGGAAGTTAATGATAGCCTAGAGATGGTATTGAAACGGGTAGATGAACTGGGAGCAGAGACTATCGCATTGAAGGAGCAACTGAAGGAATACGAAGGACAACTGAAGGAAGTAAAGGAGTCAACTGCATGGGCGGTGGTAGGTGAACAGAAAATTAAGAAGTTGGAGGATATTATGAAAGAGCAAAAGGAAGAAATGAATATGACCAAAAAAAATTGAGAGTGCAGTTGTAGGGGTCATGAAGAACAAGGAGAGTGTAGTGAGGGAGGCCATGGACAGAGATAGGGGTGTAATCATGCATGGAGATATAGAGGTTCATATGAATGATAATGGAGTGAGAAAAGGGAGGGATATGGAGAAAGTGAAGGAGGTCATGAAAGGTGTGGATGTGGACAGATATGGATGGGAAGGGCAGGTGGAGGAAGTCAGTAGGATAGGTAGATATAAAAGGGGAGAGATGAGACCTATAAGGGTACAGTTTAAAACCAGGGCAGTGGCAGAGACGATGACAAATTTTAGTTGGAGGCTAAACACAAATGAAGAACTGAAACATATAAGACTAAAGAAGGATTTGAGCATAGAACAAAGAAAAAAATAAAGGAATTACAAGAAAAGGCTGATGAAAATAATGGAAAGTTGGGTGAGGAGGATAAGATTTTTTTTTACTGGAGAGTGAGTGACGGGAAATTGAAGAAGTGGTATATACGAATAGAAGGGAGGGGGAGATCAGGGAGGGAAGAGAATGTTATTGGAGTTGTGACGGAGGAGGAGAACAGGGTGGAGGTGTCACAGGGAGAGACAGGAGACAAAGTTGCAGACCCAGTAGTGCTAAGGGGGGAGTAGGGTACGGACAGGAGGAGCGGGATGGTGTAGTTGCTGAAGGAATGGTAGATGGATTAAGGATTATGTTTAGTAATGTGGATGTGTTTACCCAGGACAAGAAAAGAAAACTGATATGTAGGTTGCAGGATGAAGAGGAAAAACCTGATGTCATAGCCTTACAGGAAGTAAGACCAAAAAATGCTAGAATTGAAAGGGAACTGGTAGAGTATAGTTTGGAGGGTTATGAGTTATATGAGAGGAATGCTATTAGAGCAGAGGTCGGAAGAGGACTTTATTTATGTAAGAAAAGAGCTGAAGGTTAATGAGGTGGATATGAGACAGCAGTATTGTGAGTATTTGTGTATTGAAGTAAAATGTGCAAGAGGATCAATTCTAATTGCCTCTATATATAGAAGCCCAAATAATAGTAGGGAAGAGGATAATAATCTACTGAAAGCAATGGAGGAAATAGATAATAGAGAGAACAAATATAAGATTTTTGAAATAACAGAAAAACATATTCACCACCACAGCCAACATTCCGAGATCCCCACCCCTACCTCCACCACCACAGCCAACATACCAAGACCTATAGCTGCTCACCACCACCACCACCTCTACCAATAACAGAGAAACAGTTACCCAAGCATTCACCACCACAAGTCGTTTTCTCTCTCTACCACACCTCTCCCGCATCAGAGAAAACGTTGACTCAAAGATTCAAGGATAACATTTATATACCTGTGCAGATCAGAAGATAACATGTGATCAGTTCTCGCCGATATTACACTTCTCCTGCAACACCCCAAACCTACAAACTTGCAACCACTGTCCACTCCATCTACCTCCAGCCTGTGAAACACATAACAGCCCCAGACCAAATCAGAAGACAATATCATATTATATCACCTCACCCCAGAGTTGAAAAGGACACAACCGCCCCCAGACAACACGAGTTACTACCATCGAGATGACACGCCCTCTAACACCAGGGAAAAACTTATCCATCAACATAACCAATTCCAAAGTCCAACAGAAGAAGAAAAGCGAAGAAGAGAAATTAATCAAGAAATGGCACTATAAGTAAATAAGTATATCACCCCTCTCCAAGCCACAAGGAACTAACCACCCTACAACATCCTACCCCTAGGTGCCTTTCTGATGCTCAACCACATCACCCCCGAGGCCCTGAGAAACGGTATGACTATGACGGAAGATTTTAGGATCGACATCTCAATCTAGAGCTGTTCTTGACACCCCGGGTAAAAGGACAGATTCGAAAGTTGAGGACACAGTTGAAGAGTTGGTTCAGTTGATCGCAAGGCGTAGACACAATTACGAGACTGTAGTCACCCATTATACTAATTCTTTTTAGTGGGTATCAACAAGCTGGTTTATTAGAGCCTTCTGGGTGAAGTAATCTAATATTCTCGGCCTACCTCAACCCCGGCGCTATTGTGGATATAAGCAGACAGTCGGGTACTAACTAGCTTTATCCAGGATAGACCAAACCACAAGAAATTCATCAAAGTACTTATAAAGACCAGAGTAGACAGGAGTTCACTCCTGCGTTCGCTCGATGCTATCTTGTCACGGCTTGGGCTAGGCAATTTAGTTATTTAAGGTCCCAAACCAAAGTGCTCGAGTTACACTGTGGGAACCCAGTGGCGTCAGGACAACCCCACGGCCAGCGGATCTACCCCAGATTGGATTACTAATTCTACACCCATTGGATTAATTATTCTACACATCGAAAGTGAAGTTATTATACCGTAAAAGTTATAGAAGATCTAACTGTGAAAAGAAATTATACTTGGCGTATTATCAGAGAGAAAGTATATAAAGATCGAAAGTGAAAGTAATTAAAATATATCTACTGCGTATATGATAAAAGGTATTCTGGAAACATCGGATACTACGCACGTATATAAAAGCGAGAGAAAGGAAGCTCTAGTGAAACTCAAAGAAATTAGGAAAGTACTGATAATAATTCTGCTAAAATTAATAACAAAGATATTAAAGTTAACTTATGCATAAGCACCCCAGTGATTTAACCTCAGGAAAATAATTACGTTTAGCTCCCAAATTCCAGAACAACTCTACGCAAGTAAATACCTCAAGTTCACATATATAATGACTATATAACCTTTCTAAGCACAAGTGTAAATCCTCGATTGAAAGGAGTGCTACTCTTAACTCTGAAATAAATACAGGACAAGTGTAATTTTTCAGTTAGAAAGCAGTCCCTAATACTTACTTAGATATAGCATAGAATAATCCAGTCTTGCGAGTCAGACGTAGTGGAGCCTCGTTCGTTCACTTTAATTGTTTTGTTCTTGACCATTATTGTTCTAGCTTTTATGTATGCGATATTCTTGTGCAAATAAACGGAATATGAATACACGTCTTGTGATAATTATCCTCTATTGTCTTTCTGTGTCTGTGGTAAAACAATATAACTTCTCCAGTTAGGAAGAGCCCACTTGATCAAAACCAATTAAACCCCAGCAAAAACCTGGCATAACAATTTTGATTGGAGATTTCAATTTGCCAAGGATCAACTGGGCAAATTGTACTTCTCCAGCGGGACAGTGTAGCCTGGAAAACAAGTTTATAGAGAAAGTGAGAGATTGTTTTTTAACGCAACATATTACAGAGATGACAAGATATAGAGATGGGACGCAGGGGAGTGTACAGTAGGGTCCCGCATAAAACGTGTTCGCATAAAACGAGTCTCGATTAAAACGACCGACCTAAAATATTAATATTTAATTTTCGATCAGAACGAATGTGATCACATAAAACGAGGCCGCCGCCAAAGTGGGGCAAATCCGAGGAGTTTTCATATAGAGCGCCGAAATATCGTACAAAACGTACGAAATATCGTTCGCTTTGTACGAAAAATTTCGCTTACAGTGAACATTGACGATATTGCGCCACCAAAATGCTGTGTTCACATAAAACGAAATCGCATAAAACGCCCTCGTTTATCGACCATAAACTCGTTTTATGTGAGACCCTACTGTACTTGATTTGATTTTTAGCAATGAGGAGGATATAGTGGAACATGTTAATGTGGATAGCCCTATAGGTCGTAGTGACCATGCCTGTATAAGCTTTAGTTGCAATATTAAAACAGAGAGGGATAATAGAAGCAATACAAAAATATACATGTATGATAGAGCAGATTATGAGCTGCTGAGACGGTGTTTGGACATTGACTGGGGGGAATACTTGAACGGTGAAGATGCTGGAGGAATGTGGAGGAAAATTAGAGTCAAACTGGAGAATGCTGTATCCAAAAGTGTACCAGTAAGGGAGTATATGGATAAAACAAAATTGAGGAAAAGAACGAACCCAGAATTGCCAATGAAAAGAAAGCTTTGGACATTGATTAGAAGAAAGAAACTATTGTGGGAAAGACTATTTTTTTTATAAAAGAACAGGGGGTCTAGTATAGAAGCTAAAGAAGTGGATCTGGAATGCAGACAAATAAACAATCAAATAAGGTGGGAGACAAGGAGGGGGGTGAAGGAGAGGGAGAGAGAGATTGCTAGAAATGTGAAGGATAATCCAAAAATATTCTGGAATTACATTCAGGAAAAGTTAACAAGAAGAGTAGGGATCCCAGAGCTGGTAGGGGGGTTGGATGATGGGAGTAGAGCGGAGACGGATAAGGAGAAAGCAGAGGTGCTGGGGGGCACTTTGGGGGGGTACTAACAGTGGAGTCGGATGATGCAGTGCCTACTATTCCCATCAAACAGGCACCGGCACTAGAACTAATAGAGTTTTCCCATGCTAGAATAAGAAGGGCTATAGAAAAAATGAACAGAAGTAAGTCCCCGGGACTGGATGGGATACACCCAAGAATCATAAAGGAAGGAGGTGAGATGTTGGTAGAGCCATTGAAAATGTTATTTGAGGTATCGTTTAATACAGGACAAATCCCGATGGACTGGAGAGAGGCGAACATAACAGCTATATTTAAGAAGGGAAAGAGAAATGACCCAGGAAATTATAGACCAGTCAGTTTGACAAGTTTTGTGTGTAAACTAATGGAAACGGTAATTAGAGAACGAATAATGGAGCATATGAAATCAACCAACTTTTCAGTGGGAGACAGTTCGGATTCTTGCCGGGGAGGTCGACGGTACTACAGCTAATTAAGGTGGTAGATGATTGGATGCAAATTCTAGAGGATGGTGATGTAATAGACGTGGTATATTGCGATTTTATGAAGGCCTTCGATAAGGTCCCACATAGAAGGTTGTTGTTGTTGTTCCCTAAGCTGCCTGGCCGAACAGCCCCGAGTCCTTGAGAAAGGCCATGGCCACGATCGGGCTTTCCCACAGAGCTCTCATTGAGTGTAGATTGTGTTGTTGGCGTAAGTGGTTGTGTGAAATGCAGTCTTCTATGATGTGTTTAATGGTATGGGGTGCTGTGTTACATCCCGGGCAGGCGTCACCAACGGAGTCATCCAGTCTCTTCTGATAGCTCAGGAGAGCTGGATGGTGTCCGCATCTCAGCCTGGCCAGGTGGACTCTGTCCTCGCGAGGAAGGGAGGATTCGGAAGGATGGATTTCGGGAGGTCGTGCATGCAGCTGCGTGTTGTCTGTGAGTGAGTGGATGGATCGGTGAGAGATATGAGTATGGATGTGCTTCTGGAAGTTGGTTCGGGGTGGGCAGGGAGGGAGAGAGGACAATAATTGTGTGTGATACCGTGTGCTGGGTGTTGTTTTGATATTTCTTGGTGTCTGTGGGTGTGTTGCCATGTAGTTTAGTGGGTGGTCTTGGTTCGTGGAGGCTGCTGCCAGGAATTGAGTGCCTCTCATGTCCATAGAAGGTTAACTCCTTGCGACATATATGACGCGATTGCGTCATATGAATAAGTCCACCAAAAACTCATATGACGCGATCGCGTCATATGGACTTATCTCTATACCTTTATAATAAGTTATATGACGCACTAGCGTCATATGGAGCTCAGTAAGTCCGATAAGTTACCTCACGATAAAACCGTTGGTGGCAACCTCATTCACCTCCGATAATTCTAACGGCCGGAGTGTTGTTTTGAGTGTAGTGCGCGGCAGTGGCAATGATCCTGGGGCTCCCGCCTCCTCGGACTTATTGGAACATAATATGTCGCAGGGAGTTAATAGAGAAAGTTAGAAGCTATAATATAGGGGAGAAATGTGTGAAATGGATAGAAGCCTTCCTGAAAGATCGGAGACAGAGGGTACTGGTGAATGGAATAGGCTCGGGGTGGAGGGAAATTACAAGTGGGGTTCCTCTGGGATCTGTGTTGGGACCACTACTGTTCGTTATATTTATCAACGACTTACCTGAAGTTATAACTACTGGAAGTGAGGTATACCTGTATGCGGATGACACTAAGCTGTATAGAAGAGTGAGGAGTAAGGAAGATGTGGGTTTGCTTCAAGGAGATGTGGAGGGCATGAAGGGATGGTCTGAGCATTGGTTAATGCCTTTTCATCCAAAAAAATGCAAGTACTTGCGGATTGGGACAAACAAGATAGACAAGGTAGGATACAGTATGTATGAAGCGATGGAGGAAGTGAATGCAGAGAAGGATATAGTAGTGATAGACAATAAGTTAAATTTCTCAGAACATTTAGCGGAAAAGATAAACAAAGCCAATACAATTGTAGGGCTGATAAGGAGGACATTTGTGTCACTTGACGAAGAAATCTTCAGGAATCTCTATACAGCGCTGGTTAGGCTGCACCTGGAATATGCGAACCAGGTGTGGGCTCCATATATGGTAAAGGATATAGAAGCAGTGGAGAAAGTGCAGAGGAGAGCTAGCAAGCTAGTACCAACGTTGAAGAACGCGGGCTATGAGCAGAGGTTGAGGACACTGGGGCTTCCGACACTGGCATATAGGAGAAAGAGAGGGGATATGATAGAGACTTTTAAGATAGTGTCAGGAAAGTATGATGAGGATGTGTACAAAGGAGTACAAAGAAAATCAAGCAACAACAGATCTAGTGACCCTTCTAGGCTGCTTGTCCTCCAAAACACTGAGGATCAAGTGTCCAAACAGTGGTTTAGAGTGGGTAAGGGAACATTGGAAAGGGAACTACTGCCCTGCCACTAACGTGGCAGGACTAGGAAGTTAGTAGGGGACATATGGGTTAGTAACTGAGGGGAGGATAAAATAAAGTTATTCATTTACAAACGCAGTCAGTCGCGGGTTTGATGCGAGATATTTGTCTAGGCGGAATTTAAATGAATCAACGGTGCTGCAGTCTATAACGTCTCGGGGAAGCCCATTCCACAAGTTGACAACTCGATTGAAGAAGAAATTCTTAGATTCGTGTGAGTTAAAAGATTTACCAATAATTTTGCAACCGTTTCCCCGCGTGTAATTAGATTGGTCGATAGTGAAGTACTTACTACAGTTCATATTGTCGATGCCTTTGATGATTTTGAACACTTGAATTAAGTCACCTCTTAATCTGCGCTGGGTTAAAGGAAATAGATTTAATTCTCTAAGACGCTCTTCGTATGGTTTGTTCTTTAGGCTAGGTATCATTTTGGTAACTCTACGTTGAACTCATTCTAGCTTGTTTATGTCTTTTTGGTAATAAGGGCACCAGCATTGAACGCAGTATTCCAGACGAGGGCGGACTAAGGAATTGTAAAGGGTTAGGATTACGTCTGGATTTATGCTCAAATGATCTGCCTATAAAGCCAATTATTTTGTTTGCCTTCTTAACAACTTCTGAACAGTGTTGACTCGGTTTTAGGTTACTCGATATTGTTACTCCCAGATCGGTTTCTCTGATTACATTCTTAAGCTGAGTGCCATTCATCGAATAGTTTGCTTTCTCAATTAGGTATCCGATATGTAGTACTTTACATTTATCCGCATTGAAACTCATTTGCCAAATTTGGGCCCAATGTGACAATTTATCTAGATTGTGTTGCATATCGTCAACTTGATCTTTTGAGAGTACGCTATTTGAAATTTTTGTATCGTCGGCAAATTTTGAGATTGTACAGGTGAGACCCTCATCTATGTCGTTGATGTAAATTAGAAAGAGAATTGGTCCTAGTACCGATCCCTGGGGTACCCCGCTACTTACATTGGTCCATTTAGATGCCTTACCATACATACATACATACATAAAATTTTAAGACTTGAGTGTTTCACACATAAGTGCAGTTTCAGTCTCTTGTCCTAATGGCGGCATTCCAGGCAACCCTGTTAAGGGCTGCTTCACTTGTCAAGTTCTTGGATTTGAGATCGGCGCGTATAGTCCGATCCCAGGTCTTCCTCGGTCCACCCCTTGGTGCAGCTCCCTCCACAATCACAGACCTGCATTTTTTCACCCAATTTTGTTCATCCATTCTCTCCACATGTCCATACCATCCCAGTCTACTTGTACGCATCACCTCGCTAATACTCTTTATACCTAAACGTCTCCTCAGCTCAACATTTGTTATTCTATCCTGTAGCCTGGCCCCACACATCCATCTCACCATTCTCATCTCATTACGCTCCATTCTGTTGACATCCTCTACTTTAACGGCCCATGTTTCTGAGGCATACGTCATTGCACTTCTAACACATGAGGCATACACCTTTCCCTTCAGGGGGAGAGGCATTCTTTTCATGGTCAGGATTGGCATCAATTCTCTGAACTTCCCCCAGCCACACCTAATTCTAGCAACAGTGGCAGCCTCAGCCCCACCACCGGCAGAGATGGTATCTCCTAGGTAACAAAACTTGTTCACCAGCTCCAAAGACTCATTTCCAAAATTCACAGCCACAGGATCATCACTTAACACAAGCTCGCCTTTGCACACTACGCACTCAAATTTCTCTATTTCTGACTTATCCTTCGGCAGGGGCCCCTTTATTCTACTACAGCGCTTACTCCCATGGTGTACCCAACATCGACAGATGCTACATTGAATTGAGTTAACGCCCACTCCCTTTCCACACACTGCACATGGGTATGCACCGCTCTTTTCCACATTGCCTCGTCTCAAACTACAATGCATAACCTTGGTTTTGTTAATATTGACTCTTAAACCTTGCTCGCCATGCCCTCTCTCCACTCTCTGAATTTGGCCTCAGCATCCTGCATACTGTCAGCTATTAGGACTAAATCGTCTGCATAAAACAGTTCCAACGGGAGTCCGCCTCTAAAAATTCTAGACAGCGCCTCCAAGACCATAATAAAGAGGAGGGGGCTTAACAATGAACCCTGATGGACTCCAACACGGACTGCGAACTCATCACTCAGTACACCCTTCACCCTCACCGAACTTCGCGAATCCTCATACATCTTCATTATCACACGCACCAGCCACTCTTCCACACCAAGTTTCCTCATAGCCCACTGTACAACATCTCTAGGTACCTTATCAAAGGCCTTCTCCAGGTCCACAAACACAAAGTAAAGATCCCTGCCTTTTAGTAAGTATCTTTCCTGTATCTGCCTGACTATGAAGATAGCATCGGTTGTACCACGTCCTGGCATAAAACCAAACTGCATATCATCAATAGAGATGGTTTGCCTGATCAAACCCTCAAGGACTCTCTCACAGACCTTCATGATTTGGTCAAGCATTTTCAGGCCCCTATAATTTCCTCTATCTAGCGCATCCCCTTTTCCTTTGTATATATTACTATTACACTTTTGAGCCAATCCTCTGGGATTTTCTCATCTTTAATAATGGTGTTTATCAATTCAGTGACTAAGTTTACACCAATCTCCCCTGAGGCTTTTATCATCTCAGCGACAATGTCGGAGCAACCTGGAGCTTTACCGTCCTTCATTTTATTGATTGCGTCGCTCACTACAGCTGGTGCTATCAAAGGAGGGGGCCCAGATATTGGTTTTTTCGATACTAAGCTGTTCCTTATCCCATTCAAACTCTACATTTAGCAATCGTTCATAGTGTACCTTCCATGCTTCTCTGATTTCATTTTCTGCAAACACAATCTTCCCATTATCATCTCTAACACACTGTTCACCTATAATATCCCTACTGTCATTTTTAACTCACCTAGCTAGGTTGAAGATCCCATTGGGATTGTCAGTGTTACACACTTGTTCGAGGACCAGGTCCTTAATGCGATTTTTAGCATTGTAAATAACTCTTTTGGCAGTTCGTTTAGCTGCCTGGTATTCCTCCCTGCTGCCTCCTTTCTTCCATGCTTTGAAGCATCTCCTTTTCTCTTTCACAGCATGTTCTACCTCATCGTTCCACCACCAAGAGGTCTTATTCCTGGGGTGACCCTTTGTTTTCCCACAGACTTTGTTAGTGGCAGCGATAAGGCTATGCTTAAGAAAGTTCCATTGGCTATTTACATCGTTAGGCCTAGCTTCCTTATTTCTATTCATTTCCTCCAGTTCATTATGAAACCTATCCCTAACTTCCTTGTCCTTCAGCAGCCACACTTTCCTTTTGGGTATGTAAACCTTCTTGCGCTTAGGATCTCTGTATAAGCTCATGTCTCACACAAGTAGCTTATGCTGGGGGATACATTCTTCGCTCGGGATGACCTTTACATCTCGAACTAGTTTCCAGTCTTTCCTGTTAACCAAGAAGTAATCTATCTGGCTACTGGAGACCCCAGAGTTATATGTGATCAGGTGGCTCTGTCTTTTCTTGAACTTTGTGTTACACACAACCATGTTGAGTGCAACGCAGGACTCCAATATATATTCGCCTTCTAGATTTCTCCTTCCGTAACCAATTCCTCCATGTACCCCCTCGTATCCATCTGCAGATGCTCCCACGTGACCATTGAGGTCCCCCCCCACGATAGTTATTTCATTCTCGAGAGGCCTGAAATGACACTGACGGTGTCATTCCAGAAGTCCTCTTTTATCTCTTTCTGTAAACCAGCCTGTGGGGCATATGCAGATATCACATTCAGAATTCTTTCACCAACTTTCAACTTCAAAACAATCAGCCTTTCACTAACTCTCGTAATCTGAAGCACACTTTCCGCCAGCTCTTCAGCCACCAGAACACCCACTCCTCCTTTCGCTTTATCAGTCTCCACACCCATCCAGTATATCCTATATCTTTTCCTCCTTCCGACAATCCACTGTAACCCATGCCTCTTCCAGAGTGTTTCCTGGGTACAGCAGACGTCCACTCGCCTCCTCTCACACATCTCAGCCATTTCATTCGCACGCAGATTCAAACTACCAACATTCACACTAGCAAGTCTGAGTTTGTGGGGGGCATTTGTCATTGTCCTGTGCGGTTTTGTTTCATCGGACTTACGTTTATTTTCTTTGATTTTAGTCATAGTTAGGTAGGTTTGGCTGGCAGATGGGCATCACCCCCCCCCCCCCCCCCAGAACTCCGGCTCCAGTCTACCCCGGGACCATTCCCAGCACCATCCCCCAAGTGATTACAAGGGGGTAGGATCCAGTGGCCTCGGTACGCCCCACCAGAACCAGCCGCAGGGACGCACCCCGTGCGCGTACACGGCACTACGACTGGCCTGATATTTTTCGCCAAATGACAGGGCAGCCTCCTGGAGCGCTACCTCCAGGTTCGGGCCCCTATACTATCGGGCGGAAAGTGCCAGTCCGGGGAAACACTACGTACTGTACCCTCTGGATCCATTTCGTCCAGGTTGGGCCCAGGGCCGGGTCCAGAGGGAGCGACACCCACTGCCAGTGTGCCGCCATTAGGCAACTTGGAGCAAGTACAATGAAGCCCTGTCACAGCACTATCATATAGAGACAATGCCAGCACCAATAACAAGGCTTCATTGTATAGTGATGGCTACTAGGTCCGCAAGTCTATCACCTGTGTCCTGTAGGTAAAAGTGATCACCTATTACTAAAATGGAAGTTGACCTCGAGTAATGCCAATAGATTAGACAATAGCTACATAAATGACAGATTAAATTATAGTAAAGCTGATTATGTATCCTTGAAAAGATATTTAGAGGGAGTAGATTGGGATCTTATTTTGAAGGAACGGGACGTACAAGGTAAATATAGTAGATTCCTCGAAATTTATAGAGTAGGAACCAATATGTTTGTCCCAAGATATAAAACTGGAAATTTTACTAAGCAGAAAGATTGGTTTAATTTGAAATGCAAAAGAGCTTTGGGTAGGCGTGATGCAGCTTGGGCTAGATTAAGAAGAAGGAACACTGAGAGTAATCGGAATAAATATAAACAGGAGAGGAATAGATATGTTAACATAATTAGGCAAGTTAAAATGAACTATGAGAAGAACATAGTAAATAAATGTGAAAGTGACCCTAGATTATTTTATAAATATATAAACAGTAAGTTGAAGGTAAAGAAACAAATTACTAAATTAAGAGTTGATGCTAGGACGTATGAAAATGTATCGGACATGTGTGAGGTAATGAATAACAAATTGGGGTCAGTTTTTACTAGAGAGGAAGGTTTTGACGAACCACAGGCGGGAGTACTGGAGAGTGGTCTTAGTAAGATTGAAATAACTAGAGATGAGCTGTTATCTGCGATGAGAGGACTTGAAGTAAGGAAAGCTATGGGACCGGATGAAGTGTCTGCCTGGGTTTTAAAGGAGTGTGCAGAGCAATTAGTGGAGCCAGTGAGGGACATAATTCAAGCTTCCTTAGATAAAGGACAGGTTCCTGTTGAATGGAAAAGAGCTAATATCATTCCGATATACAAGAATGGAAACCCTGAGGACCCTTTAAACTATAGACCAGTTTCACTTACTAGTATTGTATGCAAGATTTGTGAAAAGCTAATTAGGAAGAGATGGATGAAAATGTTGGAGAGAAAGAAAATAATAACCCCAAAGCAATTTGGATTCAGAGAAGGGACATCTTGTGTTACCAGTTTGCTATGTTATTACAGTAGGGTGATAGATGTACTCCAAGAAAGAGGCGGATGGGTGGACTGCGTCTACTTAGACCTTTCCAAAGCATTCGATAAGGTACCACATAAGAGATTGTTATCTAAGCTTGAGACGCTAGGATGTGTCAGGGGGAGTTTGCTGAAATGGATGGAGAGCTATTTAACAGATAGGGAAATGAGGACCAACATTAGAGGAACTTACTCATCGTGGCGGAAAGTTGAGAGTGGTGTGCCGCAGGGATCTGTGTTGGCACCTCTCATGTTCCTTATGTACGTGAATGACCTGCCGATAGGCATAAACTCTTACATGTCAATGTTTGCAGATGACGTAAAAATTATGAGACAAATAACAAATAAAAGTAGTTGTGAGGAGCTGCAAGGGGATTTAGATAAAATATACGAATGGAGCACCAAGTGGAAAATGAAATTTAATATAAGTAAATGTCATGTGTTAAATATGGGAAGAAGTGTGAATAGACCAAATTGGGAGTACAGGATGGGAGATAATAAAATTAGCAAGGCCGAAAAAGAAAAAGATTTAGGGTTGATTATACAAGATAATTTGTCGCCAGAGAAACATATTAACAAGCTCTTTAGCGGAATGTATGCAATGGCCGGGAATATGAAAGTTGCTCTGAATTATTTGGATGAGACCATGGTAGCGAAAATTATGAAGAGTATGATTAGACCAAGATTGGAGTATGCAGCAGTGGTGTGGTCCCCGCATCTAAAGAAGCATATTCACAAGTTAGAAAGAATCCAGAGAGCAGTCACTAGATTGGTTCCAAGTCTCAGAGAACTGCCATATGAAGGGAGGCTAGACAAATTAAATCTTCCGAGTCTAAAAGAGAGGAGAGAGAGGGGAGACATGATAATGATGTACAAATGTACCCGGGGGCTGGAGAGGCTGGATAGGGAGGATATATTAATTATGGATACAGGAATAACTAGAGGCCACAGCTACAAAGTAAAAAGACCTACCTGCAAGAACGATATCAGGAAGTTTAGCTTCCCCTATAGATGTATTGACAAATGGAATGGGCTGGAGGAGGAGGTGGTAGGGGCAAGGAACATCCATATTTTCAAGAAAAAATTGGATAAAAAGTAGACTGAGAGACGGGACAACACGAGCTTAGCTCAACTCCTGTAAACTACAATTAGGTAAATACAATTAGGCAATTAGGTAAATACCATCCCCCCTATTAGTCGCCTTGTACGACATGCAGTAGGATGCGTGAGGCATATTCTTTTTTTCCTCCACCATTAGATGAAGGCCCCCTTACCCCCTGGGGGGTAATGACTACTCTTTGCTTTCTGTCGCTGAGCCAATTTTCTATCCATTTCAACACACCGTCTTGTATTCCATGCGCTTTTAGTTTTAGCAGTAAACGTTTGTGGGGAACTTTGTAAAAGGCCTTTTGAAAATCAAGGTATATAATATCTACAGCTTTACTCTCATCGTAGAGGTTGAGGATATCGTGGAAGAAGTCTAAGAGGTTTGTTAAACAGGAACGTTTTTTACGAAAGCCGTGTTGAGTATCTTTAAGTATGTTATTTTCCTCTAAGTGATTTACGAGTCTGTCTCTTATGACCGTTTCTAGCATTTTACATACAACTGAGGTTAAGCTAATTGGACGATAGTTACTGGGTAGGGATTTGCTGCCTTTTTTTAATATCGGTGTTATGTTGGCTATCTTCCACTGATCAGGCATAGTTCCAGACTGCAAGGATTTATTGAATAGTAATGTCAGTGGTTTGGAGAGCTCATCCTTAGCTTCCTTTAGAACTCTAGGCGAGATTGTATCAGGTCCAGGCGTTTTATTTACGTTGAGTTTATCTAAACAATTCAATACTTCTCTCTCTGTAACGGTGATATTGCTTAGAACATCTGAATTATCAATCTGAATCGGCGATGGTGTAGGGATATCCCTGAGGTCTTCTGTTGTAAAAACTGATGCAAAGAAGGTATTGAGGGCATTACTCATTTGTACTTCGTCTTTGGTGTATTCTCCATTTTCATCGACTAACGGTCCAACAGTTGAAGTAACTACTTTTTTCTTTCTGATATAACTATAGAATTCTTTCGGGTTTGTTTTACTTTGATTCGCAATATGTAACTAGGGTCTTTTTACTTTGCTTAATTAACTTTTTGGCTTTGCGTCGTAGCTCTACAAGTTTCACCCGTTCTTCGTCATTTTGTGAGGATTTTAATCTATCATTAGCAAATTTTTTAGCAAGCAGGCAGTTTGAAATATCTTTATTCCACCATTTGGGCTTATTATTATGGCCTGGACGCCGTATTTTCGATGGTATGCAGTCTTGCACTGCTTTTAGGTAAGTGGTTTCGAATAACTTCCAAGATGTATTTTTGTCGTTATTGTTAATTAACCCTCTGTTCCCGGAAGGGCTCTTGAACGCCCATAAAAAAGCATACACGAGCTACCCGGAAGGGCTCTTAAACACCCATGACGTCAAAGCCTGTGAGCTTGGTGTGCGAGGCGTCGGTCCGACGCATGTAAACAACAGCCGGCAGGACCGACGCTCCGCATCTCCGGCCACAAGAAGGAGAGCGTCGCTTGTTCGTGTGTGCCTGTATGTTGTTGTTAAGTATCGAAAAGTGGTGTAAAGTGGCTGTTTTGGCCATAAAGTTATCTCCAATGAAATCATCATCACAGCTCATCCAGTTGACTTAGAGAGCTCTACTTAATGCCATTCTACAGGTAAATAACACAGCTACGCTTGGGGATGCGCGGGAATGCGGGAAGCAGTCTGATTAACGAATATACGGTAGCCTAGCCTAGACGTTTTTCGGCCAAAACACCCGGTTTTCGAGGAATATATATATAATACATAGCCGGGGCTGGAGGCCGGCTGTTGTTTACATGCGTCGGACCGACGCCTTGCACACGAAGCTCACAGGCTTTCAACCACTGGGCGTTCAAGAGCCCTTCCGGGTACCTGTTATATGCTTTTTTATGGGCGTTCAAGAGCCCTTCCGTGGTGAGAGAGCCCTTCCGGGTACCTGTTATATGCTTTTTTATGGGCGTTCAAGAGCCCTTCCGTGGTGAGAGGGTTAAACAACATTGTACAGTATATATATATAATAAAAAATAAAAAACAACAACAAATTACCTGAAAAACTTGTATCTGGTTGGTGATGAATTTTTATCAAATATATATTTTTTTTTTCAGTTTCCGCGTCTGCTGAACCATCCAAAAACACGCTAAAAGGCGTGTTTTGAAGGGGGGAGGTGGGGGAGGGGTAGTATAACTGTAGATTTACCAAATCTGACGCCCCGCTTCCAGAGGAAGCACCCCAAAAGGGATGGCCATGGCAGAAACTGCCTCCAGGCTCCCAGACATGCCCCGGCTGACCCACTCCACAGTGCCATTTCCACTAAGTGGATTATGACCTTGAACACTGAAGGAGCAGTCCCTCACCCGGATGGCAGTTCCACCACTGTTTTGCTGGAAGCATACCAAGCACAGGAATTTTCTGAAGATAGGAACCAGTGGTCCACTGCTCCAGATATATAAAGTACTGTAAAAACAAAAAACTCTCCCTATTGGCGGCAGTGAAACTCTTATTAAGCCCCTTACTGTTAAAATAGATGCTGATTTCAATAAGTCATGGGGGGTGAGGGGGGTAAATCCCCCCCTCAACCCATCCTGTATCCAAAGGCAAAAAAAAAAAATATATTTAGGGTACTCTGAAAATGACTTACATCTGAGTGTTCTAAGATCGTTGGATAATGGGAGAAATAAAATTTTCCGGGGATTGTAACTAATTTCAACTAGGCTACTGTATAATGATGAAAACTAACTAAAACCAAAAAGAAAAACCATGGGAAAATTAGTGGTAGTTTCGGTTATATTTTCCAAACTTTCATTGGTATATTCATAAAGAGCACACTCTAAACTATTCATAAGTCACTAAAATCGACTTACGGCAGCCATGTAATAACATGGTGAACCTTCGTAAAGTTGGCGCAAAACGGCAAATCTATCGGTGGACATAAACAAGTTCTGTTTTTCCGCAAATTGGTACCACCCTTATAACTTTGGTAATTTTACTCATATCTTTCCATAAACACCTACATATGATTCAGAAAGCCTTCAGCTTTGCATACATATGCATATTTTGTATAAATGCCACATAATAATACGTAATTCGAATACTATAGCCTACTTACCAACAGGTCGCTGTAAAGCCATCAGAAACGTCTCTATATATTCCTATTTTCGCCATTTTAAGCAGTTCCTGGGATGGATGTAGTTACCGGGTGTACCACTACCGACATACAACATAAATCATCTATAAATACTTATAATAAAATAAATACTTATAAATCTATAATACTAGGTTAGGTTAGGTTGTTTGGTTAGGGTAATGTATGTTTGTATCCAAAGGCAGTCAAAATAGGCGGGAACATGATGGTGAGCGTCCGCGTAGTGTAAACAAGACGGGCGGTACACCCGGTATCTACATTCTTGCCGAGGTGGTGTTCCACAGAGTGGAAGTTAGAGGAAAGGCCACGAATGTTGCAGAAATTACTACTAGTAAGAGTAGTAGGTAGTGGTTCAGGGCATTTTGAAGAGTCAACACATATGTGTACTGGATACTTATAATGGCGTGTGTATGTATTGTACTATTTACTGTACATGTATTGTTATTAATCCATCCTCGTATCTACAGTACAGTACTGTATATGTTTAGTTCTTACCCTTTTCGATCTTTATATCTATGCAGGTTGCTGCTCAGACCGGCCACAGTGTAACAATGGTGGACATAGATGGAGCTGCTGTGTCCAAAGCCCATAAAAGGATTAACGACTCCATTCAGCGCGTGGCCAAGAAGAAATTTGGAGGCGAGGGGGACGAAGCCAGTAAGTTCGTCTCGGAGGCCGTAGCACGACTCACCACCTCCACGGATGCTGTGGCCTCGGTGGGGTCAGCTGATCTGGTGGTGGAAGCCATTGTGGAGAATCTGGATGTCAAGCAGAAGTTGTTTTCGGATCTGGATAAGGTAATTTGACTTTACAATGGACCCTTTTCTAATTAATTATTTTTGCATACTAATACTGTACAGTACTGTACAAAGTTTCTCTTAACCCGGGAACGGCGAGAAAGCTCTTAAGAGGTTTTACTGGGCAACGGCGGCAAAGCTCTTAACCCTCCGGGACCGGCTACTCATTCTATAAATATTCCCCGAAACCCGGGGGTTTTGGCCAAAAAACGTTTACGCCTAGGCTACCGTATCTTTGTTATTTTGAATGCTTCCGCATTCCGGCGCATCCCCAAGCGTAGATGTGTTTTGTACCTGCAGAATGGCATTGAGTAGAGCTCTCTAAGTCAACTGGTTCAGTTGTGATGACGATTTCCGTGGAGAGAACTTTGTGGCGATATCAGCCATATCAGCCACTTTTCAATACTAAACAATAAGGTCCTGATGTGGCGGCGTCTACGCCGTGGGGCCACCTCCCGAGGCTGCCAACCGCGGATGGCTGCCGACCCTCCACAGCCGAAGACAAAATCAACGACCAGTGGAGGAAAACCGGATGCCGGCCGCGGGGAGCAGTTTCGGGAGCCAAACCGTCACAACCATCCCCTGCCCCCTCCCTGGGGGCACGGGTCCTTGGAGCGGCTTCGGTCGCGCCGGGAATTTCCACACCTCTCACACCACACACACACATCACACAGTTTTTCCTACACCGAGAAATGACTCTCCGGCTGTCATTTCTCGAAGACTTCTAGCCGGAGACATTGAGAGCAACCCAGGACCCACGTACACATACATATGTACAACTTGCTCAAAACCCATCACTTCGAGTCGCCATACTAAGGGTTCAGTTCTCTGCAATTCATGCGGGAACTGGACCCACTTCACCTGCACAACACTTGCCTCCAAGAAACACTACACAAACACCTGGACCTATTCCTCATGCCCCTCCCTCTCCCAGTCAAATCCCTCACCTAAAACCTGTCCACCTCTCCTCCCCAACCCACCTAACCTTCCCATATCATCCACTCCCCCCCCCCCTAAACCCAACCCCCTCTCCTCCCTAACCCACCTAACCTTCCCATACCATCCACATCCTCAACTCAACACACCACACCCCATCCTAATCCATTCCAACCCCCATCTCCTGCTCCCCAATCCCCACCCCCACCTCACCCATCCCAACCCCCCCCCCCTCCCTCACCCCCCCCCCATCCCCCTGCAGCAGCACCCAACATACATCGTGCACATAACATTAACATTCTTCAACTGAACATAGATGGCATCAACACAAAGAAACACGAACTCTCACACTTCATCAAACAATACAACATACACATTGCCATCTTACAAGAAACAAAACTCCGCACAACACAAAAAACACCCACATTTCATAATTTCACCACCATCAGACAAGACCGGGCTGTCGGCGGGGGCGGTGGACTCATCACCCTGGTACACAAAGAAATATCATACATAGTAACCAGTGTACAAACCAAATCCCTCCTCCCCCCAAATGATAACACAACAGAAATACAGTCAATTAAAATACGCACTGGCAACAACTCCAACATAACCATCATAAACACATACATCCCTCCCCAAACATCCCCTACAGTACCAAATGAATACAGACCACACTTACAACACATCACAAACACCCCACACACCCCACACATCATCCTGGGTGGTGACTTCAACGCCAAGACGTCGGCCTGGTTTGTCGACAATCCCGACACAGACAGAGGGCTGGTACTACAAAACCAAACCGATAACCTCATCATTCTTAACGACATCCATCAACATACCCATCCTCACCAAGCCCTCTATAACCCATCATCTCCAGACATCACCTTTTGCTCCCCAGAACTCGCCCCCACAACATCCTGGAGGGTGGTCAGAACCTTAGGCTCTGACCACCTCCCGATCATTATCACCACCAAAACCAGACTCACCCCAGCTAGCCACAAACACACATACACCAATTATAAAAGAGCTAACTGGGAAGCATTCACAAATGAGACAGAACAACACTTCACAACTCTAAACAGTACACCCATCACTAACATCAACAATGCTGTACACATACTCAATAAAACTATCCAAAACGCTGACAAGAAACACATTCCAAGAGGTAACAGAAAAAGACAACCCCAACTTCACACCAGAAATTCAAAACCTCATCAGACAATGTGACATACTGAAACACTCCCCAGCACCCCACACACAAGACATCACACAACAATTTCAAGCACTCAACACCCAAACTAACAACAAAATACAAGAACAACAAAAACTAAATTGGAATAACTTCCTACAAACACTTGATCACAAAACAAACCCCAAAAAACTCTACAAAACACTAAACAGCATCACACTTTCCAACAGCAACACAACACAATCACATGCTGCAATCACAACAACAGACTCTACTCCTTCATGTAAACAACAAGCAAACACTCTCATCAATCACTTCTCACATGTCAGCCACCTAAAACCTAATTGCATCTATCGATACAATTATTCATAGTTTGGTCTCATTAATCATAAATTAATACGTATTGGCAGCTGTATCCATATGGCAACACTAATAGTACTGGCCTGTGTAGAGGAGGTCTTGCCCTAACGGTACACAGGTACTCGAGCACGACAGTGTACGTCCAACGTATCACAATATTCCATCTTTATTTTCACTTTCACAGTGCATTATTCGATTGCTTGCCATTATTTCTACATTTCATCATTAAGTTTATATATAATTTATCATGACAGTGTGATAATCTCGACACTGACTTACGGAAGCGAAGCATGGACGTTGGTTGAGAGACTCAGACCAAGAGTGAGAGCAGTGGAAATGAATTACTTAAGGAGTGCGTGCGGAGTTACATGGAGGGATAGACAGACTAATGAGGAAGTAAGAAGGAGGTGTGGTGTGGAGGTAGATGTGCTGGAAAGTGTGAAAAGGAACAATTTGAGATGGTTCGGCCATATGGAACGTATGGAAAGCGAGAGAATGACTAAGAGGGTGTACGAGAGCGAGGTGGAGGGACAGAGGGAGATGTAGACCGAATGAGAGGTGGAAGGATGGAGTGAGGAAGTACATGAACGAAGGCGGTGCTGGTTGGGGGGAGGGGCGTCGACTGACTGGGGACAGAGGTGCATGGGGGTGGTTCGTTCGTGGCCACCCCTTCGGGGATCGCGGCGTCAGGCAATAGATAGATAGATAGATCATACCCCTCTATTAAATATCTGTCCATTTTTGTAACTGCTTTCACAGTATGGAGTACTTAACCCGGAAAGTGTGGGAAGACTCTTAAGAGTTTCCCCGGGGGACTGCGGGAAGACTCTTAAGATCTTGGGCCTAAAAAAGTCCATTTAACCCCTCCAACCCGGATGGGCTCTTGAACGCCCATAACAACCTCGGCCCGCGCAACCCGGAAGGGCTCTTGAACGCCCATTGCTTGCATGCGTGCTTTCGAATGCCGCGCGTACATTTTCGGTATCGTGGGACGGTAGGTGGCGCCACCAGGCGTAAACTCCGCCACAGCAACAGTATCTACCCCGACGCCATCATGGACAGTACGCCAAATAGTGATTCCGCTGTGTCCGATACCGTGCTTCCTACGACGCCCTTGCTTGTTCGTCGCGCCTTACCCCGACGCCATCGCCTAAATGTGTTATCTCCCGGAGGTATTGAGACGACATTGAGACTTTATGAGCGAGCTGATGCCAAGCATAATGTTGATGATGAAGTCAGTGACGACTCCAGTAATTATAAGTCGAGTGATTATGGCCATGAGAGTGATAAAGAAGAGCAATTCCTGGGATTTGCGAGAGAACATGACAGTGATGAGAGTGATGAAGGTGATGTACCAGTTGTTGAGGAAGCTGGTTTACCTAAAGACAGTGAACTTGAGAGAGTGAGCGAGTGGGAGAGTTCAAGGTCACTCACCAAATTTCGCTTAAGTGACACGACGCCAAGCCCTTCCCCAGGTAAATCGCCTTTCAAGCTACATTTGTATAAGCAGAAAATACTTGAGAAGGCGGCCGCGGCAGCTAGGGAACAAGCAAAACTACTTGGTGAGGATGAGGCTGTGAGTGAGGGTCAGCGTGGTGACCCTTCTCGTCCGCCATTGTCTCCCTTATCTACCCACGCCACCCAAGATGACCCGGATGCCCCGCATTCTTCCCCACCACCCCCACCATTGCCAAGGGTTGAGGACCCCACACTTTCGGCCTATTTGCCTCCTAGGTCCCCCGACAGGAGACATACTGCTGCCGAAAAGGGGAAAGGTAGGAAATATACCAAGAAAATTAAGAAAAGTAAGAGAGTTTTGTTCGAGGCTCCCGCGGCGTCCACCCCGGCCGGCCCCAGCCATACGTCCCCGCAACTTTCCCCACGGTCCTCCCCACCTCTCCCGCCTTCAACATGTCTTCCTGAAGAAGTCTTTGAGCTCGCATCACCAATACCTGGCCCTAGTGACAGTGAAACATTGCTTTCTGTCACTCGTCGCAGGCCAAGGAGCCCGGGACCTCGGGGGGACACAGCCTCACCTGCCACTCCTTCCCCACCTCGCCCACCCGCACGCCGCCCACGCATCACTGGTTCCCCGCCAGATTATGTGGGGGCCACTGATGATGAAGGGCACCTCTCTCAAGACTCTGGCCATGATTACATAGGTCCACCGTCAGGGCAAGATGACCACTCTGACGATGACTATATGGACATCGACGACCCTCGACCCATCCGCTTGGCCCGGCGTCGTGCTGCCCGTCGTGCTGCCCACCGCCCTGGCCGCCGCCCTCGCCGCCCTAGGGCGCGCGCCTCCCGAGTTGGCCGTGGGCGTGCTGGGCCACCAGCTGGAGCTCCTCGTCAGCGTAGACAAGACCCATTCTACGTTTTTCAGTGGCAAGACGTAGTTGATGAGGATGCATACAACCCTGATGTGCCAGCTTTTGATGAGGTACTGGAGGGTTCAGGCGTTACCCCCAATTTTCCTGCAGGCCCCAATGCTCCACCACACGAACTGTTTGAGGCCTTCTTTGATGAGGAGGTGGTAGGCTATGTTGTCAAAGAGACAAATAAGCAGCACCAATTCCAGGTCCACTTTTTGGGAAAGGTGACCAAGGGCCACATGAGGCAGTGGACCCCAGTGACTCATAAAGAGTTCATGGTGTTCCTGGCACTCACCATGCTAATGCCTCATGTCAAGAAGCATAGGTTGCCTGACTATTGGATCACCAATGATCTGATATCCACCCCTGCCTTCGGGAAATATATGTCTCGCGACCGGTACCTTGATATCCTCGCAGCGCTCCATCTTGTCACCAACCTTGACGTCCACCTCCCAGACAAGCTGTGGAAGATTAGGACGTTGTATGAGATGATGCGAGAACGCTTCACCTCCTACTTCAAGCCCTTCCGCAAGGTCGTCATTGACGAGTCTCTTGTGCTGTTCCGGGGAAAACTCAGCTTCCGGCAGTACATCCCCTCAAAAAGACATCGCTTTGGCATAAAATTCTTTGTGCTGTGCGACTGCCAAACTGGCTATGTCCTGGACTTCCTGGTCTACAGCGGGAAGGAAGGGGACTTGCTTGTGGACCCCCTCATTGGCTTTGGCGGAGCAGTGGTGCAAGCCATGATGGACCGCTACTTTCATAGGAATCACGTCCTCTACACGGACAATTATTACACGTCCCCCACTCTCTCACAGTACCTGCATGAGCGCAAGACGGGGACTGTAGGCACAGTACGAGGGAAAAGGAAGGGCATGCCACCTTTCCCTCCAAAGACCAAAAAAGGTGATGTGTTCAAGAAGAAGTCGGGGCCCATTCTGGCTATCCACTGGCACGACCAGCGGAAGGTCAACCTCCTGACCACCATCCACAAGGGGGAAATGGTGGAGACTGGCAAGGTGGATCGCCGCACCCAGGCCAGGGTGACCAAGCCCGATGCTGTCCTGGACTACAACATCAACATGAGGCTGGTGGACAAGTCCGACATGCAGATAGGCTTCATTGACTGCCTGCGTACCTCGTGCAGATGGTACAAAAAGTTCTTTCTGCATATGGTGGACATGTCAGTTCTGAATGCCTACAACATATACAAGCTTCGGAATGTGAACACACCCATGAAGTTCAATAGCCTGCGGAGGTTCCAAAAGCAGGTGTTGACGGAGCTCCTGGAGAAGTATGCTATGCCACAGAGGGCAGTGGCACATCCTGGGCCCGCCGTTATTGACCGCTTGCAGTCTGCTCAATATTTGACTAGGCACAGGCTTGGTTCCCTGCCTCAGAATGAATCCGGAAGAACACAGCAGAAGCGGTGCCATGTCTGCTACAACAGCAGGGTGAAGCCGAGGTCAGGTAAAAAGTCAACCCTGGAGTGTGTGGAGTGCAAGGTGGCACTCTGTGCTGTAGATTGCTTCTTTGATTACCACTCCAAGCTGGAGTTCTAATAATCATACTGAAATTGCCAAATAAAATGACAATATGTACACTATAATTATATATAGGCAAAAAGTGGAAGAAAACCAATGTATTGTAATACAAAAGTCATGTATTATGAGAACATTGATACAAATACAATTACACCATAATAATATGTGAAAGTGACACATATGTATATACCAAGTGACATTCATATGATTAGAACCTATAGAAATATATAAATCAGTGAAAAAAGACACAATAAATTGTATATAAAACGTTTACAAATCATATAACTAAGTGAAAGTGACACAAGACCTAATATTTGATGGCCAAAGTATAATAAACACCTGTGATAACGAATAATCAGTGCCTAATACAACAATAACCTACCTCAATTACTAATAAAATGTACGGTATCGAGTGAAAATGAGCATTATCAGTGACAGTGACACTCTCTAAAGCATATTTGTCAAAGTGAAAGTGACACAAGACCTAATATTTGATGGCCAAAGTATAATAAACACCTGTGATAACGAATAATCAGTGCCTAATACAACAATAACCTACCTCAATTACTAATAAAATGTACGGTATCGAGTGAAAATGAGCATTATCAGTGACAGTGACACTCTCTAAAGCATATTTGTCAAAGTGAAAGTGACACAAGACCTAATATTTGATGGCCAAAGTATAATAAACACCTGTGATAACGAATAATCAGTGCCTAATACAACAATAACCTACCTCAATTACTAATAAAATGTACGGTATCGAGTGAAAATGAGCATTATCAGTGACAGTGACACTCTAAAGCATATTTGTCAAAGTGAAAGTGACACAAGACCTAATATTTGATGGCCAAAGTATAATAAACACCTGTGATAACGAATAATCAGTGCCTAATACAACAATAAGCTACCTCAATTACTAATAAAATGTACGGTATCGAGTGAAAATTAGCAATATCAGTGACAGTGATACCCTAATAAACATATTTTATATAATTGGCCTCAAAATAACTAGAAAATATCAAATAAACATCACATTCTCAATATCAAACACTAAAATCGTCTAAGGGAGATAAATACTTTGGCGCGGCGAGCGGCTAGGTGCGTCGTAGCCATGGCCGAGGCGACGCGTCCGAACGCGGGAAGAATTTGCCGCCGAAAAGCACTCGTCTTCCCGCGCTCACCATTATGCAACCAGAGGGGCTAGAGACCTCTACTCAACGCCATTCGACAGAGGAAGGTTTGTGGAACATAATTCTTTTTTATTCACAACATTACATGACATATTCATTGACTTACAGAGTAGTTAACATAGGCCAAAGATCATCAAAACACCCGGTACCGGAGCACAGTCGTAAGCTATAGCCCCCGGGGCTGGAGGGTTAAAACAACCAAAACAAACTTGAACCCTTTTTTTTTTTTTTTTTTTTTTTTCTCTGGGCCATGCCATATATCACTCCTCCACATCCCCTCCTTCCCCACTTCCCCCCCCTTTCTTCAGTTATCACCTATTTTCCCTGTTATTCCCTTATTCTGTGGTCTATTTTCGTGCTAACATTAGCGAGTTGCAAGCAGGGCATTGTCATCACTGTTACCAAGCGAGTGCAAGAGAGAGAGCGAGAGTATCGATTGACAATCTCTCTCCAGACGTGGGGAGGAGTGGAGGGGAGGGAGGTTGCCTCAGCCACACCTTATGTAACTCCCGGCCTGTATTGCCGATTTTGACCATCCAAACGCTGTTTCCACTTGTTTTATTGCTGTAACAGGTTAATACCTTTATAATCAACGTAAAATAGGCGTATATGGATAAGTATTAATGCTATTTATGGTCAAATAACTTATGTTAGTGATGGGAACAGCTCAAATACGTGCGCACAGGCGTGTGGTGTCTCATACCGCCCATGCGCACGTCTTAGGTTAACAGAGATACTGAGAATCAAAATGGTGGCCATTGATCTGGCTCCTGAAACTCTTTGACCGATTGTGTTATTCTATGGGTACCCGAATGCCCTTGTAAACGTCACGAGGGGCTCGGAAATGCCTCTCGCTACCACTGTCCAAAACACTAATTTATTTATATTTATATGAAACTCCAACTATTATTGCACATAAGAGGTATACTGTACACTAACATTTATGATGAGAATAGCTGACCCCATGTGCTATGCCCTTTAAGCTTATCATCCTAGTCTTGAACTGTTTGTAACCCCGGGTTGGCCTTTTCTAATTCTGATACATGCATAGAAGTTTAAGGACCGTTTTGTTCACAGAGAGTGTATTTACCTATTTGTAGTTTACAGGAATTGAGCAGCGCTCGTGTTGTCCTGTCTTAGTTACTTTATAATCAATCCATTTTACTTAGACAAGTTTCGTAATGGATATTCCCAGTTCCCAGTATTTTGGACTAACATATCATAACTTATGTTGCCCTATTTCCATATTTACTTTTATCCAACCTAGATTTGAACATGTTAATGTTCCTCGCTCTCACCACCTCCTCCTCCAAGTTGTTCCAAGTCTCTATACTCCTATATGGGAAGCTGAATTTCTTTGTGTCCTTACGACATCTGCCCTTCCTCAGCTTAAACTCGTGCCCTCTTGTCCTTCCATTATCCCTCACGAATAGATCTTCCCTATCTACTCGTTCCAAACTTTTTACTCCCTTGAACATCGTTATTAAGTCGCCTCGTTCCCTTCTCTCTTTCAAGGTACTGTAGGCAGTTGTAGTGTCTTAAGTCTTTCCTCATATGTCAACTCCTTCAATCTTGGGATCATCTTCGTTGCTATCCTTTGGACTTTCTCTAATTTGTTTATATGTTTTTTCAAATGTGGTGACCATATCACTGCTGCATATTCTAATCTTGGTCTTATCATAGTCATTATCAATTTTCTTAACATTTCTTCATCCAAATAGTTAAATGCCACTCTCATATTGGTTATTATTCCATATGCTCCTCCAATGATCATGTTAATATGCTTCTCCGGGGATAGATCATCTTGTATTATCACTCCAAGGTCCTTCTCCTGCCGTGTTTTGCCGATTATTTCAATTCCTAATTTGTACTCCCAGCTTGGCCTTATCTCACTTGTTCCCACTTCCAAAACATGACACTTTTCTGCATTGAAACTCATTTTCCAGGTTTGGCTCCATCTGTGCAACTCATCTAGGTCCTTTTGAAGATCCTGACAACTTTCTATACAGGTGACATTCTTCATGATCTTAGCGTCATCCGCAAACATATTCATATGACTATTCAAGTTTTCTGGCATGTCGTTTACATAAAGTAGGAACATTATCGGACCCAACACTGATCCCTGTGGTACTCCGCTCGTCACACTCCTCCACTGTGAATATTCGTCTCGTATCGTGGTCCTCATTTCTCTTCCTATTAAAAAGTTTTCCATCCATTTTAACATCCTACCATGTACACCTCCAACAACCTGCAATTTCCACAATAACCTTTTGTGAGGCACCCTGTCAAAGGCCTTTTTCAGGTCCAGGTAAACACAGTCAACCCATCACTCTCTCTCCTGTGTAACATCTACAACTCTGCTATAAAAGCTTAATAAATTAGATACACAAGATCTCCCTTCCCTGAATCCAAACTGTTTCTCGCTAAGCACCCCCTGTCCCTCAATGAAGTGTGTCCACTTTTTCCTTATAATTTTCTCACAAATTTTACAAACAATGCTGGTGAGGGACACCGGTCTGTAGTTAAGCGGATTTTCTCTGTCTCCTCCTTTGTAAATTGGTACTATGTTAGCTCTCTTCCATTCCACTGGCAGGTCTCCCTCATTCAGTGAAGATTTGATGATTTCATAGATTGGTTCCACTAACTCTTCCGCACATTCTTTGAGGATCCATCCAGCCACTCCATCTGGTCCCATTGATTTCCTCACGTCCAAATCCTGCATCAATTTCAGCACTTCACTTTTTATCACTTTCATTTCAGGCATCTGTGGTGTTCTCATTTCGCTATCAGGTTCTATAAACTCCTCCTCTTTTACAAACACTGACTGAAGCTTTTCATTCATAACTTCACACAATTCTTTATCTTTCTCATAGCTGTTTTTTCCAACTCTTAGTCTGACAATACCTTCTTTTGTTTTTATTTTTCCATTTACAAATCTATAAAATAGTTTTGGCTCATTTTTGCACTTCTCTACAATATTCCTTTCATATTTATATTGTTCCTCGCGTCGTATCTTTACGAATTCATTTCTTTTCTCCTTGTACTTATTCCAGTTATTTTCACTAATGTCTCTTCCGTGCTATATTCCAGGCTCGGTTTCTTCTATCCTGTGCCTTACTACATCTTATATTGAACCATTCTTTTTCCTTCTTTACCCCTGATTGGAACCTTGGGACATATTTATGTATCCCTTCTTCATATACTTTCAGGAAAAGTCTATATTTGTCTTGAACCATTTCCAGGCTTTCTAGTTCCTTCCAATTTATACTTTGGAAATAATGTTTCAATGATTTAAATTAAAATGTAAAACTTGCAAACTAAACAAACCAAAATTGGGACAAGGACAATATAAAGTAAAATTAAATTATCAAAATCGCTATGTGGAAACAACGCTTACTAAAATGAAAATTATTAAATAAAAGAACACAATCCACCACATAGGGTGTACATTACTACATGAGCAAGTTAATCTGTTTCCCAAGCAAACTAATCGCACATATAACAACGCACTATCGTCACGTTAAAGGAAGTAGTCAAGTTTGGGAAGTCCGGGATGTTCTGGCAAATTTTACTAAACGCTGCATGAATAAAGAAACTATGTTAAATGTCAAAATATTATTTAAAATCAAATTTGCAACATGACAAGACATTAACAATAGTACAAAATACAAATATTGATAAGATATCTATACTATTACAAAATAATATATAAAATACAGTACAGCACTCACTAACGATAGTGCTATCGGGTAGGTACCTGTAAGCATAGCATGCCTCAAGTGACCCCTATCAATAACTACCCTACAAATAACCTACATTTATAGCACAAATAAACTAAGGAAATCGCAAAAGTAAGCAATTGATACTATCGACAATGAATACATATAATATAAAGACAAATAATTGCAAAATATGAAGTAACAACAGATTTAAACAAAGAGTACTCTTTTAACAAGAACAATAAATTTAAAAAATCATCAATATTAATATTAATAATAGAAAAAGAAAAAGATAAACAATAAATAGACAAAAAACAATAAATACAGACAAAAAGTAAGCAGAGGTTATACAAGAAACTTCGAGTTAAAAATGCTTGATTAAAATTATTGATGTCAAATTTTAGAATAGTCACAATAATTGACCCTAAAAAGATTAAATTTATGGAACAATTTACTTGCCTCAAAACCTCTGTCCACTAAGAGTCTGTATAGTAACCTAGCTCTAGCCCAAAAGTCATCTACTTTAGTGCAGATTTTACAAAATCTTATTAATTGGGAATAAAAACAATTATAAGTTATTTTACTATCGATATTACTACTAGGGAAAGGAAAGTTTATTACGTTAAAATTAAAATCATCAACTTTGTGATATACTTTAAGTATGCACTGTTCATTAACAATCTCTATATTTATATCAAGAAAATGTTCAACTTTATAATTTACGTTACATTGTGTGAGGGGAATAGAATTAGGGTAAATAAGTTTAGCAACTTGATTAAAATTTAACAAATTGCAAACGAGAATATCATCAATATATCTACTATTATTACTTAACAATTTAGCAAGTGCTAATTTTTCTGGGATTTTATTTTTCTTGCTACTGTCAACTAAGTCTTTTATATATTTAAATTCTAAAGCAAGCAAGAATAAGTCTGCAATTAAAGGGCTAGTATTTCCACCCATAGGAATTCCTAATATTTGTTTGAAAATGTACGGCCCGAATCTAACATAAGTATTGAAAAGGAGGAATTTAAGGGCATCTTTAAGTTTAGTTCTATCAAAATATACAGAACTAGTGGGAGTAGAGCTAAGTAATGCATTATTAAAATATGTATAAACATTTATGAAATAATTAGTTTTAATCAGTTTTAGCATAATTGTATCTATTTATTTTATGTCCTTCATTTCTCTCCTAATTTTTTCCCAAATCCATCTCCATTTCTAATATCTTGTGATCACTTTTTCCCAAGGGACAACGATAATTTATCTTTCTAACATCATGTGGATCACTGGTGAAGACTAGGTCTAGCCTGGATGGTTCATCCATCCCTCTGATTTGTGTGTTTTCTCTAACATGTTGTGTTAACATGTTTTCTGTTACTAGATTCAATAATTTACTGCCCCAAGATTCATTATTATTTCCCGCATCTAACCCTTCCCAATTGACTTCCTTACAATTGAAATCACCTGTTAATAATAATTTATTTCTCCTATTAAAAAGTATTTTTTAGTGCATCTAGAGATTCCGTGATTAGTTGATCATATGTATCCCGCTTCCATGCTCTAGTTTGTGGTGGTATATAAGCCACTGCTATATCAGTTGCTTTGTTGTCCTTGTCTTTTATTGTCACTGCTATAATTTCTGATCTATTATTGCCTAGGTTAATCTCACTTGCTTCTATATTTTTGTCAATCATTATTAACACTCCACCGCCCACTTTTCCTTCTCTATCTTTTCTCCACACATTGTACCCTTCCCATCCCAACACTCCCAATTCAGTACCACCTCTCAACTTTGTTTCTGCTAAGCACATAATATGTGGTTTATATTTCTCAATATAGTCATTCAATTCTAATTTCTTAGACAGCAAGCCATCTACATTACTATACATCAGCTTCATCTCCCCCCTTCTTACACCTTTCTTTTTTCTCTTTCCCTAATATTCCCTGACTCTACTCCCCCCCCGCTTCCACTCCACCTTCTCTCCCTTGCTCCCCGTGCTCTCCACCTGCCCTGTTCCTCTCACTTGTTCCTGGTTTACACCAGTCTCTCCCTCCTGTCCTTCGGTACTGGTACTCGCTTCCCCTGTCCGACCGTTCATCCCTAAGTTCTCTGTTCGCCCCTCCGTCTTCCTCTGTGGCTTTTGATGAACCATTTCCTCTTCTTCGTTCCTACCAGTCTCCAATAAAAAAAATCCACTTCTTGTTCTGTTCTTTTGGCATTCAATTCCTTCACCTCATCCCTCAAACTTTTCATTTTGTTTCTTTCATCTAAGTCCAAGTCTTTTTCGATGTAAATATGCTTCAGACAATCCTTATCTTTCAACCTCCATTTATTATTCATGATTTCCTCTACAATTCCTACTGTGCGAAACTGCACTTTCATTGGCCTAGACAGGCTAGACTCTTATTTATATTTTCCAATTCTATGCATGTCTTCAATTTCATTCTCCCACTCTCTCACACCCTCGTCCACTACCTGTAGAATCTCCCTCACTCGGTCTCTCTCTATCCTACTTCTCTCCTCTCTCTTTACATTGTGTTTCTCCTTATCTCCTCTTATCACAATACATTTCTTTCTTCCAGCAGTCTCCCTCACTAGATTTTCCTTCTGTCTAATTACCTTAACTACATCCTTTTCAAAGTTACCTCCCTGCCTATGTATCTGTTGCTCCTTTACTATCTCCGAAAATTTCAAATTCCTTACCTCCTCGTTCTTTTGAAATTCATCCTTCTTTAATTCAACATCCTTCATATCTTTCTTCATCCTGTCCATTTCTTCCTGCATTTCGCTAATACAAACCCTTAACACGTAATTCTCATCCTTCAAAATACCAGTGTGGTTACAGTCCTACGTTCTAAATGGCGGCTTTCCAGGCGACCCTGTCAAGGGCTGCCTCTGTTGTCAAGTTCTTTGTTTTGAGATCGGATCGGAGTACGGTACCTGATCCCACGTCTTTCTAGGTGTAGCTATACGCGCAGCTCCACCCACGTTCAGTCTGGTATTTCTTCACCCAGCTCAGATCATATATACAAGTTTAAAGACTGCTTCATCCACAGAGAGTGTGGTTTTAATCTCTTTACTGTAGTACAGTACAATTATGGGGACTGTCCACAACACAGTCCCATTATGTCATCACAGTGGCTGATGTTGGTATAGCGCTAACAGTGTCTCAGCAAGACTCAACAAAGTTCCCCTGAAGCAAATGCACCTGGCGAAATCGCACCACGCCAGCCTTAACCGTGCTACAATAAGGCAATAGCAAGAAATCACCATAACTGCTAAAGAGGCTGACTGCACCACCGAAGTGGTGGGCGGTGGGGTCGCTGCATCCCTACGCCATCCATTCTCTCCATGTGTCCAAACTAACCAAGTCGGCTCGTGCGCATCACATCACTGATGCTCCTAATGCCTCAGACGGCTTCTTAATTCCTCACACGATACCCCGTCCCTGAGGTTAAGCCCACATATCTATCTCACCATTTTCTTCTCATTCCGTTCCATTCTATTGATATCCTCCGCTTTAACCGGCCACGTCTCTGAGGCATAGGTCTTCGCACTCCTAATAGTACACGAGGTACAGTCAGGACCCCCAATGCGCGAGTTTATGAGCGACACACGATCTCTCGTATTATGAATTCGCATATTAGGAATCAGCGCTCTTGGAAGGCACTTACCCTCACTCTTATTAAGTCCCATGCGTCTCGCTAAAATTAGACTGCACTCGCTTAATATGGGGGAATGGCGGATTTGGCCACTTCTTCGCTCTCGATTCGTGTATTAGTTGTACGCCTCACGTATTCAAAGTTTTGGGTTATTTTCGACCCCCCCTCGCGTATTAGAAAATTAGCGCAATCGGAACTCAAGTATTGGGCGACCTGACTGTATACACCTTCCCTTTAACCCTCCAGCCCCGGCTACGCATTACATAAATATTGGCCGAAACCCGGGTGTTTTGGCCGAAAAACGTCTAGGCTAGGCTACCGTATCATTGTTATGCTGACTGCTTCCCGCATTCCCGCCCATCCCCAAGCGTAGCTGTGTTATTTACCTGTAGAATGGCGTTAAGTAGAGCTCTCTAAGTCAACTGGTTGAGTTGTGATGATGATTTCAGTGGAGATAACTTACGGCAACAACAGCCACTTTACAATACTTTTCGATACTTAACAACAACATACAGGCACACACGAACAAGCGACGCTCTCCTTCTTGTGGCCGGAGATGCGGGGCGTCGGTCCAGCCGGCTGTTGTTTAGATGCGTCGGACCGACGCCTCGCACACCAAGCTCACAGGCTTTCAACCACTGGTACAATGTTGTACCACCCGGGTTCCTGGGGGCAAAACATAATGGTACACACGTGTACCATCCGAGTTTGAAGGGTTAAGGTGAAGTGGGAGTCCTCTCATTGTCAGGAGTGGCAACAGCTCTCTAAACTTCCCCCAGCCTCTTCTGACTCTATCTTCAGTGCCACCTCCGGCGGAAACCGCATCGCCCAAATAGCAGAACCTAAAGTCCCTTGACAGAGCCTCCAGGACCAAAACAAGCAGGCTAGCAACACGTATTATGAAAAACATGTATCCTCCTTCATTCACTGTCCCCCCCTTCACTCACTCAACCCCACAATTTGCCGGAGGATAACAGGTTTTTCACAATACGTAGACGGAGGTCTTTTTAAAAAAAAAGCAATAATGGGCTCAGCACTGAACCTTGGTGAACTCCAACTTTCACTGGGAACTCTTTGCTCAGAACCCCATTCACTCTAACTGCTGCCTGTGACCCCTCATACATTCTCATTATCACACGCACCAACCAAGTTTTCTCATAGCCCACTGCATTACTTCCCTGGGCACCCGGTCAAAGGCCTTCTCCAAAATTCCATACTACCTTTTCTCTGAGTGTACAACACTACGGAAAACATAGATACCACACTAATTGCATCAGGGTAGTGGTTGTGGTCAAGTAGGGCTGGAGGATTACAATACAGTTTTACATGTATCCAAGCTTTCAATCCTTGGTTTGGATTTTACTCAGAGGTGAGAAGGAAATTTGGCCTTTGATTGTACAGTTCTATAAAACACTAGCCCATCCGACATCTGGGGGTCTAGTAAGGTGTTTTTGTTTCATTATTATCCAGGATATTTGTATTGCTATATTGAAAAAAGTTGTTTAGTTTGTCCTCCACATTAAGAAAGAGTGCCTCTCTAGACCCTTCAACCTAAAAAATGTCCATGCCAAAGGCCGATTTCCCCTAATTTGCAGGCTCGCTATCGGTCAGTGGTCACACAGAAAAAACGACACCTGAATGAAGTGAAACTTATTGTAGTATCCCAACTTAATTCTAACAGGGTGAATATTGCCAAAGTATGTATGTATATATACAGTATACTCAGGCACATACCCCATTGCTGGGGGTTGCCCACTCGAGACAGAGCCCGAACAGAAACTTTTAAAGTTCCATTTTTTAGGGTCCGTCATAACTTGAGCGTTCCCTCGCCCCTTTTTCTGTCTCATTGAGTAGGAGAATTTTACAAGGGGAGGACAATTCCTAGCCTCCTGCCCCCAGAAGGACAGTAAAAGAGACAGACAGAAATGGCTAAGGTTGGGTAGAGGATGCCAAACCTCACTCTGGATAGGACCAGCCCTCACCCATGAGTAATGAGATGAAACGGGTGGTCAAAAAGACCACTCCTGGACTGTTGATAGGGTTAAAGGGTTGAAGAAGCTTCTCTTTCGGAAAAGCTATGATCTTGAAAACTGGTGTGGCGGAGGACTACAGGGTTTAGTTGTTGCCTCTAATTTTGAAGTGTATGTATCACTGAATGTCACTGTTGCTGAAAGGGAGTTCAAATCTTCAATTTGTTATTTCTACATAGTGATTTTGATAATTTTGTTTGTCTTTATATTGTGCGGTTTCTGGTTTTGGTTGGTTTTGCTAGTTTTATCCTTTAACCCTTCCCCCCCCCCCCCCCCCCGGGCCCGCCTTCTAAATGACAGCACTAGGATCCGGGCAATCTGGCCAAAAAAAGTAATAATAGGCTGAGGCCTATCTGTGTTATTTTAACTGCTAGAGTATTCACACGCATCTCAAAATGTAGCCCTGTTTTGTATCTGTAGATTGGCATTGAGTAGAGCTCTTTAAATCAACTGGTTCAGTTGTGATGACGATTTCCGTGGAGAGAGTTTTGATGCAGTTTTAGCAATATCGGGCACTTACAGACACTAATTTTAGTTTTAGCAGACAATAACAACATACCTCCGACTTCCTTTTTTTTAAGTTGCGCGTCGCTCCGACCGGCTTTGCTTACAAACGTTTCGACGCATGGCTTTCAAACCACACTTAATAGGCTTTCAAGCTTACGGATTTTAAAAGGACACCCGGGCTCCTGCCCTATTGACGCGGTGTCATTTTAAAATGACACCTGGGCGGGAAGGGTTAACCCTTTCACGCACGTGTGGTCGCGATTGCGTCCTTAAGGGATACTTTAAACCTATGTGACCATCAGGGGTGTTTAGAAACCTTTAGTTTAATTATTTCAACCTCTGCAGTTGTCTTTGAGTGAGTTGTGGGGAGAAAACTAATTTTGGAGAGGTAATTATGAGAGTAAGATAATTCTATTTTGAATACTAAACGGCAACCCCCGGACCTGAAAGTGTTAACTAATTACAATGTTTTAAAGCAATCCTAGCACAAGTGAATTTCTCGGGAAGAACAGGTGCTTTAACCCTTCCCGCCCGGGCAGCATTTTAAAATGACTCCGCGGCAGATGGGCAGGAGCCCGGGTGTCATTTTAAAATCTGTAAGCTTGAAAGCCTATTAAGCATGTTTTGAAAGCCGTGCGTCCGACGTATGTAAACAAAGCTTTTCTTTGCGTCACCGCACCTCCGAAAACAAGAAGAGTCAGAGTTTGTTATTCTGTTATCTGCTAGAACAGATTTAGTGTTGAAAAGTGTCTGATATTGCTAACATTATATCGAAACTCTCTCCACGGAAATCGTCATCACAACTGAACCAGTTGACCTAGAGAGCTCTACTCAACGCCAGTCTACAGATACGAAACACACCTACGTTTAGAGATGCGTGGAAATTCTCTAGCCATTAAAATAACAAGGATACGGGTAGCCTATTAAAGACGTTTTTCGGCCAGATCGCCCGGATCTCAATGCTGTCATTAGGAAGGCGAGCCCGGGCGGGAAGGGTTAAAGAAATAAAATACCATGTAATTATTATTTTCTTACTGTATTTATTTTAACAGGCTGCTCCAGCACACACCATCTTTGCCTCCAATACTTCCTCCCTCTCCATTGCCAAAATTGCTGAAGCCACCACCCGCAAGGACCGCTTCGGAGGACTCCACTTCTTTAACCCAGTCCCTGTCATGAAGCTCCTCGAGGTAAGCCACAAATTTTATAACAATAAACTAGTAATAAAGTTGGAATCACAAAAGCAAATTTTACTGGCAAATTTTAAATCTTGAATTTTGCTGATACTGTATATTTTAACCCAACATACATACATTCATACATAAAATTTAAGACTGAGTGTTCCACACATACGTGCAGTTTCAGTCTCTTGTCCTAATGGCGGCGTTCCAGGCAACCCTGTTAAGTGCTGCTTCACTTGTCAAGTTCTTGGATTTGAGATCGGCACAAATAGTCCGATCCCAGGTCTTCCTCAGTCCACCCCTTGGTGCAGCTCCCTCCACAATCACAGACCTGCATTTTTTCACCCAATTTTGTTCATCCATTCTCTCCACATGTCCATACCATCCCAGTGTACTTGTACGCATCACCTCGCTAATACTCTTTATACCTAAACGTCTCCTCAGCTCAACATTTGTTATTCTATCCTGTAGCCTGGCCCCACACATCCATCTCACCATTCTCATCTCATTACGTTCCATTCTGCTGACATCCTCTACTTTAACGGCCCATGTTTCTGAGGCATACGTCATTGTACTTCTAACACATGAGGCATACACCTTTCCCTTCAAGGGGAGAGGCATTTTTTTCATGGTCAGGATTGGCAGCAGTTCTCTGAACTTCCCCCAGCCACATCTAATTCTAGCAACAGTGGCAGCCTCTGCTCCACCACCGGCAGAGATGGTATCTCCTAGGTAACAAAACTTGTTCACCAGCTCCAATGACTCATTTCCAAATTTACAGCCACAGGATCATCACTTACATAAGCTCGCCTTTGCACACTACGCACTCAAATTTCTCTATTTCTGACTTATCCTTCGGCAGGGGTCCCTTTATTCTACTACAGCGCTTACGCCCATGGTGTACCCAATATCGACAGATGCTACATTGAATTGAGTTAACACCCACACCCTTTCCACACACTGCACATGGGTATGCACCGCTCTTTTCCACATTGCCTCGTCTCAATCTACAATGCATAACCTTGGTTTTGTTAATATTGACTCTGCTATGTTCCTTCCGGAATGTTTTATTGGGCGACGATGACATTCGTACCGGAATCTTAACCCATGGGATCTGGGGAGCCTCATATGATCCCGATCGCTGTGTCCGGGGCCATTTTGGAAAACCGTCAATCTTCATAATTCAATATTTACCGATTGAGACCACCTAGAGCAGTCAACTCAATTGCATATTGTAGAACTAACCATCGTCTGTAGACTGGCATTGACATCGCTACGACAAGTGGTTGCCGAGATATGAAGATGGGAATGGAGGTGTTTTTCCACATATTTTTGCCTGCGTCCGAACACTCCGCCGCGACCCTGGCTAGCACGCACTAAGTCACTTGTCGCTTCTGTGGCTTTGCTACCGGGAGACAATATTATGTTTTTGTGGAGATAATGTCAGTTATTGTGTCATTTATTACTTTTACAACCATTATTGAGTTATGTGAAACTTTTTATAACATATTTTTGTCATTTTCACTTATTGGATATTATTGTCACTTTCACTGTTATTACTCTTCTTGTTATGAATTATTGTCACTCTCACTGTTATTATTGAGTTATTATTACTTGTTATACATTTGTGTCACTTTCACTTTCTCTAATAGGTTAGGCAAGCATACAGTAGCTGATTTCTAAAGCGTACGGTTGTTGTTGTTCCCCAAGCTGCCTGGCTGAACAGCCCCAAGGCCGAGGCCATAACCGAGCGGCCCCACAGAACCCTCCCTGCCGACCACAATAAAGCCTGGGTGACCGAAGCCATTCCATGGCGGGGAGCTGAGGAGGGTGCGGAAATGCCCGGGAAACCAAAGCCCCACCCAGGGCCCTGTGCCCCTCAGCAATTATGAAGAGAAAGTCGAGGGGCAAAGGAAAAATGTGACGCTTTGGCTTCCAATCTTGGTAGATTGGGAGGTCAATCCACGGAAGAGACGCCGTCACTTGAGATCTAGAAAATATATAAGTAAAAAGAAAAGTCAGAGTAAGCTATGGGTATGGCAGAGATGGCTCAGTTCTCACTCTGATAGACCAGCCCATCACCACATGACTAGAACCCAATCCTCTCAGCAACAGCTAGGAAAGGCCCTAGAAAGCCGCCTTTGGCGGGGGGATAGCTCCCCTATTTCAACCCCTTTCGGGGTTGGGCACCCACCCGCAAGTTTATGTTATAGTCCATAACTGCGTCTGGCTTCATGATGGGCTCCCTGGTCCTGTGGTTGACTTTGCTAGAGTCAACCAGGTTGCCCTTGTGGATGGTGTTGATCATGTTGACCTTCCTTTGGTCGTGCCAATGGATTGCCAGCATCGGACCATGTTTCTTGAGGTAGATGTCCTTCTTGGTCTTTTTGGGGAATTCCGACATGTTCTTCCTCGTCCCCCGTACTGTGCCCACAGTCTGGGTTTGCTGTGTGTTCAGGTACTGGCCCTGGGTGAGGATGGGGGACGTGTAATAGTTGTCAGTGTAGAGTATGTGGTTCTTGTTGAAGTAGCGATCCATCATCGCCTTCACCACTGCTCCACCGAACCCTATTTCTGGATCCGCAAGCACCTCACCCTCCTTCCCACTGTAGACAATGAAGTCAAGCACATAACCCGTCTTGCAGTCACAGAGGACGAAAAGCTAGATGCCGAATCAATGTCTCTTGGATGGTATGCACTGCCGGAAGTGAAGGTTCCCCCGGAACAGCACAAGAGACTCGTCTATCACGACCTTCTGAAAAGGCCTCAAGAATGTGGAAAACTGGGCCTTCATCATGTCGTAGAATCCCCTTATATTCCACAGGCGGTCTGGCAGACCGTGTTGGTTGGTGTTGGTAACGAAGTGAAGGTTACCAAGTATGGCGAAGTAGCGGTCCCGGGTCATAAATTTGCCAAAAGCAGGTGTGGCAATTATGTCGGCTGTGATCCAGTAGTCTGCCAGCCGATGTTTCTTTACATGTGCCATGAGCATGGTCAGTGCTATGAACACATAAAATTTGGTGATGGTTACAGGTTTCCAGGGCTTCATATGGGAACTTTGGGTCTTGCCACTGAGGTTTTGGGTGAGGGCCTGCTGCTTATTTGTCTCATCAACAACATAGGTCATGACCTCATTGTCGAAAAAGGCTTTGAAAAGCTCGACAGGTGTTGAGTTGGGGCCCCAAGGGAAAGATTGATCAACCCCTGCAGCATGTTGTGCGTTGTCGAATGTGGCGTCTGGTGGCTGAAAGGTGGCCCCATCCTCTCACATCCAGACATCAGCATGCCTGGCACGACCATGCCCACGACCACGCTGATCAGCAGCATCAGGGGCGTCGGCGTCGGTAGCAGCAGGAGCGGCCTGGCCACACCCACGGCCACGCTGACCAGCAGGGCCACTGGCACGGTCACGTCCAAGGGCACGGCCACCCCGACCACGTCGGGGTGCTGGGTCATCCACAAACTCTGCTTCATCTACAACAGGGTCGTCTTGCAGGTTAAAATTATCATCACCAGAATCTCCTTCGCCATCGTCGTCGGTGCATCTTGAAGGGCGGCCATATTCGTGGGTGTCTTCAGGGTCATAGGGGGGATCCTGGTCGTCAGTTGGTGGTTATACATCAGGCGGCGACTGGTGGCGTGGGTGGTGAAGGTGAGCTAGTTGACTCAGAAGTTTGTAGGCAGCGAGAGCGTTTTGGGGGCTTTTGGGGCAGATTAGGGCCTGAGATGCTGGTTTGTGCCCCCCCTCTGGCCATGAACAAGGCCCTTCTGGAGGTGTGTGTACCACTTGCACCACTTGTTGATGGCTGTGGGTCATGCGGAGACAATACCGCACTTGTTGATGGCTGTGGGTCATGCGGAGACAATACCGCACTTGTTGATGGCTGTGGGTCATGCGGGGACAATGCCCCATCAGCCGTGGGTGAGGAGGACCCGGGAGACAAAGGAATAGGCCTACCCACGCTCGACTCTTCACTCTCATCCTCACTATCTGCATCATCACCTCTTTCCCTTTCGGCCGCCTCCTGTTCCAGCTTCCTTGCACTATCTAGCACAGCCCTCCTATAAAAATAACTGGCTATTTTGGCCGGGGAAGGAGTGCCGACAGCTGACGCCGGGGTCGTGAGCATTGTGTCACGAGATGCGGGTAGAGCACTTCCCATCTCACTCATATTTTCTTATCTGATTCGATAATCGGATAGTTTTTACTACAATTTATTATCCGATATTTATAGATAATTTCTTACCAAAGCACAGCCCTACTAGGGATCCCCCTGTGCTTTGATGATCATGTTCAACCCTACTAAATAGAAGTAAGCCATACAGTATATTCAACTCATCACCATGGGAAGTTAAGAAAGCTAAAGAAGGATATTTGGTGTCTATTTGAAGTACATAATACTGCACTTAGTTTTTACCCTACCCCTTTCATTTAGAGGGAAAAATGGGTTAAGACTGCCTGCCGTCCATGGGCTACAGGATGTGCCATGTATATTTTATATTTATGTTGTATTATTTATTTTTATGTTCTATTATCTTCATCTGTTTGACTACCGGTAAGTACAAGACATTCTCATTACTACAAAAAAAAGAAAAAAGAAAGGTTAGACAGAATGAGATAGTAGATCCAAAAATTTGCTGGGGTGAGATGGAACAGGCTAACATCTAACTGCTTAGAGAGGAAAGTTGGAAACATTTGGGAGAGGCCTTTGTCTTATAGTGGACTAACTCATGCTGGTAATGATGACTTTACAGTGAATAATACAAGTTTTTAAGCTGATAAGATTAGGGTGGCTAGGGAATGATAGGGAACCGGTCTTATAGAAGATACACTTTATAGTATCTATTCTTCTTCATTGTCTTTATTAACTAACCTTATTCTTTCAATATCTCATTTTGTGACCCCCCCATTCTCTCTCTCTCGCTCTCGCTCTCGCTCTCGCTCTCGCTCTCGCTCTCTCTCTCTCGCTCTCTCTCTCTCTCTCTCTCTCTCTCTCTCTCTCTCTCTCTCTCTCTCTCTCTCTCTCTCTCTCTCTCTCTCTCTCTCTCTCTCTCTCTCTCTCTCTCTCTCTCTCTCTCTCTCTCTCTCTCTCTCTTTTCTCTCTCTCTCTCTCTCTCTCTCTTTTTCTCTCTCTCTTTTCTCTTTTCTCTCTCGCTCTCGCTCTCTGTGGATTGGGCTATTATTACACTAGGGTCAACTAACCTCAGACGACATGGAAATAACACACATGCTAAATTCCTTCTTCAGCTCACTATTTACTTGAGAACAAACAAGATTCGGCCCGCCAATCACAAGTCCTCTTCAAATCGACGACAACTTCTACATCTCGGCAAATGACGTATCGAGCAAATTAAACAACCTGGACCCTAATAAATCGCCAGTCCCAGATCCACTCCACCCTAGAATACTAAACAGCGTTAAGGAGGAAATCGCGGAACCACTAAGCCAAATCTTCAATGCATCCCTACAAGAGGGCCTAGTCCCCACTTTTTGGAAAGAGGCATACATAACCAACCTTTTCAAAAAGGGAGATAAGTCTCATGGCAAACAACTACAGACCGATTAGCTTAACTTCAGTTATAGGCAAAATCTTTGAATCAATCCTGAGGGATAAAATAGTAGACTACATTATCTAGAAACCAACAATCTAACTAATAATAGCCAACACGGCTTCAGATCAAACAAATTATGCGTGACTAGCCTAATAGAATTTTACAACAGGCTCCCAACGATAAATTATATGACAAAATCTCTCGATATTATCTTCTTGGACTTCCAAAAGGCATTCGACAAAGACCCCCTTAAGAAACTGCTTTCCAAAATGAAGGCCCTAGGCATAACAGGATCATTTTTCAACTGGATCGAGGACTGGCTAACGAACAGACGACAGAGAGTAGTTATAAAAGTAACAGAATACGACTGGACATCAGTGACCAGCGGTGTACCACAGGGATTGGTGCTGGGTCCCGTCCTTTTCAAAATTTACATAAATGACCTAGACGTCGGGATCAATAATTACATCTCCAAATTTGCCGATGACACCAAAATAGGAAACACCCTATTAAATGAAGACGATCGTATAAACTTGCAAGCAGATAAAAAAAAAAAATTAAGAATGGTCCGTAAAGTGGCAAATGCCTTTCAATATTGATAAATGCCAATTAAGGGGACATGGGCTGTTTTTCTGGTCACCTTTCTTCCTCATGCTTACCCCCAATAGTTTTCAGATTATATGACATTCGACCCATTAGTTTGGCGATTTTAATACCTTTTGCCCCATTTTGTTGTCAATTTTAAGACCTTTCGTGCTATTTAGGTGTCTATTTTTTCCTGGCGTGCGATAGCGAGCTGTAATCTTAAGAGTAACCGGCCTTCGGCCATGACATTTTTCTACTAAAAAATTTACAAATTAATCTAGAAGGGGGATCTGATGGATGTTTTTAGAAGTTTGATGGAGGTCTAGGGAGGAAACTAAAAAATAATAATAAATAAAATGAAAAAATCTACCAAAAAGTTAACCATCCCCCCTTAATTCAATGTGGCAACACAAACAAGAACTATGAATGCAGCCTCTTTGACCAAAATATAACTAAAGTTTCCAAGGCCAAAGACCTCGGTAGGCTATAATCATTACAGACAACCTGAAATCATCAGACCAATGCACAACAGCAACGAACAAGGCCAATAGAATGCTAGGTTACATCACGAGGACCTTCAAATATATGAGTGAAGATATAATGATACCACTCTACAAGAGCCTAGTAAGACTGCACCTTGAATACGGTGTGCAGTTCTGGTTGCCATACCTAGTAAAAGACATTGAAATGATGCAGAGAGTACAGAGAAGAGCGACCAAACTACAGTAATTCCAACTCTGAAAAACAAAACATACAATGAAAGACTGAAAAAAATGAACTTATTCTCACTCAAGAAGAGAAGATTAACTTATTGAATGTTTCAAAATTTTAAAAGGCTTTGACAGAGTAAACACAAATGCATTTTTCTCTTTGAATGATCTTCCCACTCGAAATAACAGCCTGAAGCTGCTAACCAGACGAGCTAACCTAGACGTCACTAAGAACTTTTTTTTAGTTATGGTATAATAAACGAGTGGAACAAGCTACCAAATACTGTAATGTAATTGCCAGTGCATCTATAAATATGTTTAAGAACCAACTTGATGCCCACCTGAGAATAACAGGATTTTGTTTTAAGTGATTAGTATGTCCCCCCCCCCCCCTCACCGGATCGTCTGGAGGCTCTGTGAGATTCCTGAGAGTCTACGTGGAGGCTTCAGCCAGGGCCTGCCAGCCCATAAGGTCCGGAGGTCTATGGTAACTCTCTCTCTCTCTTCTATCTCTCTCTCTCTATCTCTCTGAAGGCTGGTGGGGTTTCTGTGCGTCCGCTCACCCCCTCAAAAATTTATTTTCCCGTAAAAGCCCGCATTTTCCCAAAAACTGCATTTTCCCCAATATAACCCAATTTTTTTACATAAAGTCCCGACTGGGCTTGCTTTTTTTTTTTTTTATATAAAACCCGTGTTTTTTACCAACCCTGATTAACAATGGTGATTTTCTTTTCCTTCTTATTTTTTACTAGTTTTAGTGCATGTATCCAAATACCGGTAATATGTACTGTAATTCTTTAAATTTCAGAACAAACATTTCCGTCACTTAGCACAGCTACGCACTGCATGCTTTGCTGTAGTTGATACTGGCACCTGATTTTATATTTTTTTTATTTCAATGCTTGTCTGCTGTTCGTTTCATTTTATAATTTTGGGTGAAAATGCCGTCGCAAGAATTTGAGAGGATCTCGGTGATGGATTACAAATTGCTGCTTCTGCTCGACTTTTGCATGCTTGTTAAAGAAGAAAAGGAATTTTGCATGAAATATAATAAGTAAGGTAAGTTGTAGTTTGTATTGATAATGCTTAAAAATCTTTATAAAGTTAAGTGCTCCAAGTTAAATTATAGTGCAAGAATTTTAGTATTTTGCTGTACGATAGGGGGTATTAAGTGTTGTCATAGATTCCAGTGGTTTTCGCTCAACAAGTGTTATTGGTATCTTTATAGTTACTGGGAAAAGTGCTTATCCCTCAGAGTATTAGTCAGTGTCCGAAACTTTGTGAAATATCTGACAACACTTATTAACCTCGATTGTACATTATCTGGCTATTTGTATATAATAGCTCATTTTATGCCAAAATGTTTCTTAGAGTAAATTTAGAGTATAAATGTAGTGGAAGCTCGGTTCCGTTATCGACATACTAATACAATACTAATTTTTTTCTTCTTTTCTTTTTTTGCATAATTGTGCATGGCTGACAGATTCATTAAAGCCTGTTTTGTTTGAGGTTGGATGAGCTTGTATTTTCCAGGGCCCCCTGAACGGGTACTTTTACAATTTTTCACGGTTTTCAACTTGTTCTAGCACTGAAACATGAGGTTAAGGAATATGAAAAAATATGTGGAAGAAAGTTTGTGTTCTGGCCTGTACAGAGACACCAAAATCTTGTTCCTAGCTAGTCCTTAACTCCTTGCGACATATATGACGCGATTGCGTCATATGAATAAGTCCACCAAAAACTCATATGACGCGATTGCGTCATATGGACTTATCTCTATACCTCTCCAATAAGTTTCTGACGCGATTTTGCGTCATATGAGCTCAGTAAGTCCGATAAGTTACCATACGATAAAACCGTTGGTGGCAACCACGGCCTCAGTGTTGTTGTGAGTGTAGTGCGAGGCAGTGGCAATGATCCTGGGGCTCCCGCCTCCTCGGACTTACTGGAACATAATATGGCTGAAGGAGTTAAAGTGACGAGAGGAATTACATATATACATAGAAGTGTAGAGATCGTTTCATCCATAGAGAATGTGGTTTTAGTCTTACGTCCTAAATGGCGGCATTGCAGGCGACCCTGTTTTAGGGTGTCTCGTTAAGTTCTTAATTTTGAGATCGGACTGAAGTACTTGATCCGACGTCTCTTTAAGTCTATCCATACGCGCATGTCTCCTCACGTTTACAGTCCAGCATTTCTTCTCCAAATTCTGATCGTCCATTCTCTCCATATGTCTAAACCAAGCAAGTCTGTTTGTGCTCATCACTTCACTGATACTGTACTCCTAATGCCCAGTTGCCTTCTTAGTTCCTTATTCGATATCCCAACCATTAGTTAAACCTCATGTGTCCACCTCACCATTTTCTTTTCATTCCGTTCCATTCTATTATTATCTTCCATTTTAACCGTGCTTCCAGGACCAAGACAAACAGCAGTGAGCTCAGCACTGAACCTTTGTGAACTCCAACTTTCACTGGGACCTATTCGCTCAAATAACTATTCACTGCTGCCTGTGCCCCTCATACATTCTCGTTATGATAAGCACCAATCATTCCTCTGCTCCACGTTTTCTCATGGCCTACTGCATAACTGCAGGATTTCGCAAGTTCTACAAAAACTAGGTACAGTAAAACCCCTCCCATCCGGAGCCCTCAGATCCGGAAACCCAAGAGATCCAGACAGGCATTTCGATCCAGACTCATGTTTCAGCCAACCAGACTTGTCTGGATGGCTTGGGAAAAATAGAAGTCAATCCGTAAACGATTGAGACGAATACAAGTTTCCACACATATTATTTACATCCAGTGTTCGATATCCAGACTTGTATGTCAGCCATCCGGATTTGTCTGGATGGCTGAAACCTAAGTCTGGTTGTTTAAGTTAGATATCTGGACTCATGTTTCAGCCATCCGGATGTCTGGATGGCTGAAACCTAAGTCTGGTTGTTTAAGTTAAATATCCGGACTCAAGTTTCAGCCATCCGGATTTGTCTGGATGGCTGAATATATGTCAGGACTTTCGGTAGATCCGGACTTTTGGCAGATCCAGACAGGTTTCTCCCCCAATTAGTCTGGATGGGCGAGGTTTTACTGTATATCTCCCTGTTTTTCTCTAAGATCCTCTCTTTCAGTTGCTTAACACTCAAGCCGCGGTGACCGTCATATGACGGGCGAGAGATAAATGGACTACCCTCCGGTACCCGTCATATGACGGGCGGCCTTCTGAGCACATTAGGGGCTCTGAGAGAGAGTCTGCACATTGGGAGGACGAAAGGCAAGCTCTGACCGCTCGGCACCACCACTGGGCCGCGTCTGGAGCCACCGCCGCCTCCCTACACACACCCGGCATCGCGAGATAAGGAAAAACAGGAAATGACCTTATTTAGGGTATTTTCACCTCCGGTTGCGCGATCGCTACAGGATAACCCGTGGTCGTACAAGGATGATTCAGGTGTCATTGGAAAGCTCTAGTATCGCCCTTTCACGGATACATAATTGTATTACGCTCTGGCTCTTGTTTATGCATGAAAAAGAGCATGGAATGAAGTTCGTTTTTGGTAAATATACCCGCCTGGCAGCTAGGTCATGTCAACAAACGGCCCCGTCCTTAAGGGGTTAAGAATGAAGATACTGTAGTACTGTATCAGTTGTGCCACGCCCTGGCATAAATACGAACTGCATGTCGCTAATCCCAACTCTTTTCCTGATCATACATTCAAAGACATTTTCCCAGATTTTCATGACTTGGTTAAGCATTTTCAGACCCCTATAATTTCCCCTGTCTAAGGAATTGCCCTTGCCTTTGTATACAGGTCCGGAGCTAATGTGGATGAATACTGTCAAGATAATACGGAATATGAACAATATATCACTCTTTTCTGCCAACTATCAGGAATTTTGTCCTCCCTTATGATAGCATTAATCAGCTCTGTGACCACTCTTACTTCTGTATCTCTTGATGGTGTTAGCATTTCAGCGACTACACCGGAGCTCCCAGTAGCTTTCTCGGGCTTCATTTTATCTATTGCACTTTTCACGGCATCATACCCTTTTGTAGGCGTGGGGCCCTGTCCTGGGTCTGCAGTGCTGAGCTGTTCTCTATTCCACTCAAACTCCACATTTAGCAATCTTTCATAGTGCAATGCACTTCCATGCATCTCTAATTTTGTTTTCTGTATAAACATTCTAACCCCTGTCATTGTTTATACTGTACATCTTTTGCCCATAACATCCTTGCTAGTCCTTCACATTCCTTGCTAGTTTATAGATCCCATTATTATTTGTGCTACACACTTATTCTATCACACTATCTTGTATAGTTTTCTTTGCCCTGTAGATTCCTTATTTGCATTGCATTTGGTGACCAGATAGTCTTCCCTGCTGCCACTTTCTTTTCATGCTTTGAAGCATCTTTTCTTCTCTCTTACTGCAGCTTCAACATCGGTATCCCATATCTTATGTCTGGGAGGACCCTTTGTTTTGCCACAAACTTTGTGACATCAAGGAGGCTGCATTCTACTGTATCAAGTTCCGTAGACCATCAACATCAGCTAACCTAGCTCCCACACTTCTTTTAAGTTCCATAATTTTATTGTGAAATCTATCACTGTACTCCTTTTCCTAGCAGCCATACTTTCCTCTGATAAATACACTTTAAAGTACGTATCAGACACTATGAGCTTGTGTTGGGGGATGCATTCTTCACTCGGTATGCTCTTGGTGTGTCTAACCTATTACCTGTCAGTTCTTTGGATCAGGAAATAGTGTATCTGGCTACTGGAGCCACCTGATTCATATGTTATCATGTGGCTCTTTCTTTTCTGACCATGGTGTTACACACCACCATCCCTGTGGCAACACAGTGCTCCAATATGCATTCAACTTCCAGGTTCCTTCGTCCATACCCCTGTCCCCCATTCACACCCTTATATCCATCAGCATATGCCCCAATATGCCTATTTAAGTCCCTTCCCACAACAACTACCGCCCCTTCGTTACATTGCGCAAGAGACCTCGAATCAAGTTATTGCTTGCTTGCAACACATATGCTTGCTTCAGTGGTTCGTAGGAGACCGAGTGAAAGTATGTCATCCGGGCTGTCACCCCAGTCGTGTCCTAGTTACCACATGTTACCCTGGAGGTGAAAGCTGGTCCTATCCAGAGTGAGGCTTGGCATCCTCTACCCTACCTTAGCCGTTTCTGTCTGTCTCTCTTACTGTACTACTTTTTCTTCTAGGTTCTGGCAAGATCGCCCGATTGGGTGGCACTGCAAGGGGCGCTGCGGACGGTGGGGGCATTAGCCCGGGAGTGTAAGCCTGTGGGCTGATGATCCCCTCCCTCGCTACCCTCTCTCAGACAGAGCTCATCTTTTTTCCCTTACACCTCAACTTTCTCTTCATAACTGTTAAGGGGCTTCGGTGTCCCGGGTGTTTCCGCACTCTCCTCATCCCCTCGCCTGGGAGCGGCTTTGGTTAACTGGGTATTTTTTAGTGGTAAAGCTGGGAGGGTTCTTAGGGGGTGCTCGGTTATGGCCTTGGCCTTGCTCAGGACCTTGGGGCTGCTCGGCCAGACAGCCTGGGGATCAACAACAACAACAACCCTGGAGCATTTTTGTTATGGCGGGAAATACAAAATATTTGAGGATGCCCCCCAGGGTGTGCCTCAGGATCTTCTCCAGATGCCTCCCGACCATAAATGGTTATAGACCTTTTGATGTATGGGGAGAAGTATTTTATTCTAACTTCCTAGTGGCGGCAGGTTTCCTCAACCGTCGGGATTTTTAACCCCGTACAAGTGGTAATTGCCTGAAATTAGCTTCATTCCCTGCTAATTTTCATGAATAAGCAAAAGCCAGAGCGTAATGCAATTATATATCCGTAAAAGTACGGTAATTGAGTTTTCAAATGACACCTGAATCATCTCTGTACGATGTCTGGTTGTCTTGCAATGATCTTGCAAACGAAGGGCAAAATCACTAAAAAAATTGAAGTTTTGAGCAGTTTTCGCTATGTATGACGCTGCAGATGTGCGAGGGAACTCTCTTTGACACATCAGTATGAGCCCTGACTCCGTGGGCTTCGGACAATGCCCTTATGCGCTGCCTACAACAGCTGACCTCGCTCCCAGCCCACATGAAGAGAATGGAAAGTTGTCTGAAGAACAAAAGAAGATTTTTTTTGGGAGAATAAGGGAAGGGCAATTAAGGAAGTGGTACATCAGGAGATATCAAGAACTGAAAGTAAGAGGAGTGATAGGGAAAGAGGCAGAGAGACAAGTACCAAGTCGAAGCAAGGAGACGGAGCGAGAGATAATGCAGGGAGCAGGAGACCGGAGAGAGAGCCAGGACATGGTGGAGAAGGTGGAACAGAGGGAGAGAGAGGGGGTACGGAGAGATTGTGGAGGGGGGGGGGGGAGGAGAATAGAATTAGCAGGGGAAGTGGAGCTAGGTCAGGGAAGAGATGGAGAAGGAGAAGGAGGTGAACCTGGTAGGTGGCAGAGAGGGAAGAGAAACAAGGAGGTGGATTCAAATATACTGTGCTACTACACTAATATAGATGGAATAAACAGTAAAAAGGTAGAGTTAGATGATATATTAAGAAACGATCAACCACAGATAGTCCGGAGACAAAGCTGAACCAGGACTTTGACAGTAACATAGTGTTTAGTGAAGGATATAATATATGGAGATATGATAGAAAGGGAAAAAGGGGAGGTGGAGTGGCAGTATTAGTTAAGAACCCTATGACAGCAAAGCATGTGGAGTTAAATAATGACAAGGCAGAAATAATGGCAGTTGAACTCAATGATATAGAAGGAAAAAAGCTAGACATAGCAGTAGCTTACATGCCACCAAAGACCAGAGCATGGAGGGAGTTGGAGTTTGAGGAGATGGTCGAGGATATGATTCAGTCGTTGAGAAGATTGCTTTTAAGAAAGAATAGATTGATCTTGGTAGGAGATTTCAACTGTAGTGAGGTTGATTGGGAATCGGGAGATGCAGGGCCAAATCAGAGATCTTGGGGAAGTCGGCTATTAGAGTTGGTTACGGAAAATGTACTTGCACAACATGTGAAGGAGAATACTAGAATGAGGGGTAATAACGAACCTTCTAAACTCGATCTGATTTTTACAAAAGATCCTCACAAAATTAGTGATCTATCTATCTATTGCCAGACGCCTTACTCCTCTTTACGAGGGTGGCCATACACAGAACGCCCCTAAGCAGACCTAACCCCTGTGAGAAGGACAATCCGTGCCAGTTTATTGAAGGACTTACAGGATTGACCACTCAGCTTAGGGCCCGTCTGACTCTGAGGCATTCTATGTATATTTTTAGCACTATTTTTCTACAGTGGTGTGCGGCTAGTCCATCCACTAACCTGCTTCACCTTAGGTGAGCAGTACGAATTTGTATAAGGTTTACTCCCCTAGACAGGTTGCCGACCAAGGCTGACGAGTCCCATCCACCCGGATTTGTATAAGGTTGTCTCCCCTAGATAGGTTGCCGACCAAAGCTAACTAGTCCCATCCACCCGAAATTAGTGATATAAACTATCTTTGTCCTGTAGGCAAAAGTGATCATCTATTACTAAAATGGAAGTTGATCTCGAGTAATGCCAATAGATTAGACAATAGCTATATAAATGACAGACTAAATTATAGTAAAGCTGATTATGTATCCTTGAAAAGATATTTAGAGGGAGTAGATTGGGATCTTATTTTGAAGGAACAAGATGTACAAAGTAAATATAGTAGATTCCTCGAAATTTATAGAGAAGGAACCAATCTGTTTGTCCCAAGATATAAAACTGGAAATTTTACTAAGCAGAAAGAATGGTTTAATTTGAAATGCAAAAGAGCTATGGGTAGGTGTGATGCAGCTTGGGCTAGATTAAGAAGAAGGAACACAGAGTAATTGGAATAAATATAAACAGGAGAGGAATAGCTATGTTAACATAATTAGGCAAGTTAAAATGAACTATGAGAAGAACATACAGTAGTAGATAAATGTGAAAGTGACCCTAAATTGTTTTATAAATATATAAACAGTAAGTTGAAGGTAAAGAAACAAATTACTAAATTAAGAGTAGATGCTAGGACGTATGAAAATGTATCGGACATGTGCGAGGTAATGAATTACAAATTGGGGTCGGTTTTTACCAGAGAGGAAAGTTTTGACGAACCACAGGCGGGAGTACTGGAGAGTGGTCTTAGCAAGATTGAAATAACTAGAGATGAGCTGTTAGTTGTGATGAGAGGACTTGAAGTAAGGAAAGCTATGGGACCGGATGAAGTGTCTTCCTGGGTTTTAAAGGAGTGTGCAGAGCAATTAGTGGAGCCACTGAGGGACATAATTCAAGCTTCCTTAGATAAAGGACAGGTTCCTGTTGAATGGAAAGAGCTAATATCATTCCGATATACAAGAATGGAAACCCTGAGGACCCTCTAAACTATAGACCAGTTTCACTTACTAGTATTGTATGCAAGATTTGTGAAAGGCTAATTAGGAAGAGATGGATGTAAATGTTGGAGAGAAAGAAGATAATTACGCAAAAGCAATTTGGATTCAGAGAAGGGACATCATGTGTTACCAGTCTGTTCTGTTACTACAGTAGGGTGATATATGTACAGTACTGCAAGAAAGAGGTGGATGGGTGGACTGCGTCTACTTAGACCTTTCCAAAGCATTTGATAAGGTACCACATAAGAGATTGCTATCTAAGCTTGAGACGATAGGATGTGTCCGGGGGAGTTTGCTGAAATGGATGGAGAGCTATTTAACAGATAGAGAAATGAGGACCAACATTAGAGGAACTTGCTCATCGTGGCGGAAAGTTGAGAGTGGTGTGCCACAGGGATCTGTGTTGGCGCCTCTTACGTGAATGACCTGCCGATAGGCATAAACTCATGTCAAACATGTCAATGTTTGCAGATGACGTAAAAATTATGAGACAAATAACAAATTTAAGTACAGTAGGGTCCCGCATAAAACGTGTTCGCATAAAACGAGTCGATTAAAACGACCGACCTAAAATATCAATATTTAATTTTCGATCAGAACGAATGTGATCACATAAAACGAGTCCTCCGCCAAAGTGGGGCAAATCCGAGGAGTTTTCTTATAGAGCGCCGAAATATCGTACAAAATATCGTACGCTCCTGACGGAAATTTACACTTCCAGTGAACATTGACGATATTGGACCACCAAAATGCTGTGTTCACATAAAACGAAATCGCATAAAACACCCTCGTTTATCGACCATAAACTCGTTTTATGTGAGACCCTACTGTAGTTGTGAAGAGCTGCAAGGGGATTTAGATAAAATATACGAATGGAGCACCAAGTGGAAAATGAAATTTAATATAAGTAAATGTCATGTGTTAAATATGGGAAGAAGTGTGAATAGACCAAATTGGGAGTACAGGATGGGAGATAATATAATTAGCAAGTCCGAAAAAGAAAAGGATTTAGGGTTGATTATACAAGATAGCTTGTCGCCAGAGAAACATATTAATAAGCTCTTTAGCGGAATGTATGCAATGGCCGGGAATATGAAAGTTGCTCTGAACTACTTGGATGAGAACATGTTAGCAAAAATTATAAAAAGTACAGTATGATTAGACCAAGATTGGAGTTTGCAGCAGTGGTGTGGTCCCCGCATCTTAAGAAGCATATTCACAAGTTAGAAAGAATCCAGAGAGCAGTTACTAGATTGGTTCCAAGTCTCAGAGAACTGCCATATGAAGGGAGGCTAGAAAAATTAAATCTACCAAGTCTAAAAGAGAGGAGAGAGAGGGGAGACATGATAATGATGTACAAATGCACCCGAAGGCTGGAGAGGCTGGATAGGGAGGATATATTAATTATGGATACTGGAATAACTAGAGGCCACAGCTACAAAGTAAAAAGACCTATCTGCAAGAACGATATCAGGAAGTTTAGCTTCCCCTATAGATGTATTGACAAATGGAATGGGCTGGAGGAGGAGGTGGTAGGGGCAAGGAACATCCATATTTTAAAGAAAAAATTGGATGAAAGTAGACTGAGAGACGGGACAACATGAGCTTAGCTCAACTCCTGTAAACTACAATTAGGTAAATTCATAGTAGCCGGAAAAACCTGCCCGTCAGGTGACGATCGAGGAAGTAGTTAAATTTGAGATCAAATGCGATATACCACTCATTGTCTCACACAGCCCACTAGCATAAGTCAGTCTTGCTCTTTTATAGTGTGGTAAGTAGATGGTGCCCTTCATCAACTCCTTTTTGTGGAGGTGTGCCCAGTAAACCTGTGCAGCACTGCATAAAGTAACAGGCACAAACTTTCTAGTATTTACCCCAGTAACTTTGATTTAGCTGGGTGGTAACCATATTTGCAAATATGGGTATACAGTACTACTTAACAGTGGCCCTGCAAAGGATCACTTTTAACCCCATTTTCCCAGATTATTACTATCAATATTGTTATTTTGCCGACATCCTTGTTAATTAATAAACTGTGTACAGTAATTTTAAGTTACTGTACTATCACTTCTTGACATTAGTCATGCATTTCTAATTGGTTTCCTGTCATTGAGGCAACGAGCTACTGACTCTCTCCAGGTTCAGTACAGTATTATTATGTTTTCTCCACTAACCAACTTTACTCCTAAACTCGATTAATGAAATTAACAAACACATGTGGCAGTCCGGGGATTCGAACCCAGGACTATAACAAATTATCATCAAGGTCTTTGTTGATTACTCTCTCCTCCCCACTGTCAGCATTGATAGTCTCAGATAAGGTGATAGGGTCTCGAATCTCTTCAATCATATGACCACTTCTTGGCTGTTTTAATCCTACTGCCTTGTGATTTTTACTAAGCTTAAGAAGGGCCTTTTGTAATCATATAAATACTTATCAACCCTCTGTCTCTCTAAATATGACAGGTCCCTCATGAGTTGAACTACTTTAGAGGAGGGTGATGGGCTGGTCTATCAGAGTGAGAACTGAGCAATCTCTGCCATTCCCATAGCTTACTCTGACTGTTCCTTTTACTTATATATTTTCTAGATCTCAAGTGACGGCGTCTCTAACGTGGATTGACCTCCCAATCTACCAAGATTGGAAGCCAAAGCGTCACATTTTTCCCTTGCCCCTCAACTTTCTCTTCATAACTGCTGAGGGACACAGGGCCCTGGGTGGGGCTTTGGTTTCCCGGGCGTTTCCGCGCCCTCCTCAGCTCCCCGCCGTGGAGTGGCTTCGGTCGCCCAGGCTTTATTGTGGTCGGCGGGGAGGGTTCTGTGGGGGCGCTCGGTTATGGCCTTGGCCTTGCTCAGGGCCTTGGGGCTGTTCGGCCAGGCAGCTTGGGGAACAACAACAACAACAACAACTACTTTAGAGGGCACTCGGTAGAGCACATACCTCCTCTTACACTGGCTGGTTCTTAGCCATTAATATCATTGCAATAAATTTTCTTCTGGATCTGGGTTTCAGGATATGATTTGAATAGTTTCCTATGTTGAATCACTTCTTCCTTCTTCCTTGGCGCATATTCTATCTGCCCACCTTATTACGTGGAAATCTCCAGATCACCTCCTAAATTGAATCCCTTCTTCTTTGGCATATATTCTGTTTGCCCACAAGTTTTGTGAACATTTGTTCATAGCGAGCGCATATCCTACCTGCCCACTAAATTTCTTCAAAAAATCTTGGGATTACTTCCTTAGTTGAAGCACTTCTTCGTTACTGCATATCTTATCTGGCCAACAAATGTTTTGACAATCTCTGGATTGCCTCCTAAACTTCTTCTTTGGTGCATATCCTGTCTGCTCACCAAATTTTGGGAAAATTGGTTTATAACTTTGTGATATAGCATATGGAGGCGAGAACATAACCTCCGCCAACGAAGTTGACGGAGATAGATGGAAGTACTGTACAGTAGCTAGAATATGATCAAACTTGGTGCCATTATGGTTGCAAGGGTTAAACGTGTCTTTGTCACATTGTCCATGAATTTTTCTGTTATATATGTTAATGGCAATTGTTTTAACTTGGAACACTTAATTTGCATGTAGCTACACATTAATATTAAACTGGCATCACACAAGCACTTTTGTTGGCAACTTTAGCCTAGTATCTTACAATATACTGTAACTTCATTCTTGTTTCCAATATTAATGCAAAAGATTGTAGAAATTTTACTTTAAAACATTAATGTGGCCATTGAAAATTGCAATAAAAGCTTGTGTGATACTGTACCCCCTATAATCATGTGACTATGCAGTGTATCTTTACTGCTAATTTAAGTAGAAAAATTGTACATCCAAGAAAACAAAAATTGCTGTAGTTCACTTTTTTTATCAGTACAGTAATAGAAAGTCAACAATCAATATTGGCACAAGTGCTGTATTGCATATAGACCATACTACAATTGAGATTATATAATACATTTATCTTTTTGATATTTTATATCATGTTTTATTTATTTATATTTACAGTATTTTTTTTTTTCATGTATCAGCCATATCCTGTTATGGCAAAGTGACCAACATATGTATAGTGGCGGGTGCCCGACCCCGAAAGGGGTTGAAATAGGGGAGCTATCCCCCCGCCAAAGGCGGCTTTCTAGGGCCTTTCCTAGCTGATGCTGAGAGGATTGGGTTCTAGTCATGTGGTGATGGGCTGGTCTATCAGAGTGAGAACTGAGCGATCTCTGCCATACCCATAGCTTACTCTGACTGTTCCTTTAACTTATATATTTTCTAGATCTCAAGTGACGGCGTCTTTTCCGTGGATTGACCTCCCAATCTACCAAGATTGGAAGCCAAAGCGTCACATTTTTCCCTTGCCCCTCAACTTTCTCTTCATAATTGCTGAGGGGCACAGGGCCCTGGGTGGGGCTTTGGTTTCCCGGGCGTTTCTGCACCCTCCTCAGCTCCCCGCCATGGAGTGGCTTCGGTCACCCAGGCTTTATTGTGGTCGGCAGGAAGGGTTCTGTTGGGGGCGCTCGGTTATGGCCTTGGAATTGCTCGGGGCCTTGGGGCTGTTCGGCCAGGCAGCTTGGGGAACAACAACAACAACAACATATGTATAGCGTATGAAGTGCTTGATAAATCTTGTACTGTTGAAGTGGATGTGGTTATATACTGTATACTGTACAGTATTCCCTGTGTAATCAATGAAATCAGCTTTATCTTGCTGATAAAGTGTATGTATTCACATTGTAAATGCAACACTGGTTTACTGCACCTTACCTATATACAATCGACCCTCGATTTAACGGACCCCGATACAACGGATTTCGGATTTAACAGACTCTGTCCGTAACCGGACAATGGACCCAGCAACGGACAAAGTCCGTTGCTCGAAAAAAAGTCCGGTAATTGGCTGGCGCGGCGCACCAGTTTCCCGGCAAACCCCTGTATGTCTATGGTTTTTATTTGCTTAATCGGTAATGAAAGACATATTTTATTAAAAAAACTTAATTTTTATGTGCAATATGTAAGGAAAGTTAAAAATCTTCATTTTCGAGGCATATTAGGGCTAAATCGGCGAAGTCCAAAGGCAATTTTCCAGCTACGGACATTTTCCAGCTATGGACACCGTCTCCCCCCTATTAGTCCGTTAAATCGAGGGTCGACTGTAATGTATACTATTTATTAAATGTCTAGAAGTAAAGCATGTTTGTAAGTAGCAAATGGAAGGAATGTGTAAGAGAGTATGGGTCTGTGGGTTCAAGGATTGTGTGGGTGAGAATGAAAGTAGGAATACAAACGTGGGTGATTGTATGCGTGTATGCCCCGACAGAGGATATACTGGAAAGAAAGAAAGAGGAGTTCTGGATGAATGTGGAGGCGTGCCTGGAGAAGTTTGACAAGAACGAAAGAATATTTCTGATTGGGGATATGAATGGTAAGGTGGGTGATAGGAAAGTTGAGGGAGTGGTGGGAGGGTGGGGGGTACCATCAGAGGTGAATGGGAATGGTAGTGCACTTGTGGACGAATGTGTGGGGAGGAGGCTGTGGATAGCCAACACCTTCTTCCGACACGGAATGATCCACAGGTACACGTGGAAACGGATGTTGACGATGAAGGATAAGACAGTGGTGGAACGAAAGTCATTGATTGATTATGTATGTGTGGATGAATGAATGAAGAAATATGTGATGGATGCTAGGGTGTATAGGGGTATTGGAGGGAGTCTGTCTGATCATTATGTAGTGGTAGCTAAGGTTAGGATACAAAAGAAGTGGGTGAGGAGAGCTGGAGGGAGGCGAGAGGAGGGTGGAATGGTGAGGAGGGTGGAGAGGTTGCAGGAGGAGGAAGTCAGGGAGGAGTACAGTAGAGCAGTGGAAAGACGACTAGGTGGGTTCGACCTGGAAGTTATGGAGGAAGTGGAGGAGATGAGCAAGGTGTTTAAGGATGAGATCTGTGCAGCATGTGAGGAGGTGTGTGGAGTGAGGAGAAGAGGGAGGGGAGTGAAAGGTACAGCAAGGTGGACAGAAGAGGTAAGAATAGCTGTGGAAGAAAAGAAGAAAGCATATAGAGAGTGGTTGGGTAGTAGAGGGAATGAAGATTCCGAGAGACAGAAACGAGCGAGGTACATGGAGAGTAAGAGGGTGGTGAAGAGAGTAGTGAAGGAAAGTAAGAGAAGAGTAGATGAGGAATTTGGAAGGAATCTGAGTGTAAAATGGAGGGAGAGTAAGAAACTGTTCTGGAAAGAAGTCAAGAAAGTTAGGGAAGGTAGCAAGGGAAACAGTAAGGGTGTGAAAGATAAGAATGGGAGAATGCTAGCCGAGAAGCAAGAGAGAGTCGAAAGATGGAGGGAGTACTTCAGTGAGTTGCTAAATGTAAGGAATGAAGAGCCAGCACACATAGCTGGATATGGTATGGGAGGGAGAAGAAGAGAAGTAGTGGAGGAGGAGGTGGGGATTAGGAGGTCCGAAGTGTGGGAAGCCATGAAAAGAGTGAAGTTGGGGAAAGCACCAGGAACAGATGGAGCGTGTGGGGAAATGTTGAGGTATGGTGGTGAGATAGTGATAGAATGGGTATAGAAAATGTGCAAACTAGCATGGGAGAAGGGGAGTGCACCCGATGACTGGAAGATTGGCATAATAGTCCCCCTATATAAGGGCAAAGGGGAAAGAGGAGTGTGGTAACCACCGAGGAATATGTCTTCTAAGCGTAGTAGGGAAGGTATACAGTAGGGTAGTAATTGAGAGAGTGAGAGTGAGAACGGAGAAATGGATAGGCGACGAGCAGGGAGGTTTTAGGAAGGGAAGAGGATGTGTAGATCAGATTTTTACCCTGAATTGTGTTGTGGAGAAGTATCTGGAGAAGAAACAAAAGCTGTATGTTGCCTTTATGGACTTGGAGAAGGCCTATGACAGAGTGGATAGAGAAGGTTTGTGGAAAGTACTTAGAATATACGGAGTAGAGGGCAAGTTGCTGAAAGCAGTGAAGAGCATGTATGAGGGTGCAAAGGCGGCAGTACGTGTGGAGAGTGAGCAGAGCGAGTTCTTTGACCTGAATGTTGGTTTGAAACAGGGGTGTGTGATGTCCCCGTTGTTGTTTACTGTATATATGGATGGAGTCATGAAAGAAATACTATCAAGAGCAGTGAATGTTGGTGTATCGCTGAAAAGGGAGGGAATTGAGTGGAAGCTACCTATACTGCTGTTTGCGGATGATACAGTTCTGATGAGTGATAATGAATGGGAGTTGCAGGGTCTGGTAAATGAGTTTGGAACAGTGTGCGAAAAATGGAATTTGAAGGTAAATGCGGGGAAGAGCAAGGTTATGGTCTTCGAAAGGGGTGAAGTCACAGAGTGTGAGGTGAAGCTGAACGGTCAGGCTATGGAGATCGTCAACTCTTTTAAGTATCTGGGCAGTGTGTTGAGTAAAGATGGGACTATGAATGAAGAAGTGCGGGAGAGGGTACAACAGGGGAAGAGGGTTGTAGGAACGCTAAAAGCAGTAACAAGAAATAGGGTGGTCAGTATGGAAGTGAAGAAGTCCTTGCATGACAGTGTGGTAATCCCGACACTGACTTACGGAAGCGAAGCATGGACGTTGGTTGAGAGACTCCGACCAAGAGTGAGAGCAGTGGAAATGAATTACTTAAGGAGTGCGTGCGGAGTTACATGGAGGGATAGACAGACTAATGAGGAAGTAAGAAGGAGGTGTGGTGTGGAGGTAGATGTGCTGGAAAGTGTGAAAAGGAACAACTTGAGATGGTTCGGCCATATGGAACGTATGGAAAGCGAGAGAATGACTAAGAGGGTGTACGAGAGCGAGGTGGAGGGACAGAGAGGGAGAGGTAGACCGAATGAGAGGTGGAAGGATGGAGTGAGGAAGTACATGAACGAAGGCGGTGCTGGTTGGGGGGAGGGGCGTCGACTGACTGGGGACAGAGGTGCATGGGGGCGGTTCGTTCGTGGCCACCCCTTCGGGGATCACGGCATCAGGCAATAGATAGATAGATAGATAGGTAGATAGAAGTAAATACAGTAGGCTCTCGCCAATAACATATAATTGGTGCCTGAAAATCGCTGTAAATGTTATTTGCGTGATGTGAAAATATATGTATAAAGGGTTTACTGGTGCCACCACCCCTGGACTTTCACCCAGTTTTCCTATTTGAAGCCCTCCTATCACTACTTTTATTAGCCGACATAGTTATATCTATCTATTGCCGGACGCCGTGATGCCCGAAAGGGTGGCCACGAACGAAACGCCCCCATGCACCTCTGTCCCCAGTCAGCCGACGCCCCTCTTCCCATCCAGCATCGCCTTCGCTCATATACTTCTTCACTCCATCCTTTCACCTCTCATTCGGTGTACCTCCAGCCCTCTCTCTGTGTTAGAGTTGTCGACAAACCAGGCCGACGTCTTGGCATTGAAGTCACCACCCAGGATGATATGTGGAGTGTTTGGGATTTGTTGTAGTTGTGGTCTGTATTCGTTAGATACTGTAGGGGATGTTTGTGGGGTGATGTATGTGTTTATGATGATAATGTTCGATTTGTTGCCAGTGCGTATTTTGATGGATTGTATTTTTGTTGTGTTATCATTTGGGGGGAAGGAGGGATTTGGTATGCGCCTCAACATGTATGTGTGTCTGGTGTCCTTTTTTTTTCTTCAACAGCTATTTTTACCTCTTCAGTCCACCATGCTCTACCCTTCACTCCCCTCCCTCTTCTCCTTACTCCACACACCTCCTCACATGCTGTACATATCTCTTTCTTAAAAACTTTGCTCGCCTCCTCCACTCCCTCCATACCCTCCAGGGCGAACCTACCTAGTCGAACCTATTGAATTTTCCCTGATCTCCTCCTGCAACCTCTCCACCCTCTTCCCCACTCCACCTTTCTCTCGCCTCCCTCCAGCTCTCCTCACCTACTTCTTTTGTATCCTAATTTTAACTACTACAGTACTACATAATGGTCAGACAGATCCCCCCCCCCCCATACCCCTATACACTCTAGCATCCAGCACATAATTCTTCATTCGTTCAGCCACGCATATATAATCAATCAGTGCCTTTCATTCCACTACTGTCTTATCCTTCCTCCTCCACACCACTTTCCATGTGTACCTGTGTATCATTCTGCGTCGGAAGGTGTTGGCTATCCACAGCCTCCTGCCTACACATACGTTCATAAGTGCACTACCATTCCCTTTCACTTCTGACGGTATCCCCCATCAGTGGCGGATCCAGGGGGGGGGCGGCTCTTAGTGACCAAAATTGCGCCCTTACATCTGATATATACTGCATTTAATCTAAAATACAATACATATAAAGTTATGGCGCCCCTCATGTATATATATATCAGCCCCCCCCCCCCCCCCCCCTTAAGGGTAGGGCACACCTTGAGCCCAAAATTTCAATGGAATTTCGATTTTTTTTTTTGTCTTCTTAAAATGTTCCTTTGGTCAAGAAGAACATGTGGAACCATATTTAGTGTGCAAAAATGCATCTACACCCCCCCCCCCCACCCCACGGCACCCCCCACCCCCACCAGCCATAAATAGGCCTACCAGCTGGATGTTCAACACAACTAGTGACCTTGTGCCCATCCCTGGTAAGACAAAACCCCTTTCCGATGATTCAGCTGCATAGGACCCCCAAGGGTGAGACGAAAAATAGTCGGTAAAGGCCAAACAAAAATAAATAAATCAATAATAATGCAAAAAATATAGCTATAAGAAAGATAAATATCAATAAATATGAAAAAATATGATATCTATGAATATCCATGCATATATATATATATATATATATATATATATATATATATATATATATATATATATATATATAATGTCATATGTCATGTTATGTCCTATCATAACATTAGGAAGTACAAAATCACAAATTTCAGAATCCAGTCGAAATACTAAAACATTATAAAATATAATAGTTTAACATGAAATTCGCAGATAATTAGTTTTCTCTTAAATAGCGTACGCTAAGAAAACGATAATAAGAGGAGTAACTTATTTTTTTTTTCGCCACTAAAATAATATAATATTGAATGTTGAAAATGGAATCTCCTGTAACTTTTAATTACATTTTTCAACTTCTAGGCACTCTGCCACAAGTATTTATTGAATTATATATGTATAATGATGCACACATATGCAACACACCTATATAAGCAACATGTCGTAGTAAAATTGTGTTTTCTATTCATGGGACCGAACTATTGAACATAATATAGGAAATATTTCGAGAATTCATGAATTTAATTATACGATAATGCACAAAACTATTTTTGGGCACTTTATATTAATGAAAACCGTGATATTATACCGATTCTTTGTGTAATATGTGGTTTACCAATGCCTATCCATGTTTCAAGAGGTTTTAAGATGAAATTGGTGTTTTTAATGGAAAAACAACATTAAAATTAAATACAAAATATAAAAAACATAGAAAAGCAACCAATTTTGGTGAACATATAGAGGATAGTACTACTAACTAATATAATAACAAACATATTTAAAAAACATAAAATTAAGGGGGTTTTAGGATTTTTGAAAGATTGGGGGTGTCAAGGTGTGCCCTACCCTTAAGCCTGAGCTGGATCCGCTCCTGCCCCCCACCCTCCCACCACTCCATCAACTTTCCTATCACCCACCTTCCCATTCATATCTCCAATCAGAAATATTCTTTCGCTCTTGCCTAACTTATCCAGGCACGCCTCAACATTCACCTAGAACTCTTCTTTCTCTCTTTTTTATCCTGTCTTAGCATACACACACACAACCACCCACGTTAGTATTCCTACTTTCATTCTCACTCACACAATCCTTGCACCCACAGAACCATAGTCTCTTACACGCTCCTTCCATTTTACTTTCAAACACGCACCTTCTTTCGCTCCCTCATCCTGACCCACTCCAGCACACACACCCATGCCACACTCCCACTCTCTCGTACATGTACCCCTCCATTTGGTCTGTCATTCCGCGTACATCCAGCCTGGTATTCACTTACACTTCCAGGACCTCTCTCTTGTGTCCTCATTAATGCCTCTTACATTCAAAGTCGCAATCCTTAGACTGTCCATGGTTGGTAGAAGTTTGTCAACATTAGGTCCGTCCTGTTCCGAGGCCGTTTGTTCATAATTCGTTGCTGTAGATTTTTTTTACGGGTCATAATTCGTTGCTGTAGATTTTTTTTACGGGTGGAGGGTCACAAGCCCACCGACCTAACCTCTTTAGTCGCCTTTTACGCCACGCAGGAGGCACGTGGGGCATATTCTACTCCCTTACACCCAGGGGGTATGAATAGTTATTAAATCGTCATGAGTACTATAATCACCCCCGTATTCAGACTAATCCTGCTCATCTTTACTGGAAGAAACACAATAATATACTGGCCATTCACATGTGTCGTGTCGTGTTGCGAGGCGACAAGTTAGTTTGCGTACTGCCAATCTACTGACTTCAATAAAATGTTCATGGTATACAGTTAAAGGGAGTTTTCTTTGCCCTTTTCTATTACAGTATTATTATATATGATAGATTCCTCATGAACATATTAATGTACAATATATTTGAACATGGTACTGTAAAGGGATTTATTTTAACAGTATTTTATTACGTAAACGAAAGCGGCAGAGATGAGACTCGGGTTTAAACTACCGGTACCAAGAAGCAAAACACAATAGATATGATGTTCACACATCGGTTCGGTCAAGATTACTCTGTAAATTAGTGTACACACATATTGTACATACATACATACAAGTTTAACCCGAGAACGGCGAGAACACTCTTAAGAGGTTTTGGTTGGCAAAGGTGACTCTCCTCTTAAGAGGTAAGGCCTAAAAAAGGAGCACTTAAAACAATAGAATAGGTGTTTAAGTAAGATAATTCCCCTCCATACCTTTTATCACTCCTCCACATGTGACAAAACCCCCTCCTTCTCTCCTTTCCCCCTCATACATTCTCATTATCACACGCACCAGCCACTCTTCTACTCCAAGTTTTCTCATAGCCCACTTCATTACTTCCCTGGGCACCTGGCCGAAGGCCTCCAGATCTACAAAAAACTAGGCATAACTCCCTGTATTTCTAAGAACCTCTCTTGCATTTGCCTAAGTATGGAGATCGCATCAGTTGTGCCACGTCCCGGCATTAATTCACACTACATGTCGCTGATGGCAACACTTTCCCTGATAATTCATTCAAAGACCCTTTCGCTGACTTTCATGACTTGATCGAGCATTTTCAAACCCCTATAATTTCCTCTGTCTAAGGAGTCACCCTTGCCTTTGTATATATTAATTTTTACTATAACACTTCTCTGCCTTGCATCAGGATTTTTTTTTTTTTTTCCCTCCTTTGTGATAATATTAATCACCTCTGTGACCAATTTTACTCCAATATCTCCAGCTGATTTTAGCATCTCAGCGACAATGCCAGAGCTCCAAGCAGCTTTCCCAGACTTATTTTGTCTATAGCACTTTTAACAGCTTCGTACCCTATCAAAGGCGGAGGACCTTGTACTGGGACTGCAGTGCTGAGCTGTTCCCTGTTCTATTCAAACTCCACATTAAGCAATCTTTCATAATGCTCCTTCCACGCCTCAATGATATTGTTTTCTGTGTAAACAGTCATGCCACTGTCATTATTTTGCATGTTACATCCACGACGTCCTGACTACTGTCCCTCACATTCTTAGCTAATTTATAAACCCCATTGGTATTATTAGTGCTGCAAACTTGTTCTATTACACTATCCTGTATGGTTTTCTTTATCCTGCAGATCTCTCTTCTAGCATTACGTTTGGCGGACAGGTATTCTTCCTTGCTGCCACCTTCCTTCCATACTTTAAAACATCTCTTCTTCTCTCTGACTGCAGCTTTGACATTGTTGTTCCACCACCAGGAGAAATTATGTCTGGGTGGCCCCTTTGTTTGTATCGAAGAGGCTGCGCTCTATATAGTTAACCATTATGATAAGTAGGCTATCTACTTTTTATGTATACAAGAAATATTTTGTAATTATTGGCTAATCCCGGGCATTTCCTGTGAAATATTCGTTATTCTAAAGAATCCAAGCTTTATTATACAATGTGGGTGTCTGTTAACTTACTGTTATTGCCAAAAACTTTATTGTGGAATTAGTTATTGGCGAGATCCTACGGTACATACATACTGTACATACCTTTTATTAAAAGGAAAAATCCAATCCCAGTCACAAATACAATCCCCTCATGGTCAAGTTCCAAGACAAGCGACCACCCTTGAATTTAACCAGGCGAGGAACACAGTCCAGAAGAGGATATGCTCAAACCCCACTAGGAAAATCAAAAATTTTATTTTAATAGGCATGCACACATTACAGGCATGCATGCACGATTTCAACTTACCCGTGACTAAATGGGGCGATATTCTTACTTCACACTCTGGACACGACCTCTATGCTAACTTGCAAGAGAGTTCACTTTTTCAATTTGTACAATCTCCGACCCGTGGTAATAATGTGCTTGACCTTGTACTCGCAACTAAAGAAGAATTAATAGAGAATTTGAATGTTGGTGATGAATTCAGTAACCGCGACCATCGTACGATAACTTTCACTTTAAAGTTTACTAGTAACAAATCAAATAGCAGCATTGAGAAAGTCCCTAATTTCAAGAAAGCAAATTTTCATAAACTTAAATCAAAGCTTAAAGAAACTGACTGGAGCTTTCTGACTAACAATAACGACATAAATACATCTTGGGAGTGTTTCACAACCACTTACCTTAACCCTCTCACCACGGAAGGGCTCTTGAACGCCCATAAAAAAGCATATAACAGGTACCCGGAAGGGCTCTTGAACGCCCAGTGGTTGAAAGCCTGTGAGCTTGGTGTGCGAGGCGTCGCTCCGACGCATGTAAACAACAGCCGGCTGGACCGACGCCCCGCATCTCCGGCCACAAGAAGGAGAGCGTCGCTTGTTCGTGTGTGCCTGTATGTTATTGTTAAGTATCGAAAAGTAGTGTAAAGTGGCTGTTTTGGCCATAAAGTTATCTCCAATGAAATCATCATCACAACTCAACCAGTTGACTTAGAGCTCTACTTAATGCCATTCTACAGGTAAATAACACAGCTACGCTTGGGGATGCGCGGGAATGCGGGAAGCAGTCTGATTAACGAAGATACGGTAGCCTAGCCTAGACGTTTTTCGGCCAAAACACCCGGGTTTCGAGGAATATATATATAATACATAGCCGGGGCTGCAGGGTTAAGGCAGTGCAAAACTGCATACCATCGAAAATACGGCATCCAGGCCATAATGATAAGCCCAAATGGTGGAATAAAGATATTTCAGACTGTCTGCTTGCTAAAAAATTTGCTAATGATAGATTAAAATCCTCACAAAATGACGAAGAACGGGTGAAATTTGTAGAGCTACGACGCAAAGCCAAAAAGTTAATTAAGCAAAGTAAAAAGACCCTGGAGTTACATGTTGCGAATCAAAGTAAAACAAACCCGAAAGAATTCTATAGTTATTAATTAAAATGTAAAACTTGCAAACTAAACAAACCAAAATTGGGACAAGGACAATATAAAGTCAAATTAAATTATCAAAATCGCTATGTGGAAATCGCTATATCAGAAAGAAAAAAGTAGTTACTTCAACTGTTGGACCGTTAGTCGATGCAAATGGAGAATACACCAAAGATGAAGTACAAATGAGTAATGCCCTCAATACCTTCTTTGCATCAGTTTTTACAACCGAAGACCTCAGTCATATCCCTACACCATTGCCGATTCAGATTGATAATTCAGATGTTCTAAGCAATATCACCGTTACAGAGAGAGAAGTATTGAATTGTTTAGATAAACTCAAGGTAAATAAAACGCCTGGACCTGATACAATCTCGCCTAGAGTTCTAAAAGAAGCTAAGGATGAGCTCTCCAAACCACTGACATTGTTATTCAATGAATCCTTGCAGTCTGGGACTATGCCTGATCAGTGGAAGCTAGCCAACGTAACACCGATATTAAAAAAAGGCAGCAAATCCCTACCCAGTAACTATCGTCCAATTAGCTTAACCTCAATTGTATGTAAAATGCTAGAAACGGTCTTAGGAGACAGACTCGTAAATCACTTAGAGGCAAATAACTTACTTAAAGATAGTCAACACGGCTTTCGTAAAAAACGTTCCTGTTTAACAAACCTCTTAGACTTCTTCCACAATATCCTCAACCTCTACGATGAGAGTAAAGCTGTAGATATTATATACCTTGATTTTCAAAAGGCCTTTGACAAAGTTCCCCACAAACGTTTACTGCTAAAACTAAAAGCGCATGGAATACAAGACGGTGTGTTGAAATGGATAGAAAATTGGCTCAGCGACAGAAAGCAAAGAGTAGTCATAAACGGTAAGGCATCTAAATGGACCAATATAAGTAGCGGGGTACCCCAGGGATCGGTACTAGGACCAATTCTCTTTCTAATTTACATCAACGACATAGATGAGGGTCTCACCTGTACAATCTCAAAATTTGCTGACGATACAAAATTGCAAATAGCGTACTCTCAAAAGAACAAGTTGACGATATGCAACACAATCTAGATAAATTGTCATGTTGGGCCCAAATTTGGCAAATGAGTTTCAATGCGGATAAATGTAAAGTACTACATATCGGATACCTAAATGAGAAAGCAAACTATTCGATGAATGGCACTCGGCTTAAGAATGTAAACAGAGAAACCGATCTGGGAGTAACAATATCGAGTAACCTAAAACCGAGTCAACAATGTTCAGAAGTTGTTAAGAAGGCAAACTTACAGTTTCTTACAGTTTCTTACAGTAGATCCTCTGGAAAAAGGCAAACTATGCCTGTGTATCCAGCTCAGTACCAGTACTTGCACTGCTGCGGTCGTTCACGGTGTTGGCGGCGGCGGTAGCAGACGCAACATTTTTACTATTCTGTATTTTTGTTTTATAATCAAACTTCAAATCTTGTCTTCCCCATGCTTTATCAAGATTACTTTCAAACTCCCTTATTGATTCGGAATCGACTACATACTGGGGCAGTGCGTTCCACTCATTTACCACTCTATCACAAAATGAGTTCTTCGCCTTCTCAAGCCTATTTCTTTCTTTGTAAATTTTCTTAGAGTGTCCTCTCGTTCTTGTTCCCTCCCGCATCAAGAAGATACCTTCACACACATCCTCATCGTACTTTCCTGACACTATCTTAAAAGTCTCTATCATATCCCCTCTCTTTCTCCTATATGCCAGTGTCGGAAGCCCCAGTGTCCTCAACCTCTGCTCATAGCCCACGTTCTTCAACGTTGGTACCAGCTTGCTAGCTCTCCTCTGCACTTTCTCCACTGCTTCTATATCCTTTACCATATATGGAGCCCACACCTGGTTTGCATATTCCAGGTGCGGCCTAACCAGCGCTGTATATAGATTCCTGAAGATTTCTTCGTCAAGTGACACAAATGTCCTCCTTATCAGCCCTACAATTCTATTGGCTTTGTTTATCTTTTCCGCTAAATGTTCTGAGAAATTTAACTTATTGTCTATCACTACTCCTATATCCTTTTCTGCACTCACTTCCTCCATCGCTTCATACATACTGTATCCTACCTTGTCTATCTTGCTGGTCCCAATCCGCATGTACTTGCATTTTTTTGGATGAAAAGGCATTAACCAATGCTCAGACCATCCCTTCATGCCCTCCACATCTCCTTGAAGCAAACCCATATCTTCCTTACTCCTCACTCTTCTATACAGTTTAGTGTCATCCGCATACAGGTATACCTCACTTCCATTAGTTATAACTTCAGGCAAGTCGTTGATAAATATAACGAACAGCAGTGGTCCCAACACAGATCCCTGAGGTACCCCACTTGTAATTTCCCTTCACCCCGAGCCTATTCCATTCACCAATACCCTCTGTCTCCGATCTTTCAGGAAGGCTTCTATCCATTTCACACATTTCTCCCCTATATTATAGCTTCTAACTTTCTCTATTAACCTTTTATGTGGGACCTTATCGAAGGCCTTCATAAAATCGCAATATACCACGTCTATTACATCACCATCTTCTAGAATTTGCATCCAATCATCTACTACCTTAATTAGCTGTAGTACCGTCGACCTCCCCGGCAAGAATCCAAACTGTCTCCCACTGAAAAGTTGGTTTGACTTCATATGATCCATTATTCCTTCTCTAATTACCGTTTCCATTAGTTTACACACAACACTTGTCAAACTGACTGGTCTATAATTCCCTGGGTCATTTCTCTTTCCCTTCTTAAATATAGCTGTTATGTTCGCCTCTCTCCAGTCCATCGGGATTTGTCCTGTATTAAACGATACCTCAAATAACATTTTCAATGGCTCTACTAACATCTCCCCTCCTTCCTTTATGATTCTTGGGTGTATCCCATCCGGTCCCGGTGACTTACTTCTGTTCATTTTTTCTATAGCCCTTCTTATTCTAGCATGGGAAAACTCTACTAATTCTAGTGCCAGTGCCTGTTTGATGGGAATAGTAGGCACTGCATCCTCCGACTCCACTGTTAGTACCCCCCCAAAGTATTTCCCCAGCACCTCTGCTTTCTCCTTATCAGTCTCCGCTCTACTCCCATCATTCAACCCCCCCACCAGCTCTGGGATCCCTACTCTTCTTGTTAATTTTTTCCTGAATGTACTTCCAGAATATTTTTGGATTATCCTTCACATTTCTAGCTATCTCTCTCTCCCTCTCCTTCACCCCCCTCCTTGTTTCCCACCTTATTTTATTGTTTATTTGTCTACGTTCCAGATCCACTTCCTTAATAAAAATAATTGGCTTTATAGGCAGGTCATTTGAGCATAAATCCAAAGAAGTTATCCTAACCCTTTACAATTCCTTAGTCCGCCCTCTTCTGGAATACTGCGTTCAATCCTGGTGCCCTTATTACCAAAAAGATATAAACAAGCTAGAACGAGTTCAACGTAGAGTTACCAAAATGATACCTAGCCTAAAGAACAAACCATACGAAGAGCGTCTTCGAGAATTAAATCTATTTCCTTTAACCCAGTGCAGATTAAGAGGTGACTTAATTCAAGTGTTCAAAATCATCAAAGGCATCGATAATATGAACTGTAGTAAGTACTGTACTTCACTATCGACCAATCTAATTACATGCGGGGAAACGGTTGCAAAATTATTGGTAAATCTTTTAACTCACATGAATCTAAGAATTTCTTCTTCAATCGAGTTGTCAACTTGTGGAATGGGCTTCCCCCGAGACGTTATAGACTGCAGCACCGTTGATTCATTTAAACTCCGCTTAGACAAATATCTCGCATCAAACCCGCGACTGACTGCGTTTGTAAATAAATAACTTTATTTTATCCCCCCCTCAGTTACTAACCCATCTGTCCCCTACTAACTTCCTAATCCTGCCACGGACATTAGTTCCAGGGCAGTAGTTCCCTTTCCAATGTTCCCTTACCCACTCTAAACCACTGTTTGGACACTTGATCCTCAGTGTTTTGGAGGACAAGCAGCCTAGAAGGGTCACTAGACCTGTTGTTGCTTGATTTCCTTTGTACTCCTTTGTACTTTGTACGTGCGAGCCCTGTACACCCAAAGGGGTTTGTGGAAACAGAAAGAGTTATCCCCAACTTCAACACAGAAGTTGTGTGGGATGTAGGAGTCTCAGACTCCAACACCCCATTGCAACCTCCAGGTAACCATTATCAACCACCTTAACCCTCCAGCCCCGGCTATTTATTATATATATATTCCCCGAAACCCGGGGTTTTTGGCCGAAAAACGTCTACGCCTAGGCTACCGTAACTTTGTTATTCTGACTGCTTCCGCATTCCCGCGCATCCCCAAGCGTAGATGTGTTTCTTACCTGTAGAATGGCATTAAGTAGAGCTCTCTAAGTCAACTGGTTCAGTTGTGATGATGATTTCATTGGAGATAACTTTATGGCAAAAACAGCCACTTTACACTACTTTAAGATATTTAACAACAACATACAGGCACACACGAACAAGCGACGCACTCCTTCTTGTGGCCGGAGATGCTGGGCGTCGGTCCAGCCGGCTGTTGTTTACATGCGTCGGACCGACGCCTCGCACACCAAGCTCACAGGCTTTCAACCACTGGACGTTCAAGAGCCCTTCCGGGTAGCTCGGGTATGCTTTTTTATGGGCGTTCAAGAGCCCTTCCGGGCCTGATGGGTTAATGTAATGCTGGACAGTATAACTGGTCAATGACCCGATACACTTTCCAGCAAAGGTTGCAATCTCTGACCAACACATTGGCCACAGAATGTGGATGGTGGGCGTTCCCACCTACCAAATATGATACTAATATAGTATAAAGAAATTGTTTTAACAATTGTTTTTCGTATTTATCCCCCCCCCCCCCAAAAAAAAACAAAAAAAAAATGCAAAAATAAAAGTAGGGATTGGGCCTGAGTAAATAGATGGAATCGAAATAGACCCCTAGGGGTAAGGGCACCTTCAAATTTAGTGGAGGAATACAAATTTGCCCCCTGTATCCTACCGTGTTGAATTTTACAGTAGAAGACAACTCAAAAACAGAATGGGGCAAGTATGGACCAATATAGACCGATACAGTAAAGTGTTGCTATGGCACTGTCTTGTAGCACTGTTTAGGCTGGTGTGGTTGCAGTGGGACTTTGTTCAATCTTCATTAGGCATGGTTTGCACTATGCCAACATCAGCCACAGTGATAACATAATGGGACAGTGTTATGGCAGGATTATATTGTACTACACTCCAACTGCTGAAAGGCAACCCTTTCTGAGCCCTTGCAATATAATGGAAAGGGATGCTAAGCCATTGTATGCATGTACACTTGTACAGTACAGTATATGGTTTGTCTACATAAGAGAAAGATCTTTCTA
>CM064480.1:57070490-57245490 GCA_032716605.1 Paralithodes platypus | reverse complement strand
TGATGCATTAGTTGTCCCCCAAATCATATTACAGTAGTTCAGAATGCTTAATACTAGTGATTGTACAACTGCGATTCGAGTTGATTTATCAAAATAATGTTTTGTTCTATTTATGTATAATATGGCCCCCATTACTTTTGTTGTTGTTTGGCTTATATGTTTGTCGAAGGTCATATACTGATCCAAATGAACACCAAGGTTTTTTACGTGGATGGATGGTTGGATTTTGGTATCACCGAATTGAATGGTGGTGTTGCTTGGTATTTTTATATGATTTGACGTGTTCCTATGAAGATACACTGAGTCTTTTTGGTGTTCAGCAATAGACCATTTTCTTGGAAGTAAGCATTTGCAATCCGTAGAGTTTCTTCACATCTAGCGATTAAATTATTTAATTCGTTTAATTGACCACTGTGGAGGAACTGTGTGTCGTCAGCATATTGTGCTAGTAGGCAATTTTTTATGTATTTTAGTATATCATTGACAAAAATAATAAAGAGAATTGGCCCTAAAATAGACCCTTGAGGGACTCCGTAAGGGGTTTTTGCTATGGAGGAAATAGTATTATTTATGCGGACGGACTGTGTTCTTTCACAGAGGTAATCCTCGAACCAGAAAGAGTCAATGTTATTTTGTAGGAGTTTTTTAATAAGAATATTATGGTTTACACTATCAAACGCCTTAGACAAGTCACAGAGGGTTAAGAGGGATATGTGTTTGTTGTCCATGTTGTCATAAATCTTGTCTGTGATAACTGTGAGTGCTGTTTCAGTAGAGAGTTTGGGTCTGAAGCCATGTTGTGAGTTTGATATAATGTTATTGTTTTCTAAGAAATTAACGAGTTGGTTAGCAACGATCTTCTCGATGATTTTAGAAAAAATTGGGAGAAGAGAAATTGGGCGATAATTACTAGTATTATTAGGGTCTCCAGTTTTGTACAATGGAGTAACTAGCGCATGTTTCCAGGATGAAGGAAATTTACCTGTGACTATGGATGTATTAATAATAACTGTAAGATAACATATTATTACGTTAAGAGTCTTTTATGAATTTGAGCGCTATATTATCAGAACTGAACGATTTAGTTTGGTGAAGATGTTTGATGGTTAGAATAATATATTGGGGTCGACTGGCTCAGGACGAAATAATGTGGTATTAGTTTGAATGAGGTGAGGAAGAGGTGTGGGTATATGGGGTTGGGGAGCGGTGTTGCCATATCTTGCGTATTGCGTATCATCGAATTTTTTGTTTCCAACATTTGCAAAGAACTTGTTAAACTCTTCAGCCTTTTCATTTGTGTTTTCAAATAGACAGTTTCTACCACTTTGCTTGTCGTTGGGTATTACTTCCCTTACTATTTACCACGTTGCCGAAGTATTTCCTTTGCACTTTTTTAGTTCATTGTTAAAATATTGTTTTTTAGTGGAATTTATCCGTCGTTTAACTTGCTTCTTTAAATCATTAAAATGTCGTTGTAATGTTGGGTTCAGTCTGTTTTCTTTCAATGTTTTCTGAGCTGTGTTTCTAGCATTAAAGGCTTCACGGACGTTATCATTTATCCATGGCGAGGGTGGACGACGAATTATTTTAGTTGTTACTGGGGCACACTTACTTAGGCTTTGTGTAATGACGGAGGTTAATATATTTACTTGTGTGTCTACGTTGTCTGTTTGTAATATTTTGTTTATGGTGGGGGTTTCAGCTAATATATGAGAGCAAAGGGTGTCACTTGTATAATTTCTTAGGTCGCAAGAGACCTTTGTAATTGGTGGACGTTTTGGTTTATATACGTTTATTGTAACGCCTACTAAATCGTGGTCAGCTATGGTGTGCGGGTAAACGTCAGAGTTAGTTATTATATTGGGGTTATTAGTTATTATTACATCAAGCAGGGTTGCGTAGGTGGGTGTTATGCGTGTGGGTTTGTCTATGACCTGGGTGAGTTTATTGTTAGCTATAATGCGAGATAGTTTACAATTTTGAGAAAATAAATTATCATTTAGGTCACCTAGTACAAACATTGTTTTCTTTCTGATGATCACTGATCGTAAGGTGTCAGTGATATTATCCCATGCACTTGCGGGAGCCTTTGGATGTCTATAAATACAACCAATTATTATGGAGGGCAACTTTCTTAATTGTATTTGTACCCAGATATCATCTACGCCTTTTAGTTTTGTGATTCCAGTATCGATTATTTTGGAATGTAGACACTCATTTACATATATACATACGCCCGAACCACGGCCATTATCAAATCGGTATATCGGTATCTTATAATTTGGAATATTTACTAATGCGTCGGGAGTGTGAGGGAGTAACCATGTTTCGCTAATACAGAGAATATCTATGTTTCTTTCCTTTATTAATATATTTATGTCATCAAAATTGTGAAGCAGAGATTGAGCATTGATGTGTTCTATCCTTAAATTATCATTAGATTCAATTTTAACGGCGGTGTCTTCCTTGCCACTCTCCTACGCATTAAAATATTCGCAAAGTCTACTTTTATGACCGTATTGGTGGCATGCGTGACATATAAGTTTTTGGGCAAATCTACAATTCGACTGCGTGTGATTGAACTCCCCACAGTTGTAACACCCAACTTGTGTATAGGTGTGGGAGTCCTGTTCGTGGTGTTGGGGATAGTGGGGACGGGGTGATGACCATGACCCTCGTGGTGGTGAGGAGGGGCTTGGGTGGTGAGCGGGTTGGCGGGGCTGGCTGCGACCTTGGTGGTGTGGTACCTCGTGGTGTCTTGCTTGGCTGGGGTTAGGTTTTGAGGTGCGGTGTTTTCCTGCGATCTGCCACCCTTCTTTGTCGGCGTAATTTGTGGAGGGTGAGGGGGTATGGGTGGTGGCGGGCGTCGTTCTTGGGTTGTTTGCTGGTTGTGGTCAGGTTGTGTTGGGTGGCTGGCTTCTACTCCAGTCTTTGTTGGAGTTATCTTTAATTTGAACCCGATTTAGACTCTCATTGAAGGTTTGGTGTTGTTTGGCTATTGCCTCAAGTAGCCTAACAGCTCCGGTCCTGTTTAAGAGAGAGCCCTGGTGCTCCCCATGATCGGTAAAACAGGCCTCGTAGATTTCCCCTGTTGCTAGCTTGAAGGAGAGATCCGGATTTATGGTAGCAATACCATTGTCACTGGCCCTCTTCTGTATGTGTTCGTTGAGTTCGTTTATTTTGGCCTGGAGTGTGTCAGATTGTAGGCAGGGTGCGAGTTGGCAAACACATATGTTCATGCTCTCTTTTTTGCTTTTCAGTTCACTTACGAGAGCACTTAAATTGTCTAAAACTACTGTAGGGGCTCTGCTTTCCATTGCGTCGAATAGGCCTCCGTAGATTATGCATTGTTCTGGAGCCCATGATAATTTTTCCTGTACCCAGCACTTGAGTTTGTCTATATTGGCTTCGTGCAAGGTTCTAATGGCGCAATTTTTGTTTAGGTCTGACACTTTGATATCGTTGAGGTTGATGTCTGTTAGAATTAATGTTTTTTTATCTATGGTGGACTGGTTGGGTGAGTTAATTCCCGGGGCACTGTCGTTCACCGTTTCCCTTTCTTGAGCCAGTTTTTCCTCCAGAAGAGAGATTCGTCGCTCAATAAGGAGACATTTTTCATTCGGTATTGATTCGGTTGTGACATCGGAGATGTTGCTAGATCGTTCTTCTAGCTTGGTGAGCCGTGCACTTATTTCCTCCACACGGGCGATCATAACACTAGGTTGGGGAGGTGCTTGGGGAGGGGTCAAGGTCAGTGCGGCGTCACGAGGGGTGCTCGATTCTAGTGATGCTACACGTTCACTCAAATGTTTTACAGCTTCACTTATTTTCATCACTTGCTCACTAAGCCTCATTACATCACTATTTACAGCTGTATCAGCTGTAGTGATAGTCGACGAGATGGGTTCATCTATATCACTAGGGGTGTTGGAGTTCTTGGCTTGTTCTATTATCATTTATATTAACACTTACCCACACATTTGGTAGGTCTAAGTCACGACAATGTTTCTGGAGTTGGGTTTTTGTAAAGTTTTTGTCGAGGAAGTCCTTGGTGGATCTAGTTAGAGATGGTTCACTGTTCACTGTTGTCTGGGTGGAAATTTGGGGCGTCACTACTGTTGTGCTGCTGGCCGCCATGATTGTTTGGGGGTCAGGTAGCAGGCTTAGCGGAGCTCACGGTTGACACGTCTTACCTTGGCGAGGGCGACACCAAAGAGTAGGAAGAGAAGGAATAATGGAGCATATGAAATCAAACCAACTTTTCAGTGGGAGACAGTTTGGATTCTTGCCGGGGAGGTCGACGGTAATACAGCTAATTAAGATGGTAGATGATTGATTGGATGCAAATTCTAGAGGATGGTTAGTTAGTTAGTTATGTAGAGCAGATTAACCAGACCACTGAGCTCCATACGGAACTCTCATAGGTCTGGCCTAGAGGATGGTGATGTAATAGACGTGGTATATTGCGATTTTATGAAGGCCTTCGATAAGGTCCCACATAAAAGGTTAATAGAGAAAGTTAGAAGCTATAATATAGGGGAGAAATGTGTGAAATGGATAGAAGCCTTCCTGAAAGATCGGAGACAGAGGGTACTGGTGAATGGAATAGGCTCGGGGTGGAGGGAAATTACAAGTGGGGTACCTCAGGGATCTGTGTTGGGACCACTACTGTTCGTTATATTTATCAACGACTTACCTGAAGTTATAACTAATGGAAGTGAGGTATACCTGTATGCGGATGACACTAAGCTGTATAGAAGAGTGAGGAGTAAGGAAGATGTGGGTTTGCTTCAAGGAGATGTGGAGGGCATGAAAGGATGGTCTGAGCATTGGTTAATGCCTTTTCATCCAAAAAAATGCAAGTACAGTACATGCGGATTGGGACAAGCAAGATAGACAAGGTAGGATACAGTATGTATGAAGCGATGGAGGAAGTGAATGCAGAAAAGGATATAGGAGTAGTGATAGACAATAAGTTAAATTTCTCAGAACATTTAGCGGAAAAGATAAACAAAGCCAATAGAATTGTAGGGCTGATAAGGAGGACCTTTGTGTCACTTGACGAAGAAATCTTCAGGAATCTCTATACAGCGCTGGTTAGGCCGCACCTGGAATATGCGAACCAGGTGTGGGCTCCATATATGGTAAAGGATATAGAAGCAGTGGAGAAAGTGCAGAGGAGAGCTAGCAAGCTAGTACCAACGTTGAAGAACGCGGGCTATGAGCAGAGGTTGAGGACACTGGGGCTTCCGACACTGGCATATAGGAGAAAGAGAGGGGATATGATAGGGACTTTTAAGATAGTGTCAGGAAAGTATGATGAGGATGTGTGTGAAGGTATCTTCTTGATGCGGGAGGGAACAAGAACGAGAGGACACTCTTAAGAAAATTTACAAAGAAAGAAATAGGCTTGAGAAGGCAAAGAACTCATTTTGTGATAGAGTGGTAAATGAGTGGAACGCACTGCCCCAGTATGTAGTCGATTCCGAATCAATAAGGGAGTTTGAAAGTAATCTTGATAAAGCATGGGGAAGACAAGATTTGAAGTTTGATTATAAAGCAAAAATACAGAATAGTAAAAATGTTGCGTCTGCTACCGCCGACGCCAACACCGTGAACGACCGCAGCAGTGCAAGTAATAATAATAATAATAATAATAATCTGGTCTTTTATTTCTCGTAAGCGCCAGTTCTTCCATAGGAATTCACTAGCGCTCGTAACTCAGTGCACCACAATCAAGAGAAGTGTGGTGCAGTTCACCTGTAGTTCAAGCAACAACAATTATTTAACATGGCAGCAGTTAGAGTCTGTAACGACCTGTCACTGTGCCACTTGCAAGATCATAACTCCTACAGAAGAGAAAGGTTTTCAACTGTTTTTTGAAAGAGTCTATGGAGTTCAGCTGTCTAATTGATAAAGGCAATTCATTATATAACCTAGGAGCCACGAAAGAAAAGGACCGATCAGAGAAAGAGGACTGCTGAATAGCTACCGGTTCATCAAGACGCAGCACATCATCACCGCAGCACATCATCACCGCTTCTCAGGATCGCACCAGAACGTGCCAAAGGGCGTCTCAAGAGGTCAGCAAGATACTTAGGTTCGCCAAACATAAGTGCCTTAAAAGTCAAAAGACACAACTTAAACTCTATCCTAGCTTTAACTGGCAACCAGTGCAGCTCTATCAAATATGAAGAAGTGGGGGTTCTTGGAGGCAGATCAAATATGAGCCTCGCTGTTCTATTTAGTATGGACTGAACTTTTTGTAGCAAGTAATTAGGAAGGCCAACCAATAAGGCATTACAATAGTCCACACGTGATAGGACAATTGAGTGAACCAAAGTTAGAAGACAGCGCTTGTTAAGAAACCGTCTAACTGAATACAAGTTTCTGATTTGGAGATTACAAATTTTGATGACCTGATTGATGTGATTCTCATAGTTCAATTTAGAGTTAAAGTATACTCCAAGGTGTCGCACTGAGCTTACTGGGCGAAGTTGAGAACCTCCCATATCCAGAGTCACTACATTTTCAGCATCATTTCCCCTTCTATTTCCATGAATGATAATGATCTCTGTCTTGTTCTCATTCAGTTTCCGCTTTGCCATCCAGATCTTAATGTCAGACAATAAAGATTCCATTTTGGTCTTTGTATCATTAATGTTTTCTATCTTCACATTCAACTGAGTGTCATCAGCGTAAAAGTGATAGGCAACACCATGAGCATCTAGCAAGGATGCCAAGCTGCTAGTGTAAACTATAAAGAGGATCGGTCCCAGAACCGATCCCTGAGGAACTCCAAACAACAGGGGGGCTTGGTCAGAGATGGTATGGCCAATCACCACACGCTGAAATCTATCTGATAAATATGATTTGAGGAGCAAGAGTGCTCTTCCACGAACACCGTAAGAATGCAGATCTTTTAACAGTAGGTCATGGTCCACTGTATCGAAGGCCGCAGAAAGATCCAACAAAACCAAGAGAGACGCCTTCCCGCTGCATGTGTTCTTCACCAAATCATTCTGAATCTTACATAAAGAGGTCTCAGTTGAATGGTATTTCCTATATGCAGACTGAGCAAGAGGAACAGCTTTGTTCTGTTCAAGCAATGGTAACAATTGATCAAGTATGGCCCGCTCAATTATTTTTGAAAGAAATGACAAGTTTGAAACAGGTTGGTAACTTGACATATCCTCAGCATCAAGTCCAGGTTTCTTTAGAAGAGGCACCAATAGAGCTTGTTTCTCAGATTGAACAAAGTTACCCTCCATGAAGCATCTGTTTACAATTTTACAGATGAAGTCTGCGACACGCAGATAGACAAATGACATCTTGGATACATTGATAGGATCAAGCTTGCAGAAAGTTTTATTCATGTCTCTGACATAACTAATAATTTTACTTGTGTCCACTGGATGGAATGATGAAAGGATACGATTAATTTCATGTGGAGGTTGGAAATCCACCGAAAACTCGTCATTGATCAATGTATTATCTAACTCATTTCTAATGCGTGTTATCTTAGTCGTGAAAAATTAAGAAAAATCAGAGGCCAGTCGAGCGCTTGGCACGGAGGCAGGACAGGGAGCCATGTTCTTCCGACCCAACAAACCATTTACAACCTCAGCAAGCTTTTGATCATTGCCACAGAAATCAACTCTGTTTTGATAATACTTAGACTTTTCAGCTTTCACTGCACAGACTACATCTTTTCTTGCCGATATATATTCCAGTCGAGTTTCCTCCGTTCGCTGCAAGCGCCACTTTCGTTCTGCTCTCCTACGTTGTCTGCGGAGAGAGTTAACTGGTGGGCCGTACCAAGGTGAATCATCAAGCACAATAATTGTCTTCACAATCTCCGGGCAATGATGATCAAAGACAGATTGAAGTACCCTGTTATGAATCTCAGTTAGTTCATCAGATGAAAGAACAGAGCAGCTGATGGCATTTAGAGACTGGTCAATTTCATGGCAAATTTGCTCTTGATCAATATTTTTGTAATTTCTGAACCTAATTTCTTTTTTATAGGAAGATACTTGGATACACTGATATAAAAAGCAATTAAAGCATGGTCAGAGACTGTAGGATCTATCGGATCAACTTCAATGCCCGACACACGATTGCAACCAACTGGAGATAAAACCAAATCAAGAATGTGCCCACAAATATGAGTCGAGTGGGACACATGGTTGACAAAATTATTTTGACCGATCAATTCAAGAAATTCAGAAGAAAAGGGCTTCAAAGATGGATTATCAATCCAATAATTAAAGTCACCACAGATCAGCAACCCACCAGTCTTACTAGCAAATGCCTCCAAAAACTGACCAAACTCATCCATGAAGTTTCTATCCATGCCTCGATGACCTGGTCGATAGATAGTTGCAATTCTAAAGGTTTGCTGACGATGGTTCATTACCACTTCCAGGAGTTCAAAAGAAGATGGGACAGGAACATAGTTTGAGCGAGAAATACTTGTGATAGCGAGAGAATAAACAAGCGCTACGCCTCCACCAGGATGGTCTGCAGAAGGTCTAGGTGCGCTAATTATGGAGTATGATTTGGACAAAGCACTGCGAATAATCTGGATGTCGGATTCACACAACCAAGTCTCTGTCAGGCACAAGACATCGAGCTCAAATTCACTTAAAGTCTCAATTATGTGATTCATCTTGTTACGAAGGGAACGAATGTTTAGCAAACACACTCTTAACTGATTCCGAGGAGGTGTTAGGAGTTTTTTGAATCGGTGAAGTTGGTATTTTCAATTAATTTCTTACGCTGAGAAATCATAATCGGGCAGTGCCTGTTAGATGCAAAGTGAGCAAGTGACTCGGCCAAAAGTGGAGGACCGGAACCAGCCTCTCCAGGTTTTGAGGAAGAACAATTTACGCACTTAGGTGAGTCTTTGTTTGTACAGTCCTTAGAACTATGGCCACCGGCACAAAAAACGCACTTTGGTTCAGCAAGTTTCTTTTTGCAATTGTCTTTGTAGTGCCCAAAACCTTGGCAGTGATGACACTGGGTGACCCAGAATCTGTCGTATGCACGACATCTCATGAGCCCAACATAGACACAATTATGTTCATGGACAATGGCAGAACGTATCTCCGGGGAGATTTTTAATACAGCTATCTTGTTGCTTCCTTTGTTCCTCGTGAATATTAATTGAAGGGTATGGTTCTTCTCCGACAGATATCTGATTTGGGGGTTTTTACTCAGAATGCTTGGGATAATGTCCTCATCATCAAGCGTAATAGGGATACCAGTCAAGGTTATTTTAGGAAGCATTTTCTTAGGCTCTGTGACACAATAGTCACTGTCAGTGCCAAGACAGGAATTGAGCGCATTGCTTGCTTGAGCCTTTGCTTCCTCAGATGGGAGCTTTACCACTAGGGTACCAGAGTCCCTAGTGGCGCAGCTATCCACTGGTATGGAGGCAAGAGCTTCATTAATAAGGTCAGAATTAGGAGGGACAGTACCGGGCTGGGCATCAGGTTTTGTCTTCACTATCAGGACTTGCTGATTGTGAACTTTTTTCAGTTTGCCATTGTCCATGACTTCGACTGGTACTGGTACTGAGCTGGATACACAGGCCTAGTTTGCCTTTTTCCAGAGGATCTACTGTAAGAAACTGTAAGAAACATTGCCTCGTCTCAATCTACAATGCATAACCTTGGTTTTTGTTAATATTGACTCTTAAACCCTTGCTCGCCATGCCCTCTCTCCACTCTCTGAATTTGGCCTCAGCATCTTGCATACTGTCAGCTATTAGGACTAAATCGTCTGCATAAAACAGTTCCAACGGGAGTCCGCCTCTAAAAACTCTAGACAGTTCCTCCAAGACCATAATAAAGAGGAGGGGGCTTAACACTGAACCCTGATGGACTCCAACACGGACTGCGAACTCATCACTCAGTACACCCTTCACCCTCACCGCACTTCACGAATCCTCATACATCTTCATTATCACACGCACCAGCCACTCTTCCACACTAAGTGTCCTCATAGCCCACTGCACAACATCTCTAGGCACCCTATCAAAGGCCTTCTCCAGGTCTACAAACACAAAGTAAAGATCCCTGCCTTTTAGTAAGTATCTCTCCTGTATCTGCCTGACTATGAAGATAGCATCGGTTGTACCCCGTCCCGGCATGAAACCAAACTGCATATCATCAATAGAGATGCTTTGCCTGATCAAACTCTCAAGGACTCTCTCACAGACCTTCATGACTTGGTCAAGCATTTTCAGGTCCCTATAATTTCCTCTGTCTAGCGCATCCCCTTTTCCTTTGTATATATTTACTATTACACTTTTGAGCCAATCCTCTGGGATTTTCTCATCTTTAATAATGGAATGAAGAGCCAGCAAACATAGCTGGATATGGTATGGGAGGGAGAAGAAGAGAAGTAGTGGAGGAGGAGGTGGGGATCAGGAGGTCAGAAGTGGGGGAAGCCATGAAAAGAGTGAAGTTTGGGAAAGCACCAGGAACAGATGGAGTGTGTGGGGAAATGTTGAGGTATGGTGGTGAGATAGTGATAGAATGGGTATGGAAAATGTGCAAACTAGCATGGGAGAAGGGGAGTGCACCCGATGACTGGAAGACTGGCATAATAGTCCCCCTATATAAGGGCAAAGGGGAAAGAGGAGTGTGTGGTAACCACCGAGGAATATGTCTTCTAAGCATAGTAGGGAAGGTATACAGTAGGGTAGTGATTGAGAGAGTGAGAGTGAGAACGGAGAAATGGATAGGCGACGAGCAGGGAGGTTTTAGGAAGGGAAGAGGATGTGTAGATCAGATTTTTACCCTGAATTGTGTTGTGGAGAAGTATCTGGAGAAGAAACAAAAGGTGTATGTTGCCTTTATGGACTTGGAGAAGGCCTATGACAGAGTGGATAGAGAAGGTTTGTGGAAAGTACTTAGAATATACGGAGTAGAGGGCAAGTTGCTGAAAGCAGTGAAGAGCATGTATGAGGGTGCAAAGGCGGCAGTACGTGTGGAGAGTGAGCAGAGCGAGTTCTTTGACCTGAATGTTGGTTTGAAACAGGGGTGTGTGATGTCCCCGTGGTTGTTTACTGTATATATGGATGGAGTTATGAAAGAAATACTATCAAGAGCAGTGGATGTTGGTGTATCGCTGAAAAGGGAGGGAATTGAGTGGAAGCTACCTATACTGCTGTTTGCGGATGATACAGTTCTGATGAGTGATAATGAATGGGAGTTGCAGGGTCTGGTAAATGAGTTTGGAACAGTGTGCAAAAAACGGAATTTGAAGGTAAATACGGGGAAGAGCAAGGTTATGGTCTTCGAAAGGGGTGAAGTCACAGAGTGTGAGGTGAAGCTGAACGGTCAGGCTATGGAGATCGTCAACTCTTTTAAGTATCTGGGCAGTGTGTTGAGTAAAGATGGGACTATGGATGAAGAGGTGCGGGAGAGGGTACAACAGGGAAGAGGGTTGTAGGAACGCTAAAAGCAGTAACAAGAAATAGGGTGGTCAGTATGGAAGTGAAGAAGTCCTTGCATGACAGTGTGGTAATCCCGACACTGACTTACGGAAGCGAAGCATGGACGTTGGTTGAGAGACTCAGACCAAGAGTGAGAGCAGTGGAAATGAATTACCTAAGGAGTGCGTGCGGAGTTACATGGAGGGATAGACAGACTAATGAGGAAGTAAGAAGGAGGTGTGGTGTGGAGGTAGATGTGCTGGAAAGTGTGAAAAGGACCAACTTGAGATGGTTCGGCCATATGGAACGTATGGAAAGCGAGAGAATGACTAAGAGGGTGTACGAGAGCGAGGTGGAGGGACAGAGGGGGAGAGGTAGACCGAATATGAGGTGGAAGGATGGAGTGAGGAACTACATGAATGAAGGCGGTGCTGGTTGGGGGGAGGGGCGTCGACTGACTGGGGACAGAGGTGCATGGGGGCGGTTCGTTCGTGGCCACCCCTTCGGGGATCACGGCGTCAGGCAATAGATAGATAGATAGATAATAATGGTGTTTATCAACTCAGTGACTAAGTTTACACCAATCTCCCCTGAGGCTTTTATCATCTCAGCGACAATGTCTGAGCAACCTGGAGCTTTACCGTCCTTCATTTTATTGATTGCTTCGCTCACTACAACTGGTGCTATCAAAGGAGGGGGCCCAGATATTGGTTTTTCGATACTAAGCTGTTCCTTATCCCATTCAAACTCTACATTTAGCAATCATTCGTAGTGTACCTTCCATGCTTCTCTGATTTCATTTTCTGCATACACAATCTTCCCATTATCATCTATAACACACTGTTCACCTATAATATCCCTACTGTCATTTTTAACTCGCCTTGCTAGGTTGAAGATCCCATTGGGATTGTCAGTGTTACACACTTGTTCGAGGACCAGGTCCTTAATGCGATTTTTAGCATTGTAAATAACTCTTTTGGCAGTTCGTTTAGCTGCCTGGTATTCCTCCCTGCTGCCTCCTTTCTTCCATGCTTTGAAGCATCTCCTTTTCTCTTTCACAGCATGTTCTACCGCATCGTTCCACTACCAAGAGGTCTTATTCCTGGGGTGACCCTTTGTTTTCCCACAGACTTTGTCAGTGGCAGCGATAAGGCTATGCTTAAGAAAGTTCCATTGGCTATTTACATCATTGGGCCTAGCTTCCTTATTTCTATTCATTTCCTTCAGTTCATTATGAAACCTATCCCTAACTTCCTTGTCCTTCAGCAGCCACACTTTCCTTTTGGGTATATAAACCTTCTTGCGCTTAGGATCTCTGTATAAGCTCATGTCGCACACAAGTAGCTTATGCTGGGGGATACATTCTTCGCTCGGGATGACCTTTACATCTCGAACTAGTTTCCAGTCTTTCCTGTTAACCAAGAAGTAATCTATCTGGCTACTGGAGACCCCAGAGTTATATGTGATCAGGTGGCTCTGTCTTTTCTTGAACTTTGTGTTACACACAACCATGTTGAGTGCAACACAGGACTCCAATATATATTCGCCTTCTAGATTTCTCCTTCCGTAACCATTTCCTCCATGTAACCCCTCGTATCCATCTGCAGATGCTCCCACGTGACCATTGAGGCCCCCCCCCCCCACGATTGTTTTTTCGTTCTCCGAGAGGCCTGAAATGACACTGACGGTGTAATTCCAGAAGTCCTCTTTTATCTCTTTCTGTAAACCAGCCTGTGGGGCATATGCAGATATCACATTCAGAATTCTTTCACCAACTTTCAACTTCAAAACAATCAGCCTTTCACTAACTCTCGTAATCTGAAGCACACTTTCCGCCAGCTCTTCAGCCACCAGAACACCCACTCCTTCTTTCGCTTTATCAGTCTCCACACCCATCCAGTATATCCTATATCTTTTCCTCCTTTCGACAATCCACTGTACCCCATGCCTCTTCCAGAGTGTTTCCTGGGTACAGCAGATGTCCACTCGCCTCCTCTCACACATCTCAGCCACTTCATTCGCACGCAGATTCAAACTACCAACATTCACACTAGCAAGTCTGAGTTTGTGGGGGGCATTTGTCATTGTCCTGTGCAGTTTTGTTTCATCGGACTTACACGTTTATTTTCTTTGATTTTAGTCATAGTTAGGTAGGTTTGGCTGGCAGATGGGCATCACCCACCCCAGAACTCCGGCTCCAGTCTACCCCGGGACCATTCCCAGCACCATCCCACAAGTGATTTCAAGGGGGTAGGAGGCTATGCATAGGTGAATGGAAAGAGTAATTAATGGGGCACTTAACCCAAGGGAAGGCCTCTCTGTAAACTAATCCTGAACTAGAATTAATTATTATGTTCTCTTCACCAACCAACTTTACTTTTAAACTCGATTAATGAAATTAACAAACACATGTGGCAGTCCGGGGATTCGAACCCAGGACGCTCGATTAATTAAATTAACAAACACATGTGGCAGTCCGGGGATTCGAACCCAGGACACCCACACCGAAAATCAACACACCTATGCATTGCGCCACGAAGACAGTTATAAAAGAATGATGCACAAGTCTATGATTTTTTATGCAGTTTCGAATCCTGCATACCAATCTTATCATGTACATTCATTCCAACTGCACTATCGGAGGCTATGCATAGGTGAATGGAAAGAGTAATTAATGGGACGCTTAACCCTAGGGAAGGCCTCCCTATAAACTACTACTGAACCAGAATTAATTATGTTCTCGCCACCAACCAACTTTACTCCTAAACTCGATTAGTGAAATCAACAAACGCATGTGGGAGTCCGGCGATTCGAACCTAGGACGCTCACACCGAACATCGACACAATTAAGCATTGCGCCACGAAGACAGTTAAAAAAGATTGATGCACAAGCCTACGATTTATTATGCATTTTCGAATCCTGCATACCAATCTTAGCCTGTATATTCATTCCAACTGCACTATCGGAGGCTATGAAGATTTTTTTTATTTAATATGATAAGGAGATGATTATGTCGTTAATGAGAATACAAATTACATAACAGAATCCAACCCCCTCTCAATTTTGCCTAATATCATAATCTCTTCTACGCTGACAAAGAAAATAGAGATGCTTGGAAGGTACACTACGAACGATTACTCAACGTGAAATTTGAGCGCAATGGGGAGTAGCTTAGTTATGAAAAGCCTATCCCCCCCCTCCCATTTGATAGCGCCAGCTGTTTAGAGCAGTGCAATAATTATAATGAAGGACGGAAAAGGTGCACGATGCTCCTGCATTGTAGCTGAGATGATTAAAGCCTCAGGTAATATAGGTGTGAGTTTGGTCACAGCTAATAAACTCCATCATTAGAGAGGAAAGCAAAAGTGTAATAATAAACATATGTGAGGGTAAGGGGGATTTATTAGATTGGGGAAATTATAGGGGCCTGAAAATGCTTCTAAAAGTCTGAGTCATGAAAGTATGTGAGCGAGTGTTTGAAGGTATGATCAGGGAATCAATTTCTATTGACGATATGGAGTTCGGTTTCATGCCAGGACGTGGTACAATCTATGCTATCTTCATAAGTCAGGACGCTGCAGGAAAGATATCTACGTAAAAATAGGGATTTGTATCTTGTGTTTGTAGACCTGGAAAAGGTCTTTGATAGGGTGCCCAGAGAAGTTGTGCAGTTGGCTATGAGAAAACTTGGCGTAAAGGAGTGGCTGGTGCGTGTGATAATGAAGATGTACGAGGACTCACGAACGGCAGTGAGGGTTAAAGGTGTACTGAGTGAGGAGTTTACAGTTAGCGTCAAGAGTCCACCAGGGCTCTGTGTTAAGCCCTTTCCTCTTTGTTATGGTTCTGGAGGCACTATTTTAGATTTGGGAACTGCTATTCGCAGATGACCTAGTACTTATCGAAGATAGTGCGCTGGATGCAGAGGCCGAGTTCAGAAGATGAAGAGAGGGCATGGCAAGTAAAGGGTTAAGAGTAAATATAAATAAAACCAAGGTTTTACACAGTAGATTAGGGATAGGAAAGTTATAAAAATATGGTGCATACCCAGGCACAGTACAGTATGCAGAAAAGGGCTGAGCGCGAACTCATTACAGTGTAGCGTCTGCCGCAGCCGGGTACATCACAGGAAGAAGCGCTGCACTAGAATAAAGGGACCTCTACCAAGCAAGTCCGAAATTGAGAAATTTGTATGCATAGTATGCGAAGGTGAGCTTGTATTCAATGACCGGCTTGAGAGGGTTAACTTTTAGCAATGAAGCACTGGAGATAATGGACAAGTTTTGCTACTTAGGTGATACAGTACCATCTCTGCCGGTGATTGGGCTAAGGCCGCCACTATTGCCAGAATAAGATGCGGCTGGGGAAAGTTTAGAGAACTATTGCCACTGCTCTCCATGAGAAGACTCCCTCTCCCCTTGAAGGGAAAGGTGTACGCTTCATGCCTTGGCAGCGCAATGAGATGAGAATGGCGAGATGGATTTGTGGTGCCAAACTGCAAGATAGGATATCAAGTGAAGAGCTAAGGAGAAGGTTAGGTATCAAGAGTATCAGTGATGAGATGCATACTAGCATGCTTGGATGGTTTGGACATGTGAAGAGGATGGATGAACAAAGCTGGGTGAAAAGATGCAAGTCCATGAATGTGGAGGGAGCTGCACCAAGGGGCGGACCAAGAAAGACGTGGGATCGGACTGTGCGGTCTGATCTTAAATCAAAGAACCTGACAAGTGAGGCAGCTCTTAACAGGGTTGCCTGGAATGCCGCCATTAGGATGTGAGACCGAAACCACGCTTCGTGTGGAGCACTCGATCTTTAACCCGTCCCGCCCGGGCAGCACTTTAACCCTTAACCAACGGCGCACGACATCTGTCGAGTTAAATAAATTTGGACTATGTGGCGGTGCACGACATCTGTCGAGTGCCATTTTCAGCACGTAATGTTGCTGAGAGAGAGAGCTGAGCGGTGGGACGAGCGTAGTAACCTTATGACCGCTCCCCACGACTGTCGTGGGTGTACTGAACTGTATTCTACCCTCTTCCACCTCCTCTCACTCGCTACACAGGGAATTATGTACGGAAATTACCTTATTTTAGGTTTTTGCATTTGTGTTGCACGATCGTTGCAAGAGAACCAGTGGTCATACAAGGATGGTTCGGGTGTCATTGGAAAGCTCTGTTTACGCCCTTTCAGGGATAGATACTTGTTTTATGCTCTGGGTCTTGTTTGTGCATGAAAATGAGCACGGAAACAACCAACCCTATTTAGGGTAAAAAAAAACCCGCTGAGCGGCACAGTGTACAATACCCTACCACCCGCTCTTTGTGTGTTAAAATGACACAGCGGCAGATGGGCAGGAGCCCGGGTGTCATTTTAAAATCCGTAAGCTTGAAAGCCTATTAACCCTTCAGACCTGGAAGGGCTCTTAAACACCCATAAAAAACACACCCGAGCTACCCGGAAGGGCTCTTAACCCTTCCTACCCGGCCAGTCTTACCTAAGGACGGTCGCCCGTACCCGGGCGAAATGGCTGAAAAACGTCTAGGCCTAGGCTACCGTATTTATGTTTATTTTCACTGCTAGAACTTTCCCACTCATCTATAATCGTAGTGCGGTTTTCAATCTGTATTTTGGCGTTGAGTAGAGCTCTGTAAGTCAACTGGTTCAGTTGTGATGATGATTTCAGTGGAGCAAATATTGCAGAGATGTTGCCAATATGGGGGCTTTTCAGACACTAATTTCGTCTGACGTCAGAACAATAACATTGAAGAGTCTTCTTCTTGTTTTCGGAGGTGCGGTGACGCAACGCTTGGGTTTGTTGACATACGTCGTACGCACGGCGTTCAGACCAAGCTTAATTAGGCTATTAAGCTGCCGTATTAGGTAAGGACGGCCGGGTAGCGGCCCTTCTGCCGAGCTGTCATTAGGTAAGGCAGACCGGGTAGGAAGGGTTAAACACCCATGAGCTCAAAGCCTGTAAGCTTGGTGTGCGAGGCGTACGTCCGACGCATGTAAACAACAGCTGGCTGGACCGACGCCCCGCATCTCCGGCCACAAGAAGGAGTGCGTCGCTTGTTCGTGTGTGCCTCTATGTTATTGTTAAGTATCGAAAAGTAGTGTAAAGTGGCTGTTTTTGCCATAAAGTTATCTCCAATGAAATCATCATCGCAACTGAACCAGTTGACTGAGAGAGCTCTACTTAACGCCATTCTACAGGTACGAAACACATCTACGCTTGGGGATGCGCGGGAATGCGGAAGCAAGCCAAATAACAAAGATGCGGTAGCCTAGGCGTAGACGTTTTTCGGCCAAAACCCCCGGATTTCGGGGAATATACTGTATATGGAATACATAGCCGTGGCTGGAGGGTTAAGCGTGTTTTGAAAGCCGTGCGTCCGACGTATGTAAACAAAGCCTGTCATTGCGTCACCGCACCTCCGAAAACAAGAAGAAGAGTCGGAGTTTGTTATTGTGTTGTCTGCAAGAACAGATTTAGTGTTGAAAAGTGTCTGATATTGCTTCCTTTAACGTGACGATAGTGCGTTGTTATATGTGCGATTGGTTTGCTTGGGAAACAGATTAACTTGCTCATGTAGTGATGTACACCCTATGTGGTGGATTGTGTTCTTTTATTTAATAATTTTCATTTTAGTAAACGTTGTTTCCACATAGCGATTTTGATAATTTAATTTGACTTTATATTGTCCTTGTCCCAATTTTGGTTTGTTTAGTTTGCAAGTTTTACATTTTAATCGAAACTCTCTCCATGGAAATTGTCATCACAACTGAACCAGTTGTTGTTGTTGTTGCTGTTCCCCAGGCTGCCTGGCCGAACAGCCCCAAGGCCCCGAGCAAGGCCAAGGCCATAACCGAGCGCCCCCACAGAACCCTCCCTGCCTACCACAATAAAGCCTGGGTGACCGAAGCCACTCCATGGCGGGGAGCTGAGGAGGGTGCGGAAACGCCCGGGAAACCAAAGCCCCACCCCAGGCCCTGTGCCCCTCAGCAATTATGAAGAGAAAGTTGAGGGGCAAAGGAAAAAAATGTGACGCTTTGGCTTCCAATCTGTCAACTTCTAGGTTGGCAGATTGGGAGGTCAATCCACGGAAGAGGCGCCGTCACTTGAGATCTAGTAAATATATAAGTAAAAGGAACAGTCAGAGTAAGCTATGGGTATGGCAGAGATCGCTCAGTTCTCACTCTGAGAACAACAACAATGTTTAGAGATGCATGGGAATTCTCTAGCAGTTAAAATAACAAAGATACAGGTAGCCTATTAAAGACGTTTTTCGGCCGGATCGCCCGGATCTCAATGCTGTCATTAGGAAGGCGAGCCCGGGCGGGAAGGGTTAAATATGTGTACAGTATACCCTCGCTATCTCGGACTAATTGGGGGGAGACCCAGTCCGAGATGACCGAAAATCCGAGATGTCCGGAGTCCGGCTTGTGTCCGACCTAACAGAGGATAAAATCCGACCTAACCAATGTCCGTCCGAGACAACAATGAAATCGGAGACTACGGAAAAAATCCGACCTCAAGAGAGACGTCCGTGTCAACCTAGAAAATTAAGACAACCCTATTCGAACCCTATAATCTGTAATACAAAACATAGTACAGTAAACCCCTGCACAACGAACACTCTTGCAACAAATTTTCACTTTAACGAAGGATGCATAGTTGTTGTTGTTGTTGTTGTTCCCTAAGCTGCCTGGCCGAACAGCCCCGAGTCCCTGAGAAAGGCTATGGCCACGATCGGGCTTTCCCACAGAGCTCTCATTGAGTGTAGATTGTGTTGTTGGCGTAAGTGGTTGTGTGAAATGCAGTCTTCTATGATGTGTTTAATGGTATGGGGTGCTGTGTTACATCCCGGGCAGGCGGCGACAACGGAGTCATCCAGTCTCTTCTGATAGCTCAAGAGAGCTGGATGGTGTCCGCATCTCAGCCTGGCCAGGTGGACTCTGTCCTCGCAAGGAAGGGAGGATTCGGAAGGATGGATTTCGGGAGGTCGTGCATGCAGCTGCGTGTTGTCAGTGAGTGGATGGATCGGTGAGAGATATGAGTATGGATGTGCTTCTGGAAGTTGGTTCGGGGTGGGCAGGGAGGGAGAGAGGACAATAATTGTGTGTGATACCGTGTGCTGGGTGTTGTTTTGATATTTCTTGGTGTCTGTGGGTGTGTTGCCATGTAGTTTAGTGGGTGGTCTTGGTTCGTGGAGGCTGCTGCCAGGAATTGAGTGCCTCTCATGTCCAGATGGTCTTTGACTTTGAGGATTTTGGTTTCTTGATGTAGGTGATCTGTGGGTGCAGTAGCTGTGCAGCCTGTAATGATCTTCAGGGCTTTGTTTTGAATAGTCTGTAAGGTCTTATGATGTGTTTCAGCTAGGTTAGAAGCCCAGGCTGGGCTTGCGTATTCCATCACTGATCTTATGTATTGTTTATATACTGTGGTGGTAGTTTCTTTGTTGTGTCCAAATTTTGTGTGAGCAAGTGACCTGAGGGCGTTAAGTCTGGGTGTCAGTTTCTTTTTAATGTTTGTGGTGTGCTGTTTGAATGTCATATGAGTATCATATGTTACTCCTAGGATTTTGGGTGTGTGTGTATGTGTTACGGGTGTATTGTTTATGGTGAGTTGAGGGATGTACAGTATTTGTGTTCTCCTGTCCAACTTGTGAGCAGGGTTGCGGTGGATTTGGCTGGGGCTAGATTAGGTCTGTTTGTAGTGCACCAGCCATGTAGTGTGTTGAGATAGGGTTGAAGGAGATCTGTTGCTCTTTTTGGGTCATGGTGTGTGCATGTTGAGTTGATGCCGTCGAAAGCTCTTTGTGTAAGATCTGTGAGAAGAGTGTTTGTGGAGTGCAGTGGCCTAAAGCCATGTTGTGTTGGAGCTAGGGGTAGGTCAGGTGTAATTAGTTGTAATACTAGGCGTTCCATGACTTTGGAGGGGGAGCAAAGGAGTGTGATGGGGCGGTGCGAGGAGGGTAGCGTGGGGTCTTTGTTGGGTTTGGGGAATGTGAGGATGATACCATGCTTCCAAATGTCTGGTATTGTGTTGTGTGAATAGCTGTAGTTTGATATGTTAGCGAGTGCTTGTATGCCTTGTGGTCCCAGGTGTCTGAGGTGTATGTTGCTTATGTTGTCTAGGCCACAGGCGGGTGCTTGAGATTGTTGATGATATGCTTTGTCTGGTGATTGGTGAAGGGTGTATAGTCAGGGTCTGTGGGGAATTGTCTCTTACGTCGGATGACACGTCGGTCGTCTTTGTGAGGTTTTAGGTGGCTGACATGTGAAAAGTGATTGATGAGAGTGTTTGCTTGTTGTTTACATGAAGGAGTAGAGTCTGTTGTTGTGATTGTAGCATGTGATTGTGTTGTGTTGCTGTTGGAAAGTGTGATGCTGTTTAGTGTTTTGTAGAGTTTTTTGGGGTTTGTTTTGTGATCAAGTGTTTGTAGGAAGTTATTCCAATTTAGTTTTTGTTGTTCTTGTATTTTGTTGTTAGTTTGGGTGTTGAGTGCTTGAATTTGTTGTGTGATGTCTTGTGTGTGGGGTGCTGGGGAGTGTTTCAGTATGTCGCATTGTCTGATGAGGCTTTGAATTTCTGGTGTGAAGTTGGGGTTGTGTCTTTTTCTGTTACCTCTTGGAATGTGTTTCTTGTCAGCGTTTTGGATAGTTTTATTTATAGGTTGCATAGTAGTACCCCTTGCCCGCACAACAAACACTTTGGCTCGACTTTACACATTTTTTACCGAGATTTACCGATGGTTCGGAAGTTTTTTGCCAGGGTATTTTTTAGCTTTTTTCCACATAAAATCGCTCACTCCCCCTCTGCAACTCTCTTTCTATCTACATTATTTATCTCTAATGCATATCTACCTAACTCCCTTATACATTAACATAACTATGTCTTATTTGGACTTTTTGTAATCTTTGAATAATTTCTAATGCGATGGAATTGAAAAATATAATATCCTTCCAGCACATAGATATATAATAAATAAGATAGTCAACACAATATTTCAACCCTCCCCTCCGTGCGAGCAGAGACGGAAGATTTAAGTTTGATAGATTTTTTATTTTGTTTTGTTACCTCGATATATACACTCTTTCTATCTATCTATCTCTCTAATTCATCTACCTAACTCCCTTATACATTAACATAACTATGTCTTATTTGGACTTTTTGTAATCTTTGAATCATTTCTAATGTGATGGAATTGAAAAATATAATATCCTTTCAGCACATAGATAAATAATAAATAAGATAGGCTTATCAACATCATCACAGTATCGGGTCGGAGTTGAGGCTTGGGACAGGGAGGGGAGGGATTAGGCCTACAGCGTGGGGATTTTTTTTTTTGTTTTTTTTCTTTTTTTCTCCATGTGAAATTTATCATATTAATGACAAATACGACCCTTATAGTTAGCGGGGGTTTACTGTATATCATTTATTAATTATAACAATTTATTATGACTTTTATTTGGTGTTTATGAACATTATAGGGGTACAGTATATGCCTGATGGTTCGGACCTAACCTAATTAACCCCATATAACTAATAGTTCACGCAACGAAACTTTGCCCCGGATGTAGATGGCGTCGGACATCCCTTCTGTTTGTCGGATATTCACCCTTATTGCCCGGTGACGTGAGGGCGTCATCCGACAACGTCGGACACTGTCGGAACGATGACGGAAATGTCCGAAATACGGAAGTACATGTCCGAGAGGCCATAGCCAGTCCGGCTAGTACGGGTTTCCGACCTCTAGAGGTCCGAGATGGCGAGGGTTTACTGTATGTATAATAATGTCCATACTCAAATCACTCACCGATCCATCCAGTCACTCAAAGACAACACTCGTTGTTGATGTTGACGTGTTTATTTTATACTAGCCCACTCTCGACTACAGTAGAATCTCGTATATAAAAAATCACGAGTCTTTCGATATTTCGCTTAGGCAATTTTTACGGATTTGCGGGACAATTTTGTAAGATATGCAAGTATGCAAAATAAAGTAAATAAAGCAAGGTGAATGTTAATAATGTATGTAAATATACAGAAATAAAGGATTTAACTCACCATTGATGATTGAAGCAGAAGTAATCCAGGCTTTTGATGGTGTTTTTTGCCATTTCCCTGGCTTTTTCAATCAGTGTTGGTCCAGTCAATGGGCACCCCTCAACACACTTCGCCAAAAAAACACTCGTACAGTACTTTATCCAGCTGAGCAAATTTGACATCATATAACATATGGCGATTGTTCATGCCTTTGTAACCACTGTTAGCCACAAAGCTGAATAATTTGTTCTGCTTCCTGATGTCATAAAGAGTCATAGAACCAGTGTTGTATTTACGCATTATAACAGTCCTGCTTACACCAGCGTCCATCTTTTACATATCTCTATTCTGCTTTAGTGTTAGAACAACCCTCTTTTGCTTTTCATTCCTGATGCTTTGGGTGTTTTTGGAGGCGCCATTACTGTATACAGATATTTGGTGATACAATTTTGGAAGCTACGCACGACAAACGCTTGATACGGAAACAATGGCGGAATGAGGAAGCTTCCAGTACGACGCCTGGCGGATGAACCAAAAACTATGGCGCTTGGTCGTAAACTTCACCCAGAGGGAGTTTAAAATATTAAATGGATCCCGATTCACTTTAGTTTGAAATCATAAAACAGTTTACAGTTCACTGAGAATTTTGGGTGTCGGAAAGCCGCAACCTCTTTCGGAAATCCCTGTGAGACCCACCAAGAGTTCAGCAACCCTTGCTCTCCAATAGTGTTCAGAAACTCCTGCACAGGCACCAACCCTGTGACCACGCTCAGCAACCCCTGCGTGGCCACACCCTCATTCGGCAACCCTTGTGAGGTACTTAAAAATGTTAGCAACCCTTGCTTTTCTACAAAAAACAAAGAATCACAATAAGAAGAAGCCCAAGAAGAAGTAGTATAACGAGCAGAGGTCCCCAGCTAAGACGCCCAACAACCACAAGACGAAACGAGACCTTGACTTCGCTGACACACCTGTGAAAAACATTCAATAATTCGGCCTTAGTACTTTGAGCTAATTTGTTTGTCTGTCCGTCCCCATTTTTATATTAAAGAAGCCTCTTAATAGCATTACCGTATACGCTATCCTAAAGTCATAGAAAGATTCACTGATACAGTAAAACCCCTCCCATCCGGTGCTCTCAGATCCAGACAGGCATTTCGATCCAGACTCATGTTTTAGCCAACCAGACTTGTCTGGATGGCTTGGAAAAAATATAAGTCAATCCGGAAACGAACGAGACAAATACAAGTTTCCACACATATTATTTACATCCATTGTTAAATATCCAGATTTGTATGTCACCCATCCGGATTTGTCTGGATGGCTGAATATATGTCAGGACTTTCGGCAGATCCGGACTTTTGGCCGATCCAGACAGGGTTCTCCCCCAATTAGTCTGGATGGGCGAGGTTTTACTGTATTAGAAGTTATTAAACGTCTCCATTGATAATCTCTGAAGTATCTTTGATTCTTTATTTAATTGTAATACAACATCCACCTATTAAACATATTTATATACTGTATATTTATACTCGGCCCTGATTTATGCTTTAAATGCACAATAGTTCTTACGGGTTCTACTCAGCACTTGTAACTTCTATCTATTGCCCGACGCCGTGATCCCCGAAGGGGTGGCCACGAACGAACCGCCCCCATGCACCTCTGTCCCCAGTCAGTCGACGCCCCTCCCCCCAACCAGCACCGCCCTCGTTCATGTACTTCCTCACTCCATCCTTCCACCTCATATTCGGTCTACCTCTCCCCCTCTGTCCCTCCACCTCGCTCTCGTACACCCTCTTAGTCATTCTCTCGCTTTCCATACGTTCCATATGGCCGAACCATCTCAAGTTGTTCCTTTTCACACTTTCCAGCACATCTACCTCCACACCACACCTCCTTCTTACTTCCTCATTAGTCTGTCTATCCCTCCATGTAACTCCGCACGCACTCCTTAAGTAATTCATTTCCACTGCTCTCACTCTTGGTCTGAGTCTCTCAACCAACGTCCATGCTTCGCTTCCGTAAGTCCGTGTCGGGATTACCACACTGTCATGCAAGGACTTCTTCACTTCCATACTGACCACCCTATTTCTTGTTACTGCTTTTAGCGTTCCTACAACCCTCTTCCCCTGTTGTACCCTCTCCCGCACCTCTTCATCCATAGTCCCATCTTTACTCAACACACTGCCCAGATACTTAAAAGAGTTGACGATCTCCATAGCCTGACCGTTCAGCTTCACCTCACACTCTGTGACTTCACCCCTTTCGAAGACCATAACCTTGCTCTTCCCCGTATTTACCTTCAAATTCCGTTTTTCGCACACTGTTCCAAACTCATTTACCAGACCCTGCAACTCCCATTCATTATCACTTGTAACTTGAATGTTGTATTTAAACCTCTTGCCAAAGATTCACATCTGTCTTGATGTTTAGAGTTTATCTATCGCCTGATGCCGTGATCCCCGAAGGGGTGGCCACGAACGAAACGCCCCCATGCACCTCTGTCCCCAGTCAGTCGACGTCCCTCCTCCCATCCAGCACCGCCTTAATCCATATACTTCTTCACTCCATCCTTCCACCTCTCTTTCAGTTTACCTCTCCCTCTCTGTCCTTCCACCTCGCTCTTGTACACCCTCTTAGTCATTCTCTTGCTTGCCATACGTTCCATATGGACAAACCATCTCAAGGTGTTCCTTTTCACACTTTCCAGCACATCTACCTCCACATCTGGGGTTGGCAAAAATGGTACAAGGCGAGATGGGTATCATATGGTTCACCTAAGCTGATGGCTACCTAAGCCTTCGGGCGAGACGGTACCGTCTATAGTGAGAATGGTATCATACAGATCCACCCTAAGCCTTCGTTTCCGATGTCGCCAATTGGCTAAATACAGACTACACACACATCCACAGCCATTCCATCAGTACATAAAACACTTAACATGCATTTCACGCAATACATTCCCAGTTAAGGAGGCGCGATAATAATGAGCTTAGCTCGCATTGCGTGGATTCCCCTTGACGAACAAGTAACTGAGTAACTGAGTAACCACACCTCTTTCTTACTTCCTCATTTGTCTGTCTATCCCTCCATGTAACTCCGCTAGCACTTCTCAAGTAACTCATTTCCACTGCTCTCACTCTTGGTCTGAGTCTCTCCACCAACGTCCATACTTTGCTTCCGTAAGTCAGTGTCGGGATTACCACACTATCATGCAAGGACATCTTCACTTCCATAGTGACCACCCTATTTCTTGTTACTGCTTTCAGCGTTCCTACAACCCTCTTCCCCTGTACCCTCTCCCCCACTTCTTCATCTGTAGTCCCATCTTTACTCAACACACTGCCCAGACACTTAAATGAGCTGACGATCTCCATAGCCTGACCGTTCAACTTCACCTCACACTCTGTGGCTTCACCCCTTTCGAAGACCATAACCTTGCTCTTCTCCGCATTTACCTTTAGATTCCGTTTTTTGAACACTGTTCCAAACATGTTTACCAGACCCTGCAACTCCCATCCATTATCGCTCATCAAAACTGTATCATCAGCAAACAGCAGTACAGCTGGCTTCCACTCATTTCCTTCCCTTATCAGCGATACACCAACATCCACTGCTCTTCCTTGGATTTCTTTCATGACTCTATCCATATATACAGTAAACAACCATGGGGACATCACACACCCCTGTTTCAACTCAACATTCAGGTCAAAGAACTCGCTCTGCTCATTCTCCACACATACACCGCCTTTGCACCCTCATACATGCTCTTCACTGCTTTCAGCAACTTGCCATCTACTCCGTATATTCTGAGTACTTTCCACATACTGTACCTTCTCTATCCACTCTGTCATAGGCCTTCTTCAAGTCCATAAGGGCAACATACAGCTTTTGTTGCTTCTCCAGATATTTCTCCACAACACAATTCAGGGTAAAAATCTGATCTACTCATCCTCTTCCCTTCCTAAAACCGCCCTGCTCGTCACCTATCCATTTCTCCGTTCTCGCTCTCACTCTCTCAATCACTACCCTACTGTACACCTTCCCTACTACGCTTAGAAGACATATTCCTCGGTGGTTACCACACACTCCTCTTTTCCCTTTACCCTTATATAGGGGGACTATTATGCCTGTTTTCCAGTCATCAGGTGCACTCCCCTTCTCCCTTGCTACTTTTCACATTTTCCACACCCATTCGATCACTATCTCACCACCATACCTCAGCATTTCCCCACACACTCCATCTATTCCTTTCCCAAACTTCAACTTCACTATTTTCACAACTTCACAACTTCACTATTTTCATGGCTTGACACACTAAGGACCTCCTGATCCCCACCTCCTCCTCCACTACTTCTCTTCTTCTCCTTCCTATACCCCATCCAAATATGTTTGCTGGCGCTTCATTCCTTACATTTAGCAATTCGTTGAAGTACTCCCTTCATATTTCAACTCTCTTGCTTCTCGGCTAGCACTCGCCCATTCTTATCTTTCAAACTCTTACTGTTTCCCTTACTACCTTCCCTAACTTTCTTGACTTCTTTCCAGAGCAGTTTCTTACACTCCCTCCATTTTACACTCTGATTCCTTCCAAATTCCTCATTTACTCTTCTCTTACTTTCCTTCACTACTCTCTTCACCACTCTCTTTTTCTCCACGTACCTCGCTTGTTACTGTCTCTCCAAATCTTCATTCCCTCTACTACCCAACCATTCTCTATATGCTTTCTTCTTGTCTTCCACAGCTATTTTTACCTCTTCTGTCCACCATGCTGTACCCTTCACTCCCCTCCCTCTTCTCCTTACTCCACACACCTCCTCACATGCTGCACAGATCTCTTCCTTAAACACTTTGCTCATCTCCTCCACTTCCTCCATACCTTCCAGGTCAAACCTACCCAGTCTTCTTTCTACTGCTCTCCTGTACTCTTCCCTGATTTCCTCCTCCTGTAACCTCTCCACCCTCCTCGCCATTCCACCTTCCTCTCGCCTCCCTCCAGCTCTCCTCACCCACTTCTTTTGTATCCTAATTTTAGCTACTACTACATAATGGTCAGACAGACCCCCTCCAGTACCCCTTTACACCCTAGCATCCAGCACAGATTTCTTCATTTGTTCATCCACACATATATAATCAATCAGTGCCTTTCGTTCCACCACTGTCTTATCCTTGTCCTTTTTCCTCCACACCACTTTCCATGTGTACCTGTGTATCATTCTGTGTCAGAAGGTGTTGGCTATCCACAGCCTCCTTCCCACACATACGTCCACAAGTGCACTACCATTCCCATTCACCTCTGACGGTACCCCCAACCCTCCCATCACTCCATCAACTTTCTTATCACCCACCTTCCCATTTATATCCCCAATCAGAAATATTCTTTTGTTCTTGTCAAACTTTTCCAGGCACGCCTCCACATTCACCCAGAACTCCCCTTTCTCTCTTACAGGTTTATCCTCTGTCGGAGCATAGACACACACAATCACCCACATTTGTATTCCTACTTTCATTCTCACCCACACAATCCTTGAACCCACAGACCCATAGTCTCTTACACGCTCCTTCCATTTGTTACTTACAAACATTCATGCACCTTCTCTCGCTACTCCCTCACTCACTTCAGCACACACACCCATTCCACACTCCCACTCTCACATCTGTACCCCTCCATTTGGTATCGCAAGCCCACCGACACAGCCTCTTTAGTCGCCTCTTACGACACGCAGGAGGCACGTGGGGCATATTCTATTCCCTTACCCCCAGTAAGGGGGGGGGGGGGGTTAGAGTGCTTGCATTTATAAACTTATATAACCTTGCTTTCACTATTTATGTACTGTTGTTGTTATTGTTCCCAAAGCTGCCTGGCCGAACAGCCCCAAGGCCCCGAGCAAGGCCAAGGCCATAACCGAGTGCCCCCACAGAACCCTCCCTGCCGACCACAATAAAGCCTGGGTGACCGAAGCCACTCCATGACGGGGAGCTAAGGAGGGTGCAGAAACGCCCGGGAAACCAAAGCCCCACCCAGGGCCCTGTGCCCCTCAGCAATTATGAAGAGAAAGTTGAGGGGCAAAGGAAAAATGTGACGCTTTGGCTTCCAATCTTGGTAGATTGGGAGGTCAATCCACGGAAGAGACGCCGTCACTTGAGATCTAGAAAATATATAAGTAAAAGGAACAGTCAGAGTAAGCTATGGGTATGGCAGAGTTCGCTCAGTTCTCATTCTGATAGACCAGCCCATCACCACTGTTATTATTTATGTACCGTATATAGTGTAATCACCATTTAACCCTTCCTACCCGGTCTGCCGTAGGTAAGGACAGCACGAAAGAAGGGCCGCTACCCGGTATGCCTTATCTAAGGCATGAGCTTAATAGCCTAATTAAGCTTGGTCTGAACGCCGTGCGTACGACGTATGTCAACAAACCCAAGCGTTCGTCACCGCACCTCCGAAAACAAGAAGGAGAAGACTCCTCAATGTTATTGTTATGACGTCATGACGAAATTAGTGTCGGAAAAGCCCCCATATTGGCAACATCTCTGCAATATTGGCTCCACTGAAATCGTCATCACAACTGAACCAGTTGACTTACAGAACTCTACTCAATGCCAAAATATAGATTGAAAACCACACTACGATTATAGATGAGTGGGAAAGTTCTAGCAGTGAAAATAAACATAAATACGGTAGCCTAGGCCTAGACGTTTTTCAGCCATTTCGCCCGGGTAGGGGCGACCGTCATTGGGTAAGACAGCCCGGGTAGGAAGGGTTTAAGCAACTATGATAAATAAACCTTATACACCGAAGCCCATGTATCTGTTCTAATGTTAGTTTCCCAGCTTATTAGGGACTGCTCGCTCATATGGATAAGTTTACGTGGCCAAAGGACAATAAGTGGTGCCTCTTCGGTATCTAAATAATTTTGTATTTATTATTATTATTATATTATTATTATTAGTATTAGGATTAGTATTAGTATTATTATTATTAGTATTATTATAAATATTATTAATAATATTATTTTTATTTCAGGTGATGCAAGTCCACGTGACATTGATACGGCCATGAAGCTAGGAGCCGGCCACCCTATGGGACCCCTGGAACTTGCGGACTATGTTGGGCTTGACACATGCAAGTTCATCATTGATGGTATGTTTTCTTAACTTGAGAACTGCATTAAGCCACTTACTTGCTTAGCGTTGTTTTGGCCATCTTTCAATGGCTTCGGCAAGAGCTGCTCCCCCCCACCCCCCGAGTCTGTTTGCTGCCGGTGCTTGGTGCACCAGACTTTTTTATATTTATTTTGTTTTTCCTATGTGAGTGAGGGAGACAAAAGGCAGAATTGCCTGTGGCGAGTACCTCCCCCAGAATTAAAAGAGTGACAGAGCCAAAATCAAGGGACGTTCGAGCCAAAATGCCTGGACACACGGAGTTTGAATCGATTTACTGTAAGTCATAGGGAGAGGGAAAAACTGATTCTGGGAGAGAGTTCCAGAGCTCAGCTGTTGAATAGAAGAAAGATTGAGAATAACGTTTCACTCTTGGGTTGGAGAGTTGCACAGAGTAGGGGTGGGATTGTGTTGCAAGACCGGTGCTACCTGCTCTACGAAGAGGGGGTGGTATACACTGAGAGAACTCTGAGGAACACTGATTATTGTAATAGCGGTAGAATAGTGAGAGATATGCAACTATTCAATGGGGCAGCCTTCAGCTGATCCCAGTAGTGAAGATTTTTTTTACCAAGCTGATATGGGATGTTGAACTCCTTTGAACACTCTCTGTTTTGTACATTTCTCCTGCTTTGTGTGGAGATGTTAGCACACTGCAATACTCAGTCGTGGGATCACCAATTATTTGAAAAGCTGTATCATTGACCATTCTTCTTGTCTTGAAAGCGCGTAATATCCAAACGGCTAGTTTCCTAGCAACTACTGACTTAGCCTGATTATGTTCTTTATACATACATACAAGTTTAAAGACCGTTTGTCCACAGAAGCTGTGGTTACAGTCTCACGTCCTAATTGCAGCTTTCCAGGCGGTCCTGTCAAGGGCCGCCTGTGTTGTCAAGTTCTTTATTTTGAGATCGGACCGGAGTACCCGAGCCCACGTCATTCTAGGTCCACCCCTACGCGCAGCTCCCCCCAAGTTCACTGTCCGGCATTTCTTCACCCAGTTCTGATCATCCATTCTCTCCACATGTCCAAACCAACCAAGTCGGCTCGTGCGCATCACTTCACTGATACTCCTAATGCCCAGACGCCTTCTCAATTCCTCGCTCGATACCCTGTCCCTAAGATTAACCCCACACATCCATCTCACCATTCTCTTCTCATTTCGTTCCATTCTATTGACATCCTCCGCTTTAACCGGCCACGTCTCAGAGGCATAGGTCATCACGCTCCTAACACACGAGGTATACACCTTCCCTTTAACCCTTGTCTAGCGGGGTGTTTTGGGCTCATTTGGGCATATTCAGGCCCTCCTGCATGATAAATCAAGCATCTGCATGAACAAAAAATTATTTAGCAAAAGACTAGGCACTAAAAGCTTCAAAATGAGACCAGAAAGAGCTACGTAGCACTCGTGGTTCTCTTGCAGTGGTGCCACGAACATGGAAGTTTAGCATATATCGGTATATTTTTCCCAGCTATGCTCACTACTGGCTACACTGCCGGCCTCTCGAGAACACAGGGAACATGAGTTAATGGGCGGCGGTAAGCCCTGGGAGTCGGCTGTCTGGCCCGCTGCGCTCCCGGCCATTTGCACTCGATTTTAACCCTTTAAAAGCCTTAATAATGCGCCATCCAAGTACTAACCAGACCCTACGTTGCTTAACTTCGCTGATCGGACGAGAAGCGGTGCATTCAACGTGGTATGGCCTTAATAATGCGCCTACCTTGCTGCAAATTGGTGCACGACTTAAGTCGAACGCCGCTCTTTAAGGGTTAAGGTGGGGTGGGAGCCCTCTCATGGTCAGGAGTGGCAACAGCTCTCTAAACTTTCCACAGCCACTTCTGACTCTAGCAATGGAGCTAGCTTCAGCGCCACCTCCAGTGGAAACTGTATCGCCCAGGTAACAGAACTTTTTCACACACTCCAGCGTTACACTGTCGAAATCAACACTGACAGGCGGGTCATTTAATACGAGATCTCCCTTGCACACTGCACATTAAAAGTCTATGATTCGTGTCAAAGGTCCTCTAGCTCCACTACATCTCTTGTGTACCCAGTCACTACAGACACAACATTGAATTGAATTACATCCCACCCCCTTCCCACATACTGCGCATGGATAGTCGCCACTTCTTTCCATAGCTCCACGCCCTACTCCACTAATCAGGGCGGGTAACCCCGAAAAGGGTTGAAATAGGGGAGCTATCCCCCCGCCAAAGGCGGCTTTCTAGGGCCTTTCCTAGCTGATGCTGAGAGGATTGGGTTCTAGTCATGTGGTGATGGGCTGGTCTATCAGAGTGAGAACTGAGCAATCTCTGCCATACCCATAGCTTACTCTGACTGTTCCTTTTACTTATATATTTTCTAGATCTCAAGTGACGTCATCTCTAACGTGGATTGACCTCCCAATCTACCAAGATTGGAAGCCAAAGCGTCACATTTTTCCCTTGCCTCTCAACTTTCTCTTCATAATTGCTGAGGGACACAGGGCCCTGGGTGAGGCTTTGGTTTCCCGGGCATTTCCGCACCCTCCTCAGCTCCCCGCCATGGAGTGGCTTCGGTCACCCAGGCTTTATTGTGGTCGGCGGGGAGGGTTCTGTGGGGGCGCTCGGTTATGGCCTTGGCCTTGCTCAGGGCCTTGGGGCTGTTCGGCCAGGCAGCTTGGGGAACAACAACAACAACAACAACTCCACTAATCATGACCTTTGTTTTATCTATGTTAACTCTTAGACCCATATTTGAAGGACATGTTTTCTGACATTATTGCCACAAGATCTTTACCATCTGATTTTTTTGGGATTGGCAGGGATAACTTTTGTAGGTTGTGTTTTCTATTATTTATTTATTCCCTTCATATCTCATCAGCTGAATTTTCACACTTAAGGCTTTGCTGGAAGACTGCCGCAAGCCACACTTACATACATACATAACATTTCAAGACTGAGTGCTCCACACATATGTGCAGTTTCAGCCTCTTGTCTTAATGGCGGCGTTCCAGGCAACCCTGTTTGGGCTGCTTCACTTGTCAAGTTTTTGTGATTTGAGATCGGCACTTATAGTCCGATCCCAGGTCTTCCTCGGTCCACCCCTTGGTGCAGTTCCCTCCACAATCTCAGACCTGCATCTTTTCACCCAATTTTGTTCATCCATTCTCTCCACATGCCCATACCATCCCAGTCACTTGTACGCATCTCCTCGCTAATACTCTTTATACCTAAAAGTCTCCTCAGCTCATCATTGTTATTCTATCCTGCAGCTTGGCCCCACACATCCATCTCACCATTCTCATCTCATTACGTTCCATTCTGTTGACATCCTCTACTTTAACGGCCCATGTTTCTGAGGCATACATCATTGCACTTCTAACACATGAGGCATACACCTTTCCCTTCAGGGGGAGAGGCATTCTTTTCATGGTCAGAATTGGCAGAAGTTCTCTAAACTTCCCTCAGCCACATCTAATTCTAGCGACAGTGGCCCTACCAACGGTAGAGATGGTATCTCCTAGGTAACAAAACTTGTCCACCAGCTCCAATGACTCGTTTCCAAAATTTCACAGCCACAGGATCATCATTTAACACTAGCTCGCCCTTGCACACTACGCACTCAAATTTCTCTATTTCTGACATATCCTTCGGCAGGGGTCCTTTTATTCTACTACAGCGCTTACTCTCATGGTGCACACAACATTGATAGATGCTACACCGAATCGAGTTAGCGCCCACACTCTTTCCACACACTGCACATGGGTATGCACCGCTCTTTTCGACATTGCCTCGTCTCGATCTACAATGCATAACCTTAGTTTTGTTAATATTGACTCTTAAACCCTTGCTCGCCATGCCCTCTCTCCATCTTCTGAATTTGGCCTCCGCATCTTGCACATTGTCAGCTATTAGGACTAAATCGTCTGCATAAAACGGTTTCCACAGGAGTCCGGATCTAAAATCTCTAGACAGTGCCTCCAGGACCATAATAAAGAGGAGGGGCTTTACACTGAACCCTGATGAACTCCAAGACGGACTGTGAACTCCCCACTCAGTACACCTTTCACCCTCACCGCAGTTCGCGAATCCTCATACATCTTCATTATCACACATACCAGCCACTCTTCCACACCAAGTTTCCTCATAGCCCACTGCACAACATCTCTAGGCACCCTGTCAAAGGCCTTCTCCAGGTCTACAAACACAAAGTAAAGATCCCTGCCTTTTAGTAAGTATCTTTCCTGTATCTGCCTGACTACAGTGGAATCTCGTATCTAACGAATAATAGGTGCCGAAAAAATCGCGTTAGATCCAGATTCGTTAGATATGAATACATAAACTAATGGGAAAAATGGTAATTGGTGCCAAAATTTATACCGAGTCCCCATTTTCACTATTTTTACCCTTCCGAGTGCTATTTTGAGACATAAAATATATTCAAATAATGTAATACCTGTATATTAATTATCAGAACAAATAATAATAAACCAACCTGTGAGTGAATAATGAGGTGTGTAGGTTAGACGATGTCTAGGATATCCGAGGCAGGGAGGCTAGGCTACTGGGATGCGCACTGTCCCCTCGGGAAACCCAGTTATTTTCACTATCTCACAGTTCTTTAGGCCTTTGTCAATTAGTTCAATCTATCTATCTATCTATATGCTCAGGCCCAATCCCCATTTTGGGGGTAGCCGACTCAAGACAGAGCAAGAACAGGGAAAACACAAAAACAACATAAAACAAAAAATAAACACAGATAAAAAACACAAACTCACACACATCCAGGTCACCCAGGAGAAGACCCAGAGACCAGGGTTACCAAGGTCGCTCCAGCACTCCCCCGGCCCCTGACCACCCGGAGAGGTTCCGATCTCGGCAGGCAGACATGCAGCGGAGCCAAAGCCACAAGCCCTCCCACCACACTTCCAGGCACACCCTTCATATTAATCGTCCCCCCAGGCCAGGCGCCTGATGGACTATTATCTAGTCGAACTTGCGCCCGACCCCTTACTCCAAATGACCACGTGTTCACTCAACTATTCACAAGCATTCTCCATTCACTCCTGTCCACCACCACTTCCCCTGCCTGATCTATAGTCATTCCTCTATCATCCAAAGCCTTTCTTACACAGTCTCTCCATCTCAATGGGGTTCTTCCTGCCCTTCTATCTCCCCTTGTACCTGACTCACATATTCTCTTTGTAAGCCTTTCATCTCCCATTCGTTCAACATGACCATACCAGCTCAGCACCCTTCTGTCCACTCTGGCTGACAAATGTTCCTGCTGCCCCACTCTCCTACGTATCTCTTCATTCCTCAATCTGTCTCTACGAGTAACTCCACACATACTCCTCAAGCAGCTCATCTCCATCACATCCAGCCCTCTTTTCTCCTTTTTCTTCAGAGCCCATGTCTCAGCCCCATACATCACTGTTGGCACAACAATTCCTTGATACAGTGCACTTTTTACTTTCACTCCGAGATTTCTTGTCTTCCACATACTTCCCATTGCTCCGAAAACCTTCCTTCCTTCACACACTCTCTGTTTTACCTCCACTTCCATACCTCCACTCCTGCTTATCGTTCCTCCTAGATATTTAAAACACTCTACTTGTTCCAATATTTCCCCATCCAGCCTCACATCTAGATTCACCCTATGCTCTCCCCTATTACACACCATTACTTTACTTTTATTGACGTTCACCTTCAGTTTCCTCCTTCCACAAACCACACCAAACTCTTTGACTACCCGCTGCAGTTTCTCATCAGAATCCGCCACCAATGCTGTGTCATCAGCGAACAGCAACTGATTCAACTCCCAATCTCTACCATTCTTTCCTACTAAACCCAATCCTCTTCCCATAGTTCTCCTTTTCACCTCCCTCACCACACCATCCATAAACATATTAAACAGCCATGGTGACATTACACAACCCTGTCGCAAACCTACCTTTACCTCAAACCATTCACTCAACTCACCATTTCCTACTCTCACACATGCTCTGCTCCCTTCATAAAAACTCTTAACTGCTTCTAACAAATTTCCTCCTATTTCATAAATCCTTAACACCTTCCACATTGCTTCACGGTCCACACGATCATACGCTTTTTCCAAGTCCATAAAAGCCCAAAATATCTCCTTATGCTTCTCTAAATACTTCTCGCATAACTGTCTTACTGCAAACATCTGATCCACGCACCCTCTTCCCCTCCTAAAACCGCACTGTTCTTCTCCTATTGCAACTTCCGTACACTTTATTATCCTCTCTATCAACACCCTGCCATACAGCTTTCCAACCACTGACAATAAACTAATACCTCTATAACTTGAACACTCCTGCCGATCTCCCTTCCCCTTGTACAACGGCACAATACATGCACTCTTCCAGTCTATTGGTACCATTGACACAACAAAGCACACATTGAAAAGTCTCACCAACCAATCTATTATCACATCTCCACCCTTCTTTATACACTCCACAGCAATACCATCCAAACCTTCTGCTTTTCCCGCTCTCATTTGTTTCACTGCTTCTTTCACCTCATTTTCCTCAATCCTTTCATTCATTCCCTGCCACCTGGGTGGCCTGGGTAACCTATCTCCATCCACCTCTGCTTCAATCACTGCTTCTCTTCCATCTCTTGTATTTAACAAAGATTCAAAATACTCGGCATATCTTTTCCTCACTTCAACTGGTTCCACTAGTAATTCTCCATTTTCATCTTTCACTGACTCTTCCCTCTTTTGTCCTCCTTTCCTTACTTTATTTACCTCCTTCCAGAACATCTTCTTTCGTTCTTCAAAATTCTCACTCAGCCTTTGGCCCCACCTTTCGTTTGCATCTTTTTTCGCTTCTCTAATTTTCCGTTTTGCCTCTCTCCTTGTACCTCTCCCATACCTCAACACTACCATCCTGTAAAACCCTCTCAAACCCCGCCAAAGGCGGCTTTCTAGGGCCTTTCCTAGCTGATGCTGAGAGGATTGGGTTCTAGTCATGTGGTGATGGGCTGGTCTATTAGAGTGAGAACTGAGCAATCTCTGCCATACCCATAGCTTACTCTGACTGTTCCTTTTACTTATATATTTTCTAGATCTCAAGTGACGGCGTCTCTAACGTGGATTGACCTCCCAATCTACCAAGATTGGAAGCCAAAGCGTCACATTTTTCCCTTGCCCCTCAACTTTCTCTTCATAATTGCTGAGGGACACAGGGCCCTGGGTGGGGCTTTGGTTTCCCGGGCATTTCCGCACCCTCCTCAGCTCCCCGCCATGGAGTGGCTTCGGTCACCCAGGCTTTATTGTGGTCGGCGGGGAGGGTTCTGTGGGGGCGCTCGGTTATGGCCTTGGCCTTGCTCAGGGCCTTGGGGCTGTTCGGCCAGGCAGCTTGGGGAACAACAACAACAACAACCCTCTCAAAACACTGTCTCTTTTCCTCAACTGCCTTTCTCACCGTATCATTCCACCACTCGCTTCCCTTCCTGATACCTCTGCCTCCTACTTTCCTTTTGCCGCATACTACCTCTGCACTTGCTTTCACTCCTTCCTTAAACTGTTGCCATTCAACCTCTACTTCTCTCTCTTCCATCTCTCTCACTTCCATCCACTTTTCATTTAGTCTTTCCTTGTACTCCCTCTCTTTTTCACTCTTCTCTAACTCACTAACTTTTATTACCTCTCTTACTTCACGCTTGTCTCTTATTCTCCTGTAACTCTTAACTCTTTGCTTTCCTCCACCAGGTAATGATCTGACATACCTCCGCCTCACCTCTCATCACATTCACATCCAGCAGTCTACACAATCTTTCCCTTGTCACCAGCACATAATCCATCAATGCCCTCTCTACAATCTCTCCCCTCACAAGTCTATGCCAAGGTGTACTTGTGTATACGCCTTTTTTGAAGAACGTATTACCTACACTCAATCTACACTCTTCACATACATTTTTCAGTCTTTCTCCACTCTCGTTTACACCATCCACACCAAAACTACCGATGACTCCCTCAACAGGCTCATTTCCTACCCTAGCATTTAGGTCCCCTAAAACTATAACATTTTCATTTTCATCAAACCCTTGTAGACAATCTCTCAAATCCTCCCAGAAACCCTCTACTCGTCTAACTCTCTTTCACTTCCTGGTCCATACGCACTTACAAAAACCCACCTTTCACCCTTAAACCGCATTCTCACCCACATTAGCCTTGATGACACCTCTTTCCACTCTTTTATAAACTCTCTCAACTCCTTCACAATAATAGCCACTCCTTCTTTCCCCCTGACTCCCTCGTCTACTCCAGACTTTCTACCTATCACGTTTCCAAAATCCGCTTCTCCCTCTCCTTTCATCTTTGTTTCATTCAGTGCAAGGACATCATACATCCTTCTTTCAAATAACCTTCCAATATCCTCTCGCTTCTCATTCGTGCTACATCCACGCACATTCAAAGCTCCTATTCTTAGGGTCCGGGACCACGAACGCGTTCCCTCGCCCCTATCTCTGTCTCGTTTTTTTGGTAGATTTATTTAAGGGGAGAAGGATACCAGGCCCCCCGCCCCCGATCCCCTTTAGCCGACTTCTACGTCTCGCCGGAGAAAAGCGGTGGTGGAAATTTCTCACCCCTCCACCACAGAGGAGGCTACCTGCACCAGAAAGTGGCGGGCGTTGGGGTCGCCGCATCCCTACGCCATTTGAAAAAATTAGAGATGCAGAAGGAGAAAAAGATAGAAGGGGCTATGGGAAGTAGAGGACACCAACCCTCACTCTGACAAAGGGTCAGCCCACCACATTAGTTCAATCACTTTCGCTTTATCCTCTGCCGTATATTTATTCAGTTTTTTTCCAACACGCGTAGCCCTCTTCACTGGAACTTTTGTCTTCCTTTCATGCATGTTTCCATTCTCACCACTCCCTTCTCCAGTACTTGATGCTTGGGTTGACATCATGAAAGGCGTAACACACCACCAACTTCGGAAGGTAGAACAAAATGTTGGAGCGAGACGAGCACAACTTTAGAACAGGTCAACTATGGCGCCGCGCAAACTGGACTGACCTGAACAGTGGCGGGGAGGGAGGGGGGAGGGAGGGACGCTAGGTAGCGTTTAACGCATCAGCAATTGGCGGGAAATTTTTAGGGATTGGCGGGAAATTTGTAAATTCAATACCGGGCACCCAGAATAATTGCCGTTAGATATGGATTTTGGTTCGTTAGATTGAGATCGGGTAGAGCTCCAATAGGGTCGTTAGATGCAAATTCGTTAGATCAAAATGCGTTAGATGCGAGATTCCACTGTATGAAGATAGCATCGGTTGTACAAAGTCCTGGGATAAAACCAAACTGCATATCATCAATGGAGATACTTTGCCTGATCAAACCCTCAAAGACTCTCTCACAGACCTTCATGATTTGGTCAAGTAATTTCAGGCCCCTGTAGGCTAATTATTTCTATCTAGCACCCCCTTTTCCTTTGTATATATTTACGATTACATTTTAGTACCAATCCTCCTTTGTATATATTTACTATTACACTTTCGTGCCAATTGTTGGGGATTTTCTCCTCTTTAATAATGGTGTTTATCATCTCAGTGACTAAGCTGATACCAGTCTCCCCAGAGGCTTTTATCATCTCAGCAACAATGTCAGAGCACCCTGGAGCTTTACCGTCCATCATTTTATTGATTGCGTCGCTCACTACAGCTGGTGCTATCAAAGGATAGTTTTTAAATACTAAGCTGTTCCTTATCCCATTCAAACTCTACATTTAGCAATCGTTCATAGTGTGCCTTCTATGCTTCTCTGATTTCATCTTCTGCATACGCAATCTTCCTATTATCGTTTCTAATTCACTGTTCACCTATAATATCCCTACTGTCATTTTTAACTCGCCTAGCTAGGTTGAAGATTCAATTGGGATTGGGGAGGCAAAAACGTGTCAGTGGCGGGAAATTGGGTGACAAAATGGACTAAATGGCATCTCTCCATACTACCACATCTTCTAACCGTCCCTCTACTCCCCCCCCCCCCCCTTCTCCCTCATATTCTCCCCCCCTTCCTCTCTCTCTTTAATAATAATAATAAAATTAACGGTTTATTCACAAAAGCAGCCCGAAGGCTGAAAATATACAAGGAAGTTGATACATACTGTAGTTACATGAACACAACAAGAATGTTAAAAGGTTTAAAAGTTAAAACTAAGAGCTAATCAGTATACATGTAGAATTAAATTTAGATTTAAAATAAAAAGGAGAATGAATCAAAATTAAATTAAAATTAAAATTGACACAGGAGCTAACAGGCTAATTTACAATCAAAAATATGTAATTTATTGATTGTTTAACACCTTAATTATTGAAGGAATGGCGCTGTTCTTGTAGCGGTCAGTCCGTGGTGCTTTGATGGGGACAATACGGTTGAAGTGGCGAACAGCGCGTAGAGGAGGGGTGTTGGGCGATAGTAGGTGCCGGTGTCTGGGGTTGTTTAGTAGTTTGCTGGCTAACTGCTGAAGGTGTTGTTCGTAGAGGTTAGATATGGCGAGGACGTTAATTAGGTTATACTGTATGCATCTTGGTAAATGGTGTAGTTGGCCCCTAACATTATTATGAGTGCTCTCTTCTGAATTTTTTCTAATTTATTTCTTTTGGTTAAGTTGAGAGAGGATGACCAAACGGGTGAAGCGTAGCAGAGTTTGGGTAATATAAAAGATTTGTATAAAGTAGCATGTCATCTCTGGGAACCCCTAGTTGTTTCAGGGTGTGTAACATGTGTAGCCGATAAGAAGAAGCACTAGCTATGGTGTTAACATGTTGATCCCAGAGTAGCTTTTGCTTAAGGAGAACACCAAGTAATTTAGTGGACTGAACTATCTCGAGGGTGTGATTGCCTTTATGCCCTCCCCCGTGTTCCCTCCACTACCTCCTTCCCCCTCAAATACCTTCCCCTTTTTGTAATCTCCCCCTCCATCCTTCTACCACCACCCCTTCCTCACACACACACACTCATGTGTGAGTGAGACGGCCAGTGGAAGCGCGTTGTTCCTCCTGGGAGACCAGCCAGCCTTTCCCTGGGCAAAATACTGGTTTGTACATTGGAAGCGAGTGGTGGAATGATACGGTGAGAAAGGCAGTTGAGGAGAAGAGACATTGTTTTGAGAGGGTTTTACAGGATGGTAGTGTTGAGGTATGGGGAGGTACAAGGAGAAAAGGAGAGAGGCAAATCGGAAAATTAGAGAAGCGAAAAAAGATGCAAACGAAAGGTGGGGTCAAAGGTTGAGTGAGAATTTTGAAGAATGAAAGATGTTCTTGAAGGAGGTAAATAGAGCAAGGAAAGGAGGACAAAAGAGGGAAGAGTCAGTGAAAGATGCAAATGGAGAATTACTAGTGGTAAGAGTTGAAGTGAGGAAAATATATGCTGAGTATTTTTAATCTTTGTTAAATGCAAGAGATGGAAGAGAAGCAGTGGTTGATGGAGATAGGTTACCCAGGCCACCCAGGTGGCAGGGAATGAATGAAAGGATTGAGGAAAATGAGGTGAAAAAAGCAGTGAAACAAATGAGAGCGGGAAAAGCAGAAGGTTTGGATGGTGTTGCTGTGGAGTACAGTATATGGAGATGTGATGCTAGATTGGTTGGTGAGACTTTTCAATGTGTGCTTTGCTGTGTCAATGGTACCAATAGACTGGAAGAGTGCGTGTGTTGTGCCATTGTACAAGGGGAAGGGAGATCGGCAGGAGTGTTCAAGTTATAGAGGTATTAGTTGTTGTTGTTGTTGTTCCCTAAGCTTTCTGGCCGAACAGCCCCGAGTCCTTAAGGAAGGCCATGGCCACGGTCGGGCTTTCCCACAGAGCTCTCAAAGAGTGTAAATTGTGTTGTTGGCGTAAGTGGTTGTGTGAAATGCAGTCTTCTATGATGTGTTTAATGGTATGGGGTGCTGTGTTACAACCCGGGCAGGTGTCGACGACGGAGTCATCCAGTCTCTTCTGATAGCTCAGAAGAGCTGGATGGTGTCCGCATCTCAGCCTGGCCAGGTGGTCTCTGTCCTCGCGAGGAAGGGAGGATTCAGAAGGATGGATTTCGGGAGGTCGTGCTTGCAGCTGTGTGTTATCTATGAGTGAGTGGATGGAACAGCGAGTGATACGAGTGTGGATGTGCTTCCGGAAGTTGGTTTGGGGTGGGCAGGGAGGGAGAGAAGACAGTATTCGTGTGTGATAGCGTGTGCTGGGTGTTATTTTGATATTTCTTGGTGTCTGTGGGTGTGTTGCCATGTAGTGTAGTGGGTGGTATTGATTCGTGGAGGCTGCTGCCAGGAATTGAGTGCCTCTCATGTCTAGATGATCTTTGACTGAGGACTTTGGTTTCTTGATGTAGGTGATCTGTGGGTGTAGTAGCTGTGCATCCTGTGATGATTTTCAGGGCTTAATTTGAATAGTCTGTATGGTCTTATGATGTGTTTCAGCTAGGTTAGAAGCCCAGGCCGGGCTTGCGTATTCCATCACTGATCTTATGTATTGTTTGTAGACTGTGGTGGTGGTTTCTTTGTTCTGTCCAAATTTTGTGTGGGCAAGTGATCTGAGGGCGTTAAGTCTGGGTGTCAGTTTCTTTTTTGTGTTTGTGCTGTGCTGTTTAAATGTCATTTGGGTGTCGTATGTTACTCCTAGGATTTTGTGTGTGTGTGTTAGGGGTGTGTTGTTTATGTTGAGTCCCGGGACGTAATCGTGCTCTCCTGTCCAGCTTGTGAGGAGGGTTGCAGTGGATTTAGCTGGGGCTAAATTGAGTCTGTTTGTAGTGCACCATTCATGTAATGTGTTGAGATAGTCTTGAAGGAGTCTTGTTGCTGTATTTACCTATTTGTTTTACCTATTTGTAGTATACAGGAGTTGAGCTTTTTAGGCTCGTATTGTCCCGTTTCCTGAGTTACAATTATCTAACTTTGCCTTAAAAATATGATTGTTTTTGGCACACACCACTTCCTCTTCCAACTGATTCCATTTACTTATACTTCTGTAAGGGAAACTATACTTTCTCACATCTCCTTTACATCTTCCTTTCATTAGCTTATATCTATGCCCCCTAGTTCTACCATTATCTTTCACAATATAACCCTTCTTGTCCACTTTTTCGAGTCCTCTCACACATTTGTACATCATAATCATATCGCCTCTCTCCCTCCTATCCATTAGAGATGGTAAATCTAATTTCTTTAATCTCTCCTCATATGGTAATTCTCTCAGTTCTGGTATCATCCTAGTTGCAGCTCTCTGAACCTTCTCCAGCTTCTTTATATGCTTTTTTAGATGTGGTGCCCACATCACTGCCGCATACTCCAGTCTTGGTCTCACCAATGTTTTTATTATTTTCTCCAGCATCTCCTCGTTTATATAGTTAACCCTTAAAGAGCGGCGCTCGACTTAAGTCGTGCACCAATTTGCAGCAAGTTAGGAGCATTATTAAGGCTTTTAAAGGGTTAAAATCTAGTGCAAATGGCCGGGAGCACAGCGGGCCATACAGCCGACTCCCAGGGCTTACCGCCGCCCATTAACTCATGTTCCCTGTGTTCTCAAGAGGCTGGCAGTGTAGCCAGTAGTGAGCATAGCTGGGAAAAATATGCCGAAATACGCTAAACTCCCATGTTACTGGTATCACTGTATGAGAACCACGAGTGGTACGTAGCTCGTTCTGGTCTCATTTTGAAGCTTTTAGCGCCTATTTTTTTGCTAAATAAATTTTTGTTCATGCAGATACTTGATTGATCATTCAGGAGGGCCTGAATATGCCCAAAATAGCCCAAAACACCCTGCTAGACAAGGGTTAAAGGCTATTTTTATTCTGTTTAGCAGTCCATATGTTTCTCCCACTATCTTATTAATATGATTCTCAGGTGAAAGATCACCCCTAACAGTTATCCCTAAGTCCTTTTCTTTCTCTGATGGGTTAATAGTGTTTTCTCCTAACTTATATTCCATATGAGGCCTTCTTTTACTTACTCCCATTTCCACTACATGACATTTATTTGTGTTGAATTCCATTTTCCACTTCTTGCTCCATTGATCTATCCTATCCAAATCCCTCTGTAATTCCCTACCACTGTTTTCATCTTCTATACGCTTCATGATCTTGGCATCATCTGCAAACATATTCATATATGCATTTATATCCTTTGGCATGTTGTTAATGTATATTGGAAACATTATGAGAGCCAGCACCGCTCCCTGCGGAGCTCCTGTGTCTGGGTTTTGGTGCGTGCTTGTGAGTGTTATGTCGTCTACGTAGGAGGCTATGGTTATTTGGGGTGAATTTGGTGTATTTATATCATGCATGTACAGATTGAAGAGTGCGGGCGACAGGACGGATCCTTGCGGGACTCCGTTTGGGAAATTTCTAATGCTAGATGACTGACCGGCAAAAGATACGTGTGCACATATTAGTTTATTGTCAGTGGTTGGAAAGCTGTATGGCAAGGTGTTGATAGAGAGGATAATGAAGTGTACAGAAGTGGCAATAGGAGAGGAACGGTGTGGTTTTAGGAGGGGAGGAGGGTGCGTGGATCAAATGTTTACAGTAGGACAGTTATGCGAGAAGTATTTTGAGAAGCATAAGGAGATATTTTGGGCTTTTATGGATTTGGAAAAAGCGGATGATCGTGTGGATCGTGAAGCAATGTGGAAGGTGTTAAGGATTTATGGAATTGGAGGAAATTTGTTAAAAGCAGTTGGGAGTTTTTATGAAAGGAGCAGAGCATGTGTTAGAGTAGGAAATGGTGAGTTGAGTGAATGGTTTGAGGTAAAGGTAGGTTTGCAACAGGGTTATGTAATGTCACCATGGCTGTTTAATATGTTTATGGATGGTGTGGTGAGGGATGTGAATATGAGAACTATGGGAAGAGGATTGGGTTTAGTGTTGTTGTTGTTCCCTAAGCTGCCTGGCCGAACAGCCCCGAGTCCCTGAGAAAGGCCATGGCCACGATCGGGCTTTCCCACAGAGCTCTCATTGAGTGTAGATTGTGTTGTTGTTGTTGTTGTTGTTCCCCAAGCTGCCTGGCCGAACAGCCCCGAAGCCCAGAGCAAAGCCAAGGCCACAACCGAGCGCCCCCACAGAACCCTCCAGGCTTACCACAATAAAGCCTGGGTGACCGAAGCCACTCCATGGCGGGGAGCTGAGGAGGGTGCGGAAATGCCAGGGAAACCAAAGCCCCACCCAGGGCCCTGTGTCCCTCAGCAATTATGAAGAGAAAGTTGAGGGGCAAAGGAAAAATGTGACGCTTTTGCTTCCAATCTTGATAGATTGGGAGGTCAATCCACGGAAGAGGCGCCGTCACTTGAGATCTAGAGAATATATAAGTAAAAGGAACAGTCAGAGTAAGCTATGGGTATGGCAGAGATCGCTCAGTTCTCACTCTGATAGACCAGCCCATCACCACATGACTAGAACCCAATCCTCTCAGCATAAGCTAGGAAAGGCCCTAGAAAGCCGCCTTTGGCGAGGGGATAGCTCCCCTATTTCAACCCCTTTCGGGGTTGGGCACCCGCCATGATTGTGTTGTGTTGATTGTGTTGTGTAGATTGTGTTGTTGGCATAAGTGGTTGTGTGAAATGCAGTCTTCTATGATGTGTTTAATGGTATGGGGTGCTGTGTTACATCCCGGGCAGGCGTCGACAACGGAGTCATCCAGTCTCTTCTGATAGCTCAGGAGAGCTGGATGGTGTCCGCATCTCAGCCTGGCCAGGTGGACTCTGTCCTCGCGAGGAAGGGAGGATTCGGAAGGATGGATTTCGGGAGGTCGTGCATGCAGCTGCGTGTTGTCTGTGAGTGAGTGGATGGATCGGTGAGAGATATGAGTATGGATGTGCTTCTGGAAGTTGGTTCGGGGTGGGCAGGGAGGGAGAGAGGACAATAATTGTGTGTGATACCGTGTGCTGGGTGTTGTTTTGATATTTCTTGGTGTCTGTGGGTGTGTTGCCATGTAGTTTAGTGGGTGGTCTTGGTTCGTGGAGGCTGCTGCCAGGAATTGAGTGCCTCTCATGTCCAGATGATCTTTGACTTTGAGGATTTTGGTTTCTTGATGTAGGTGATCTGTGGGTGCAGTAGCTGTGCAGCCTGTAATGATCTTCAGGGCTTTGTTTTGAATAGTCTGTAAGGTCTTATGATGTGTTTTCAGCTAGGTTAGAAGCCCAGGCTAGGCTTGCGTATTCCATCACTGATCTTATGTATTGTTTATATACTGTGGTGGTAGTTTCTTTGTTGTGTCCAAATTTTGTGTGAGCAAGTGACCTGAGGGCATTAAGTCTGGGTGTCAGTTTCTTTTTAATGTTTGTGGTGTGCTGTTTGAATGTCATATGAGTATCATACGTTACTCCTAGGATTTTGGGTGTGTGTGTATGTGTTAGGGGTGTGTTATTTATGGTGAGTTGAGGGATGTATTCGTGTTCTCCTGTCCAACTTGTGAGCAGGGTTGCGGTGGATTTGGCTGGGGCTAGATTAAGTCTGTTTGTAGTGCACCAGCCATGTAGTGTGTTGAGATAGGGTTGAAGGAGATCTGTTGCTCTTTTTGGGTCATGGTGTGTGCATGTGAGTGTTATGTCATCTGCATAGGAGGCTAAGTTTATTTGGGGCGTATTGGGTGTAGTTATATCGTGCATGTACAGATTGAAGAGTGCGGGCGATAGGACGGATCCTTGTGGGACTCCGTTTGGATAGTTTCTGATTTTAGATGACTGACCGGCAAAAGATACGTGTGCACATCTGCCTGCTAGGAAGTTGGCCAGCCACCTTTTTGTGTTGTGCATGTTTGTGTTGTAGATTTTGTTTGGTAGGTTGTGGCGGGGGATGGCATCGAAGGCTTTACTAATGTCGAGTGTGGCTAATAGTGATCTGTGTGGTGGTCTAGCTGAGTTGATGCCGTCGAAAGCTCTTTGTGTAAGGTCTGTGAGAAGAGTGTTTGTGGAGTGCAGTGGCCTAAAGCCATGTTGTGTTGGAGCTAGGGGTATGTCAGGTGTAATTAGTTGTAATACAAGGCGTTCCATGACTTTGGAGGGGGAGCAAAGGAGTGTGATGGGGTGGTGCGAGGAGGGTAGCGGGGGGTCTTTGTTGGGTTTGGGGAATGTGATGATGATACCATGCTTCCAAATGTCTGGTATTGTGTTGTATGAATAGCTGTAGTTTGATATGTTAGTGAGTGCTTGTATGCCTTGTGGTCCCAGGTGTCTGAGGTGTATGTTGCTTATGTTGTCTAGGCCACAGGCGGGTGAGTGCTTGAGATTGTTGATGATATGCTTTGTCTGGTGATTGGTGAAGGGTGTATAGTCAGGGTCTGTGGGGAATTGTCTCTTACGTCGGATGACACGTCGGTCGTCTTTGTGAGGTTTTAGGTGGCTGACATGTGAAAAGTGATTGATGAGAGTGTTTGCTTGTTGTTTACATGAAGGAGTAGAGTCTGTTGTTGTGATTGTAGCATGTGATTGTGTTGTGTTGCTGTTGGAAAGTGTGATGCTGTTTAGTGTTTTGTAGAGTTTTTTGGGGTTTGTTTTGTGATCAAGTGTTTGTAGGAAGTTATTCCAATTTAGTTTTTGTTGTTCTTGTATTTTGTTGTTAGTTTGGGTGTTGAGTGCTTGAATTTGTTGTGTGATGTCTTGTGTGTGGGGTGCTGGGGAGTGTTTCAGTATGTCGCGTTGTCTGATGAGGTTTTGAATTTCTGGTGTGAAGTTGGGGTTGTGTCTTTTTCTTTTACCTCTTGGAATATGTTTCTTGTCAGCGTTTTGGATAGTTTTATTGAGTATGTGTACAGCATTGTTGATGTTAGTGATGGGTGTACTGTTTAGAGTTGTGAAGTGTTGTTCTGTCTCATTTGTGAATGCTTCCCAGTTAGCTCTTTTATAATTAGTGTATGTGTGTTTGTGGCTAGCTGGGGTGAGTCTGGTTTTGGTGGTGATAATGATCGGGAGGTGGTCAGAGCCTAAGGTTCTGACCACCTTCCAGGATGTTGTGGGGGCGAGTTTTGGGGAGCAAAAGGAGATGTCTGGAGATGATGGGTTATAGAGGGCTTGGTGAGGAATATGGGTATGTTGATGGATGTCGTTAAGGATGATCAGGTTATCGGTTTGGTTTTGTAGTACCAGCCCTCTGTCTGTGTCGGGGTTGTCGACAAACCAGGCCGACGTCTTGGCGTTGAAGTCACCACCCAGGATGATGTGTGGGGTGTTTGTGATGTGTTGTAAGTGTGGTCTGTATTCATTTGGTACTGTAGGGGATGTTTGGGGAGGGATGTATGTGTTTATGATGGTTATGTTGGAGTTGTTGCCAGTGCGTATTTTAATTGACTGTATTTCTGTTGTGTTATCATTTGGGGGGAGGAGGGATTTGGTTTGTACACTGGTTACTATGTATGATATTTCTTTGTGTTTCTTTGAGTTTAGTAGGAGGGAATGGTAGAGATTGGGAGTTAAATCAGTTGCTGTTCACTGATGACACTGCGTTGGTGGCGGATTCTGAGGAGAAACTGCAGCGGGTAATCGAAGAGTTTGGTGTGGTTTGTGGAAGGAGGAAACTGAAGGTGAACGTCAATAAAAGTAAAAGTAATGGTGTGTAATAGGGGTGATCGTAGGGTGAATCTAGATGCGAGGCTGGATGGGGAAATATTGGAACAAGTAGAGTGTTTTAAATATCTAGGAGGAAGAATAAGCAGGAGTGGAGGTATGGAGATGGAGGTAAAACAGAGAGTGTGTGAAGGAAGGAAAGTTATAGGAGCAATAGGAACTATGTGGAAGACGATAAATCTCTGAATGAAAGTAAAAAGTGCAATGTATCAAGGAATTGTTGTGCCAACAGTGATGTATGGGGCTGAGACATGGGCTCTGAAGGAAAAGAAGAGCAGAAAGCTGGATGTGATGGAGATGAGCTGCTTGAGAAGTATGTGTGGAGTCACTTGTAGAGACAGATTGAGGAATGAAGAGATGCGTAGGAGAGTGGGGGAGCAGGAACATTTGTCAGCCAGACTGGACAGAAGGGTGCTGAGCTGGTATGGTCATGTTGAACGAATAGAATATGAAAGGCTTACAAAGAGAATATATGAGTCAGATCTATAGATCAGGCAAGAGAAGTGGTAATAAATAGGAATGAATGGAGAATGCTAGTGAATAGATAAGTGTAAACGCGGTCGTTTGAGAGAGAGGGTCATGCGCTAGTTGGACTAGATAATAGTCGGTCTGTCGCCTGGCCTGGGGAGCCGGTGGTAGTAAAGGATGCGCCTGGAAGCATGGTGGGCGGGCTTGTGGTGGTAAAGCTTCGCTGCAGGTCTGCCTGCGGAAATCGGAGCCTCTCCGGAGGATTTGGGACCTGGGAATCATTTGATTAGGACCCCAAATGGTCCTGGGTGTCTGGTTACTTCTGGAAGACCTAGATGTGTGTGATTTTGTGTTTTGTTTTGTTTATCTGATGAGTTGTGATGTCCCTATTCGGGCTCGGTCTCAAGTCGACCACCCCCATAAAAAAAAATAAAAAAAATGGGGGTAAGTGCCAGAGTATATACATACATACATCAATTGCTTGCCTTTGTGACATCCTTAATTTATTTGTACTATAAATGTAGATTAATTGTGCTAGTGGTCATGTGTTCATGCTATGCTCACAGGTACCTACCTAATAGCACTATTATTTATTAGTGAGTTGTATGTATTTTATACAGTACTATTGTTAATGTATGTATATGCTCAGGCACATACCCCATAGCTGGGGGTGGCCGACTCAAGACACAGCCCTAACAGAAACAACATTTATAGTTTCAATTCTATGGGTCCGGGACCACTTTCACAATCCGTCGCCCCTTTCTCTGTCTCGTCTAGTAGGTGAATTATACAAGGGGAGGAGGATTCCTAGCCTCCTGCCCCAGAAGGAAAAGTAGGACAGTAAAAGAGACACAGAAATGGCTAAGGTTGGGTAGAGGATGCCAAACCTCACTCTGGATAGGACCAGCCCTCACCCTATTGTTAACATCTTGTCAAATTGCAAATTTGTTTGATTAAGCCCTCACCCCATTGTTAACATCTTGTTAAATTGCAAATTTGTTTGATTAGACAATTTTGACATAAATTGTAGTTTCTTTATTCATACAGAATTTAAATGAATTTACCAGAATGTCCTGAACTTCCCAAATTGACTAATTCCTTGAATATGACTAGAGTACATTAACCCCTGGTTCCCGGAAGGGCTCTGAGGCACCCATAACAAACTAGGGCCCGGAACACGGATGGGCTCTTGAGCACCGTAAGCTTGAAAGCCTGTAAGCTTGTTTTGAAAGGCGTCCGTCTGACGCATATAAACACAGCCGGTCGGAGCGATGCCGCGCACCTCCAAACACAAGAAGAAGAGGCGTCGTTTGTTATTGTGTGGTCTGCTAAGCCAAATTCAGTAGTGAAAAGTGTGTCATATTGCTAACATCGCCTCGAAACTCGCTCCACGGAAATCGTCATCACAACTGAACCAGTTGACTTAGAGAGCTCTACTCAACGCCAGTCTACAGGTATGAAACACATCTACGCTTGGAGATGTGTGGAAATTCGATAGCAGTTAAAATAACAAAGATACGGTAGCCTAGGCATAGACGTTTTTCGGCCAAAACCCCCGGGTTTCGGGGAATATTTATAGAATGCGTAACCGGTCTGTGAGGGTTAATATATGTGCGACTAATTTGCTTGGGAAGCAAATTCACTTATTCATATAGTGATGTAAATTCTATGTGGTGCTTTTGTGTTCTTTTATTTCAAAATTATGTTTTGCTGAAGCGTTATTTCCACATTGTGATTTTGAGAAGTTCTTTTGTCTTTATATTGTGTCGTTCCTGTTTTGGTTTGTTTATTTTGCAAGTTTTACGTTATAATGTTTGTTCTGATTAACTTCAGTAGTTGGCTACTGCCTGAAAATTCACCATACAGTACAAGAATTACTGGTAGGCTACAGTATTTTCATGTCAGATTGTATTAAAACTGTCAATGAGATAATGATTTATTTTAATGAATGTTATGCATATTGTTTAAATTATTTTATGTACTGTACAGTAACTACTGCATCTTTACAGCTGTTATACTGTATACAAATATTTTATAATTACAATTGTTTTATAATTGATGTAGTTATTGATTATTCAAAATTCTTACTTTTGGCAGGTTTATTCTTTTTGTTCACAATTATTTTTATCCAAAGATTTAGCTAACTAGTCAATACATGGATAAAAAACACCATCTGAGGAAGAATACTTTATTGACAACATTTCGCAGATAGCTTCATCAGGTCACTAACAAATACTGGTACATAGGATGCCTTAAATATCCGTCAAGACAGGTGGCGGGGGAGGAGTGGGAGGGAGGAAGGAGGCAGGACATGGAGGGGGTAGAAGCATGGGGGGAGGGGAGGCGGAGCCTAGATAAAATACATCAGTAGGAATAAGCAAAATCAGTCATACAAACATGCGTACAGGGTAACAACTCTACTAGTACAAATTAATAATAATAATTATTATTATTATCATTATTATTATTATTATTATTATTGTTATAATTATTTTTATTAATTTGTACTAGTAGAGTTGTTAGTTAGTTATGTAGAGCAGATTAACCAGACCACTGAGCTCCATACGGAACTCTCATAGGTCTGGCCGTTGTTACCCTGTACGCATGTTTGTATGTCTGATTTTGCTTGTTCCTACTGATGTATTTTACCCATATCTAGGCTCCGCCTCCCCTCCCCCCATGCTTCTGCCCCCTCCATGTCCTGCCTCCTTCCTCCCTCCCAACCCCCACCTCCCACTCCTCCCCCGCCACCTGTCTTGACGGATATTTAAGGCCTCCTATGTACCAGTATTTGTTGATGAAGCTGTCTGCGAAACGTTGTCAATAAAGTGCTCTTCCTCAGATGGTGTTTTTTTATCCATTCTGTCTACTTTTCAAGTACCACTCAATAGTCAATACATATTTTGCAGGTTGGCACGCTGACTTCCCCGATTGTGAACTTTTCCAGCCATCTGAAATGATAAATAAATTGGTTGAGGAAGGTAAGCTTGGGATCAAGTCTGGTGAAGGTTTCTACAGCTACAAAAAGTAAATCTACAGAAGCCCACTACTTTTTAAGAATTGTTACTTCTAGAAATATTAATATTTTCTATACAATATTTTATGCTATTTGTATCTGTCATATTGTTTATGAACCTGATTTGTTTACTTATTTATATATATTCATATATCCAAGCTGTCAATGCAATAGTTTTATATATACTCAATTACTCATATATCCAAGCTGCCAATGCAATAGTTTGTAATAGAGTATTTATGCCAATAAAAGATATTTTGTTTTACTTGGTATATCTATTCTTTTCCTGCATTATTTTGTCATTAGTATTGTAGTTTTACAGCTTCACCATTGCTCACCTGGTAACAAGGTAACATGACATGAACAGAATATTTTTAGTTATCTATCTCTATATTATATTTTTACCTATTTGTCTACAGTGAACCCTCAAATTACGTGGGGGATGTGTACTGTGCTGTCGGCGCGTAGCTTCATTTGCGCTTACATGGAAGTTAAATATAAATGGGGAAAATAGGTATTGGTCTGGCTTCGACCGAAAGTTGTACTATTTCTACCTTTCATCACCTAAAAACCACATATATATAACATATTACTGTACAAAGATGTTTTTATAACATGAATTAAAAAAAAAATACCACACAAAATACATTTAATGTATAAAAGTAAGACACAAACGTTAATGAACTCACATTGGTAGTGGTTAAGCAACGCTGATGTAATGGACCTGCGCCATCGATCGATACCACTGCACCCGAAACGGATCGAGCGAAATAATAGGCCTAGTGGTAAAGTTTTGAGTAAAAAAGTGATACACCCTGTATATATAGTACAGTAGTGTCAAGTGCGATAGTTCAATAGCTCATATACATATTATGGAATTTGCTTCACATCATTTAGCCAGGGGAGAGCAGTAAGCTTTGAAACGACTTTCGAGAGAAGTGTAAACAATCTCGCCTCCAACTCCTGAACAGAAACAGATTTTCCATTTCCAATTTTGTTTGGTCAATAATTGATACATGCAATGAAAAACGAAGAACAGTCATTTAATAGATTTATAATATCCTGGTGTGCTTTATTGATACATAATAGTTTGGTACGGGAGATGTGTCTCTCTCCACAGTCAACTGTGACGACGTCGGAGGGCCCGGCGTCACGCCAATATGGCCGCCCGACACTCAAACAGATACGAATAGACTCCCGCTCGGCGCGGAGCCGCGTACATTTGAATAATGGAGCGTATTTTTCGATTTTTTACCTCAATTGTAGTTCAAGCGTAGCTTTGATTGCGCATATTTTGAAGGTTCACTGTACAGTATTTACTTTTATAGGGCAGGGGGCTACGAATCCTCCACCCCTTGTAAAATTCTCCTACTCAACGAGACCGAGAATGGGTTTGAGGGAACGAGAAAGTGGTCCCGGACCCTGAGAATATGAACTTTAAATGTTGTTTCTGTTTGGGCTCTGTCTCGTGTTGGCCACCCCCAGCAATGGGGTATGTGCCTATGTATATACATATACAGTATACAGTACTGTACATACTTTTATAGATGTACCCTGACCACCTGCCTTGTCGTTGATGCCGCATGTTCGATTGGTAGCCCCAACCCACCTCGCTCAACGCATCAGTATCCACCCAAACCGTCGGCGGTGGGGCAGTCCAGGGCACTACTGCTGAGAGCATGCCCTGAGCGACCCAGTTTCCCAAGTGACGGTGTATGGCGCGCGGGATCGGCATTAGCCGATCCGAGGGGGACGGAAAAGCCTTGTTCAGTAAAATTAGGCGGTGTTGCCTGAGCCTCCCTAAGGGAACGGTCAGTGTGGTCCAATTCAGAGATGATAACTTATCTAGATTGTGTTGCATATCGTCAATTTGTTCTTTTGCGAATACGCTATTTGCAATTTTTGTATCGTCAGCACATTTTGAGATTGTACAGGTGAGACCCTCATCTATGTCGTTGATGTCAATTAGAAAGATAATTGGTCCTAGTGCCGATCCCTGGGGTACCCCGCTACTTACATTGGTCCATTTAGATGCCTTACCGTTTATGACTACTCTTTGCTTTCTGTCGCTGAGCCAATTTTCTATCCATTTCAACACACCGTCTTGTATTCCATGCGCTTTTAGTTTTAGCAGTAAACGTTTGTGGGGAACTTTGTCAAAGGCCTTTTGAAAATCAAGGTACAGTATATAATATCTACAGCTTTACTCTCATCGTAGAGCTTGAGGATATCGTGGAAGAAGTCTTAAGAGGTTTGTTAAACAGGAACGTTTTTTACGAAAGCCATGTTGAGTATCTTTAACCCTTCCTCCCCGGGCTGTCTTACCAAATGACGGTCGCCCCTACCCGGGCGATATGGCTGAAAAACGTCTAGGCCTAGGCTACTGTATTTATGTTTATTTTCACTGCTAGAACTTTCCCACTCATCTATAATTGTAGTGCGGTTTTCAATCTGTATTTTGGCATTGAGTAGAGCTCTGTAAGTCAACTGGTTCAGTTGTGATGACGATTTCAGTGGAGCCAATATTGCAGAGATGTTGCCAATATGGGGGCTTTTTAGACACTAATTTCGTCATAACGTCAGAACAATAACATTGAGGAGTCTTCTCCTTCTTGTTTTCGGAGGTGCGGTGACGAACGCTTGGGTTTGTTGACATAAGTCGTACGCACGGCGTTCGGACCAAGCTTAATTAGGCTATTAAGCTCATGCCTTAGATAAGGCATACCGGGTAGCGGCCCTTCTTTCGTGCTGTCCTTACCTAAGGCAGACTGGGTAGGAAGGGTTAAGTATGTTATTTTCCTCTAAGTGATTTACGAGTCTGTCTCTTATGAGTGTTTCTAGTATTTTACATACAACTGAGGTTAAGCTAATTGGACGATAGTTACAGGGTAGGGATTTGCTGCCTTTTTTGAATATCGGTGTTACGTTGGCTAGCTTCCACTGATCAGGCATAGTTCCAGACTGCAAGGATTTATTGAATAGCAATGTCTGGTTTGGAGAGCTCATCCTTAGCTTCCTTTAGAACTCTAGGTGAGATTGTATCAGGTCCGGGCGTTTTATTTACCTTGAGTTTATCTAAACAATTCAATACTTCTCTCTCTGTAACAGTGATATTGCTTATAACATCTGAATTATCAATCTGAATCGGCGATAGTGTAGGGATATCACTGAGGTCTTCGGTTGTAAAAACTGATGCAAAGAAGGTATTGAGGGCATTACTCATTTGTACTTCGTCTTTGGTGTATTCTCCATTTTCATCGACTAACGGTCCAACAGTTGAAGTAACTACTTTTTTCTTTCTGATGTAACTATACTGTTGAATTCTTTCGGGTTTGTTTTACTTTGATTCGCAACATGTAACTCCAGGGTCTTTTTACTTTGCTTTATTAACTTTTTGGCTTTGCGTCGTAGCTCTACAAATTTCACCCGAGAGGATCCAAAGCCTGTTTCACCAGTTTCGTGAAGATCCGCAGCGCGATGTTGAGACCGAAGGGAAGTCTGTCGAACATGAACACACGATTGAACGGCCAAGAAGCGCTGGAACCGAGAATGAATTGGAACGTGCCAACACGTATCCTTGAGATCCAGCGACACCACCCACGACAGAGGCCGCAGTACCAGTCGTACCTGGTGTGCCATCAGCATCCGAAACCGCGTGTTCACGATGTACCCGTTGAGGGCCGACAGATCTATCACCGGCCGCATTGGGTCGCAGTCCTTCTTTGGAACCAAGAATGCACGAGAGATGAAAACCCTATGATCGGGTTTCACCTCCGTGACGACCTCCTGCTTGTGCATTGACACGATCACGGTGGCCACCTCCGAAGACAGAGGCCGGTGACGGGGACAAGATCTGAGTGGGGGCCTGGACTTACATCTCCAGGTTAGACCCCTCCTGGAAACTTTTCGCCCCCACGTCCCTCGCAGCCATCGAAGGGCGCGAGGACGAAAACAACCAGTGGGAGCTCCCTCGATGAGTTGAGCGACCCTGTCGGCGAGGCGAGAAGGAGAGAGAGGAGGAGACCGACCTGGAGAGACTACACGTTTTTTTACGTGGAGGACCCTCCTGGACGGCCCTGGAAGTCCTGAGTGCCACGGTGACTTCCCATACCTCTCTCCGCCCCCCCCACACTTCGTGAGACCAAGCCAGACAATTCCCGCAAAATTGCGGAGCCGAGACGAGCGTCTGAGGCGACACTGAATCAACCACGCAATAATGCGGGACCGAGGCGAGCTAGGTCTGCGCCGAAAAAGCGAATAGAGCGTCTGAGACAACACCGAAACAGGCAGCAAGAGCGGGGATCTCCAAGCTTGTGCCCACAAGCTGAGCTGTGTCTTCCAAGAAACAAATGCCCAACTAAACCCGGCCTAGGTAGTTGGGCAGCAAGGAAGACACACCAGGGGAGATCAGGCCCATCCCCCAGGAACCACCCATCCCACACACAAACACTACAAAGCGAGCAAAGCCGCCTCATATTTGTGAATTTTACCCCGAAACGTAAACACCTACAGTAGGCCATGAAAATTATGAAAAACTCATCGGGGTATAGCCTAGACCTGAATGATATAACAAACTAGGCTACCAATAAGCTAAACCTATCCCCAAAACTAACGGAAAAGAAATTATGTAAAGTGAAAGAAAACTAAAACTACGGGGGTCGCCAGGCGACCCCCGAAACCTTCGGTATACTATTTCCACACGCAACCTCCATATGACACACTTTGGAGCTCATTTCACATGCGTCCTAAACCATGTAGCATCTGTCTAACAAAAAGAAGGCCAAAGAAACCGAAACTCACCAGCGACAGGGTGGATTAAAGAACACAACAAATATCAACTTTAGCATATGGCGGCACGGGTGAAAATGATGAAGGAAAACGGGCGCTTGCGCTCAGGTTCGACCGGTTGTCAACACCTTTACAGAACTCGGGATGGGCATCAGCTGTAACTCTGGTAAATTCCTTTTTCTTCTCTTCTATGCTTTTTTCACCTTCGGTGGTAATCTTGGTTAGTGTACAACGTCTCCTAGAGTAAGTTAAAGAATAGACTATAGACGTTTTCTTATTTCACCGTGGTTGGGATGACGACTTTGCAGTCATTTATGACAAGTCGTTACTGCAATTAGGTTAATAGCCTTGATGTTGGATTTGCCAAGACTACTAATAAATAAATAGGAATGAATGGAGAATGCTAGTGTATAGATGAGTATATACACAGTCGTTTGGGAGAGGGGGTCAAGCGCCAGTTGGACTAGATAATAGTCCGTCAGGCGCCTGGCCCAAGGAGCCGGTATATATGAAGTGTATGCCTGGATGCATGGTGGGTGAGCATTGTGGTGTGCTCTGCTGCATGTCTGCCTGCGGAAACAGGAGCCTTTTCAGGAGATCTGGGACCTGGGAATCTTAGCTGGGGACCCCAAATGGGCCTGGGTCTCTTGAGTTTTTCTCCTGGGCGACCTAGATGTGTGTGAATTTGTGTTTTGTGTTTGTTTTGTTATTTGTTATGTTGTGTTATCCCTTTGCGGGCTCTGTCTCGAGTTGGCTTAACAATGATTATTTCTGTTTTTTATATTGTGACTTAATATTTGTGTCGTCCCTGTTTTGGTTTGTTTATTTTGCAAGTTTTACATTATAAATTATAACTTTAATAATGTTAGATATCAAATTTACAAATAATGTACTGTATACACATTTTTGCCTGCCTCTAAATAATTAATACATATTTCCTTGCAAAGTACTGTGCATCGTGACATAGTGAGGAAACTAATTTTTTTGGCCCACTTCTGCATGCCCATTTTTGCCAAAATGAAATTATATTTACAATAATTGAGTATTATTTAACTCAAGTGCCAAACCTATGAAATCAAAACAGTCCCATGGTGCCGGGGAATATTAAAATTTGTTATTTAGTAATGGTTCGCTCTGTCAATGACGTGAGAGCCTTGTATATATAAGGGCTCCCCGGGTACCCCCGTGAGGGTCCCGGAGAAAGCGTAACGCGACCCCAAATATTTAAAAGTGCATCCTAGGGTGAAACCCTTTACTTAGTTCCTAGGGAACGTCATTAAAAATAAAGCTATTTAAAAAGAAAAAGAAACATTTTGGTGTAAAAATAGTAGATTTTAAAAGTACTGTACTAGTTAATCATCTAGCGCGCCGTTATACAGTCTTACATTGCAAGCGTCCGCCAGCCGGTCACGCTGGGTATAAACGTCCTCCTGGTGGTCGCGTCCCGCGGCATAGGATGTATTTTTTGTGGTGCTCTCACTTTGTGCTTCTTTTCATCTGTTTTGCTTCCTGCTGCCTCTATAAGTAAGGAGGCGTCATAGATAGGTGTTTTATATTGAGCATTTTCAGGGAGAGCTAAGACACGTCCGCGGGACGCTACCACTTGCTACTACCATTTATTCCAATATGTTTTATTGATTATTTCTTTCTTTCTCTTCCTTACATTATTCTGTTACATCATTTAGACTATGTTGTAGTTGTTTTTCCCCAGGCTGTCTGGCCGAACAGCCCCAAGGTCTCGAGCAAGGCCCACGCCATAAACGAGCGCCCCCACAAAACCGTCCCTGCTTACCACTAACAAAGCCCGGGTGACCGAAGCCACTCCAAGGCAGGGAGCTAAGGAGGGTGCGGAAACGCACAGAAAACCAAAGCCCCACCCAAGGCCCTGGGCCCCTCAGCAATTATGAAGGGAAAGTTGAGGGGCAAGGGAAAAATGTGATGCTTTGGCTCCCAATCTGCCAACTTCTAGGTTGGCAGTAGGGAGGTCAATCCACGGAAAAGACGCCGTCACTTGAGATCTAGAAGATATACAGTGTATAAGTAAAAGGAACAGTCAGAGTAAGCTATGGGTATGGCAGAGATCGCTCAGCTCTCACTCTGATAGACCAGCCCATCACCACATGTTACTATGTTACTTAGTATGCCTCTCTTAATATTTATCTAGGTTCCGTTCGCTGTTGTCTAGCGGTAACCAGGTTTTCGAGAATATTTATCCTCAGCTGTTTTTTTAGGAGTCCTATTTTCGATGTTTTTATCATTCCAACTCTATTTCCATGACAAATTCCTGTTAATCGTTGCATTTCTTCTTTTGCGTCATTAATAAGAATTCTTTTTCATCACTACGCGTATTTTGCTGATAGCCTAACTTTTTACCAATGACGTCGTGCTTTCAGCTCGCTTCCTTGATGGCGGACATTGTTCGCTCGCGATGTTTTTAGGTCTAATACCGAAATCTCTAAATAATTCTAATTTTGTTCATACTGTATTGATATTTTTGCTCCTTTGAGCTTTATCTTATTTTTGTTTTATAGGCTAGTTACTTTACTAAAAAGTTATTACAGGTATTTTGAAATTTTGTGAGATTTTATTATTAATTAGACTTAAAATGTTCATAGTCACTGTGCCTTTCAGATATTCTGTCTTTGTCACAGGGTTGGTGAGTTTATGTTCTATTATGATGTTTTTGTCTATGATTGTCTTCACGATACGAGCCACCGTAGACCCATTTCAGAGTAATTAAGATATTTTAGGCTCCGGGCCAGCCCTCATGTTGGTCAATGATTATTTGAGCCTCACTCCGGTCCCACTTTGGGTCGGCTAGTGATTTTAGTCGGGGCTCTTATTCACATCTCCGGTCACTAGGAGATTCCCGCGTTCTCACTGAGTCCGGGTTGAAGCGGAGTAGGCTGAGGAAGGGGGCCTCTTAGATTTCTATAACATTGCCTTCTCTGCCGGAGTTCCTCAAATCATATACAGTAAACCCCCGATATTTTGGACTCTTTTTACTCGGAAACCCGTACAGTGGAGCCCCCATCCTAGCTGCTAATCGGTTCCGCAGAAATAGAGCTAGGATTGAAACAGCCAAGATCGGGGCACTGTTCTTATGGGGAAAATTCAATCGGTTCCGTGCTCATGCCAAAATTTGGTGTTTTTCTATTTTTTGCCTACGAAAACATGTTTTATTGTACACAAATTAAATTTTATGCATTATACTGTATCATATAATACACCATAGAATAAGTTTTTAATAACTAGAAAAAAAAAGGCACAATATCTAAACAATTACCGCACTTTTTCCCAGTGTTAAGCTATGAAAACAATGTTTTTTGTCTAGGCTACATCAAGTAGCCTAGGCCTAAATCTTATGCATTGTAAATAATAATGTAGACATGGCTAAATGACAGTCCTAACCATAAATACTGTAGATTGGGGCGTTGTTTCTATCATGCGAAATTTTTTAGGCCTACCCTAGGCCTAGGTTCTAAATTCGTCCAACCACCCCTCAAGTACCCATTTCGCCCCAAATACATCCAATAAATACATATTATGAGGAAAAGACGTATAAATACGTATTATGAGAAGATTACTTACCACACAGATTTTATTATAAATCATTGTCATATTTAGCCTAGCCTAGGCTAACATCGTCTAGGCTAGGCAATTCAATCGCTTTCGTCCGACATGGACTGGTCTTTGCTGTGTTTTGAGCATGAAATTCCTTCATTGCTACCACCAGGCCAACCATCCCTATCACTAGATGTACTAGAGGTTATAATAAATGCGAGAGATAAGGGGTTCAGGCACAAAAAGGCTTGCAAACAGTTGTTTTGTCAACACAGATACTACCTAAACTGCAAGCGTCTGCTTAGTGATGACGTCATACAAAGATGGCGGCATCTTGCGCATTTGACGATCGGATCTCGGATTTCGTCTCTAAACGGCAAGCTACTGGCAGATTCTTTCGTTATGTTAAAACAAAATTATTGTTTTTGTTTGTTTTCTAGTTTTATGTCGAGTTTTTCGTTATTTTTGCTATTTTTTCGGGTTTCGGCTGGGATTTTGATGCGAGGAATGAGGCTTTTGGCGCGAGAATTGAAATGGGGAATATTTGGTGTGTGGTGCGAGAATTGAATCAACGAAGACCGGTGTAGCTAGGATGGGGACTCCACTGTACTTCTCGGAATGGCATCGGCCTCTCGGAGATGTATACCTCGTACTATGTCATAATATGTCTCGGAATGAATTTTCCGGTTTAGTCGGTTTTGTGCTTTCCCTCCTCACTCGGACATTTTTCCCTCTTATGTACAAGCATCAAAACATCTAAAGACATGAGGTGAGCCTATCACAATTTTTGCGAGAGATGAGGTGCAGTGGAGGTTCTCCATTTAAATTGTTTTGATAATGTACTAGACTTTGTCGGCCTAAGTCACTCCGAGCGGACTTTCAGGTGCTTTTTAACCCTCCAGCCCCGGCTATGTATTATATATATATTCCCCGAAACCCGGGTGTTTTGGCCGAAAAATGTCTACGCCTAGGCTACCGTATCGTTGTTATTCTGACTGCTTCCGCATTCCCGTGCATCCCCAAGCGTAGATGTGTTTCTTACCTGTAGAATGGCGTTAAGTAGAGCTCTCTAAGTCAACTGGTACAGTTGTGATGATGATTTCATTGGAGATAACTTTATGGCAAAAACAGCCACTTTACACTACTTTTCGATACTTAACAACAACATACAGGCACACACGAACAAGCGACGTACTCCTTCTTGTGGCCGGAGATGCGGGGCGTCGGTCCAACCGGCTGTTGTTTACATGCGTCGGACCGACGCCTCGCACACCAAGCTAACAGGCTTTCAACCACTGGGCGTTCAAGAGCCCTTCCGGGCAGCTTGGGTATGCTTTTTTATGGGCATTCAAGAGCCCTTCCGGGAAGGAAGGGTTAATCAGTCCCCCGCACCTATTAAACAACACAGAGTTATTTTTCCGTCAGTCATTACCGGATAATATCTTCAATCCGGGTCCTCATACTTTATCCGAGTCCTCACAGTAAACGAGGACACTTTTTAAGAGCTACTAACCATTACAGTAACTTCGGGTGCTCTAGCCCTTATTCTAGAACACAGCTTCTATTTCTTCTCCGGGTCATAAACCCCGAGTACTATTAAACGTGACTAGTCAAGGATCTCCAGGTTATCCCTGTACCCTTAGATCATCCTTCAATGTTGTTAACAACATTCAATCAACTCCAGGTCCCAGACACCGAGTTCTACCAACTAGAATCATTCATCAATTACTGAGTAGGACATAAAACTCTGGGTATTCAATTAATAATAAAGTTAACCCTTTCAGTACCGTAGGATACAGTAATAAAATTCCCCCCCAGTCCCAAGCAATGTGGCCAAAATGGCAGGAGAGACCACCTTTCCACCTCAAGTTATAAGGCAAGACTGGCTCTCTCACCCTTCAGTGGGTCTTATATAAGCCGAGAGAGAAAAAAAAAAAAAAAATTACAGGGTTGTACAGGCAGTTACAAGGAAAGTACATTACTGACGACTATATCTGTCGCTGGGACTGGGGAGTTACTTATCTACTGACGACTATAGTCGTCTCTGGGATTGGAGGGGTTAACAGTCCTAGAATGAAGAAATTCAGTTCGGTATCTACTAGAATCACGTTCAAGATTTTTTTTACAAAACTTGTCTAATCTCAGCATAGTGATAAAGATAACTCAGTTTAAAAACATAGTGTGTTAACCTTCATTAAATCAGTGTTTCTGATAATATTTATGCTCCTCCAGAGTGGGCGAAGAGGTGCACTACGCTTTCCGGTTTCAAGGCTACCCTCGCAAAAGCCGAAGCCAAAATGTCCCACCTAATACAAGCACTCATTCGCTGCCCGGAGCTTCCACCGGAAGCCGGAGTGAGAGACCCTGCTCGCCTCCATTCCGCCTCACCCTCTCCTATTTTCACATAACCATAAGGGTAAGTCTGGGCTACTGTTTCAATATCCGGATACTATAGAAACACCGGGGATTCATCCGGGCAACCAATTAAAACTCTGAGTAATCCATAACTCCGAGTAACTTATAACTACTGGTTCAGTATACTGTACTACTAATACAACATTTTACAAACTTTTATTCCTAAATTGTGGGACAAAGTCATGGTATATTACCTATCTTATTAGAACAGTATTTGAATTGCCATTATTAACCTGTTCGATCTTGTCCATATGTATTAGTCAGATTTTACTTTGATTTTACATAAATGACAGATTAAAATTTATTAGTGGCCCCTCCATCATTGACGAACATGCCTATTACATAAGGCATCCTCTTCAAACACTAATCCGCCGTAGTTTGAATCTACCGCGCAGAGCATTTAAAAACTGAGGAGCCTTCATCATGAGCGCACGCGACCTCACTCATGGCTTCAGTCATTATGAATTGGGTTCTCACTACGAAAAAACTTCGTAAAAAATAAAAACAAAAAGAAAATAAGAATAACTATCTAATAAGCTTTCCATCATATCGTGGATGTACTTGTGTGGATTTCTGACCAGACGCTGATTCAGGCGTCATTCCTCCTTCTCTGCTCTGCGTTCAGCCTGCCCGGACGTGTCTCCCCACGCTCCGCTGATTCCGCATTTGTTGCGTCCCTAGTGAGTTTTTTCTCATTTGTTTACTCCGGGATGTATCGAGTAAGGTTAGGATATGCGTAGCAGGAGTGTCCTGGGCTGGTTGCCCGCAGTGCAGTGTATTTTGGGGCATCTATTTCGGATGTTCCCTCGTGGTCCTGTTGTGGACATGTGAACTTTTTCACAGTTAGTTAGCTTGTGTTGCAGGCGGCTTTCATTACGCGTTAGTTATTGCTGCCTTTTATCTGTCTGATGAGGTAAGCTTTGCTTACTGACGTTCCCAGCGTATTTTTCTTCACTTAGTGAAGTTTTTTCTGGGTCCCGAGTCAGTCTTCCCTTTGCCGGAAGTATTTGCTACAGTGGTGTGTTGGCGGTGGTTCCTGTTGTGATATTTCCAGTGTTTTGTGTATATTTCAACATTTATTATGCCGTCTACTTAGGCCTAGCCAGCCACGCGTAGCTTTTGCCACATGTACAAGTGTTATTGTTTATTATTTATAAATATGCCCTACTGTGTCATGTGTATCCGGGTTTTAGTTGTGTATTGGCTAATTCCTCGGACTATGTGTTCCTGGTTTAGTTGTGTATTGGCTAATTCCACGGATTATTGTGTGGACTTAGGTTAGTCGTGCGTGGCTTCCTTCGTGTCCGTTGTACGATCAGATGGTGTCTGTTCGGGGTGGGTTTCCTTCCGGCGGGTTTTTTCTCGGTTTCACCATGAAAAAAACCCGGCCGAGAGCCGTGTTGGGCCACACGTGGTTTTCACACAGGCTGGTATTCCCGGCGATGAGGTGTCTGTGGCTCTCCAGGACTGCGTCTCTGTTGGTACCTGGTTTCAGGCACCCTTTGATTCCCGGCGGAATGACTGTACCCATCTATAAAACGCTGTTCATACGAACATACGTTATGTAGTTTTTCTACCAGGTATTACAAAAAACCACATGAAAAACCTAGCTGTGTTAAGGGCTTTCCTCCCCGGCGATCTTTTACAAAGAAGTGGGGACAGGAACTTATGGGGTTAACTTTTTGACATCTCACCCGGCGGGTGTACCTTGGTAGGGTGGGATGAACAACTAAGTCAATTAGTTCATTAACCATTCCATTTTAAGTGATACTATATGTATCGCCGCCTTTATACTTACGGCAATTGAAGGTTCAATTAGGGTTAACATCGTTTTTCACACCCGGGGGTGCTCCTAGGTGGAGGAAATAAGGAATTTACAATTCAATTTAGAGTTAAGCACTTAATTTAGTGATACAATTAGGTATCGCCGCCTTCAACCTTACGGCGATCTTTTTGTGACAATTCGTTAGGAATCAGATCTCGTGTCAGCCCGCCCTGTGTTATTTTACTAAAATATTTCAAGGGCCGGCGTCTTTATGGGGGGTTGTTTTTTGTTCCAAAAATTGAATCTTAAGACAGTCACCACCAGAAAGACTATAATCGCCATGCTGGACAGTTATATTATGTCAGAGGGTATTCTTCACTTTCTTCAAAAGATTTGTTTAGATATTCTGAACCCCGCCGCGTAACGAGCTGTGATCATTGTGTCATTACATCTCGTTATCCGGTGGGTTATTAACACTTGTGTGCGAACATGTTGGGTTAACCTTATGAGCATTAATTCCTGGAAATTTTCTTTTTTTCCAGAGCTGGGCTCCGGCGGACCAATACAGACCCGGCGGTAGTTCCCCACCAGTCTCTGTCATGGCTACCTCAGCCCCAGTCTTTTCTTTATGCACTACCCCTGATTGTTCCGGTATCCCTATTTTTGCGCATACCCGTTGCATAAGGTGTGTTAAATGTCTAGACCGTTCAAGGGGTCTCTGGGTTATGCGTAATTGTTCTTTTTGCTCCCAATTAGCTATCAAGGTCCTTTGCGATAATGATAAGACCGCGGCAGTAGCTTTAAGAGAAGTACGGCAGCAGATGGCAGCTTACACTACGATTGTTGCGCATAAATCACTTCAATGTGACAACGTCCCTCTTTGGGATCGATTGCTGTTTGAACACCCTCCCCCCCTAAACGTTCCTCTAGAGTCACGAGTTATAAGCCGGCGGAGACTGGTCAGGGTTCTGTATCTTCGGCTACTACACCAAAACGTCCAAGAGAGCCTACACCCCCGGCGTCCGCCTCATCGTCTCGGGAGAGATCTCGGTCTCGGTCACCTCTCAGACGCCAGTCTTCTAGTCTTGCCTCTTCACCAGCGAGTAAGAAGAGTAGGACGGAAAGTTCCACCAGTGGTCACGGCGAGGATTCCTCCAAATCTAAGAGTAGTTCTCGGTCACACCGTAGCCATAAATCCTCCAAAAAGGATTCCCATAAGAGACAGTCCTCCCTACATTCACCAGCTTCTAGTGCCTCTCATAGTACCTCTACCTCAGGCAAAGTTTGTGTTAGGCCTCAAGGGTCCAGTGCGGTGCCGGTCCCTAAAGAGGATTTACCTAGTAATATTCTAACCCTGGAATTGGAAAGTTCAGGTGGTTCAATAATTGAGAATGTTTCAGACTCCCAAGAGAGTGTAGGCCAGGGCCTCGGTGTTTGGCGGTTTGCTCAGCCAGGGTCTGACCACCCACGTCCGACTCAAACGAGTCACACAGTAGCTGATGTCCACAGGGACGCGGCGATCCCATCCTCTATTCCTGACTTATCTTGGCAACAAGGTACCCCAGCTTCGGCGGGGTCTTCTCAGGAGGATCAGGAGGAAAAAGACGAGGTTTCTATAATTTCGGAGATGGAAGGGCAAGAGTCAGGCTCAGGCTTAGACGCCGCGCAGGATAGTAATGATTCACCTGTAAGTTCATCATCTAACCAATTTGTTACTGCGCAAGAAATTAATGGGCTACTTACTGATGCTTTATCTAAATTTTTTGGCCAACAACAGGAAACCCCCACTATGGACTTGGGGGCTCCCACGACAAGTTCTACGGTACGGCCTCTGATGACTTCGATTGCTTTATCTAAGATCCCTAACCCTCCCACTCTGTCACCATCAGGGGTTACTAAGCCTGCTACGGCGGCATTGACAACTTCAAATGTCAGGGTCATCACGGACGTCAATCCACCCCCTCTAGACAAGGCGCCTCTCAGAAAGGTAGCTATGCCCTTGCTTTATGGACCAGACGAGTCATGGGTCCTTTTGACCCCCACTAACCCAGAGCTCGCCCAACCTACCTTGTCAGGGGAACTCCCGGTACCGCGTGAGTGGGTCATCCAGGGCAATAAATCAAAGAAATTGAGGGCCTTGGATATTTTGGGGAATGTACTAGACGTAAACATCAAGGCTATACCTAGTTATTATCACCAAGACTATTTTGTGTATGCTACTAAACCAGCTTTACCCCCTGCCTCAGCTTCAAAACTATTTTCAGACTGGTCTAAGCTGGATGGGTTTAATGATATTAAGACTGTCAGCTCTTACTCCTGAACTTGATTTACAGACCGTCACAGACGAAGCAGCTAATCCAGTTTTGAAGGTGGGGCAGTTGGGGCCAGGACCTTGGGTAGATTGGGAGATAGAGGCTCAAAATTTGCAACCACATTCACTTCTAAATCTTCCCACCAGATCCCTCAGGACACTCATTCTTGGTTCTCCATGCCGGTAGGTTCTGCCGGCGGAGTCCCAGCAGCCTTGTTTTCTTTCCTAGCTGCCCCTAAGATTAATCTTTGTGAGCTAAAAGACCCCTTCACTACCCCTACCCCTACTCACCTAGACAGAGAATTTAGGCTAAGGGGGAAAGCTTTTCGCCTGTTCTCTCAGTACATAGTTTCTCAACAGGTGGCTAAGTCTTTACTACGGTCCACTCAGGCAATCGCAGACGCGGATGCCAGAAGATCGGTTGAATTATCCCGGCGACTGCTCCTCCAGTCGTCAATCCAATCCTTGGGTGACATACGCACCGCCTTGCTTGAGGCGGTACGAGCAAGACAAGATCTCAGAATGTCTAGTTCGCAAGCTACCTGATCGCATTGCGAATCAGGTGATCATGTCACCAGTGCTTACTCCCTCTTTAATGTCCCCTGAAGTGTGGCGAACGGTGTTCAATATGGCACAGGCCGTTAAGCACAGTCCCACTCCAGCTAAGAAACCTGCATTTAACTTCCCCAAACCTAGGCCAACTGCTAAAGCTCAGCCAGGGGGATCTAAACCCTTTCTTCTGCCTAAGTCCTCCCACTCCCCCCAAGGTCAGTACAGGCATAGACAGAGTCGGTTTTCAAGTCAGAGAGGACGCGGCCAGCATAAGCCAGGTCAGGGCCAGTCTTCGGCCAACACCAGCCAGCCGGCAAAGCGTCCAGCACCACCAACCCCACCATCAAAAAACTAAAGTCTCTCTCACTCCCGGTGCCAACCTTAAGGCCGGAGGACCCGAGGGTAGTACAGCCGGCGAACCCTTGTCTGCTAACTGGGTCGTTCCGAATGTGTTACCAAGCATGGCCTTTAAACACTTGGGCACGGATGGTGGCACGCAAGGGCATCACTTGGCAGTGGCTCCGGCGACCTCGCTTACGTCAGCCGACAACGGCGAATTTTGTTTCTTTAGAGGTGGAGTCACTGGTCCAGGAAATGATTGCCAAGAATGTCATCATCCCGGTCCCCCCAAATTACCCTGTATTCACGTCCAAACTATTTTTGGTTCCCAAAAGGGACAGTGTTCAGATGAGGCCGGTCGTAGACCTGTCTTATCTGAACCTTCACATTCACAACGAATCTTTCAGAATGTTAACAGTACACCAAATCAGGCTAACACTTCCGCCGGGAGGTTGGATGTGTTCACTAGACCTGACAGACGCCTATTGGCACGTCTCGGTCAACAAAAGATTTCAAAGGTTTTTGGCCTTACGGATCAGGCACCAAAATTTTGTTTTTCAAAGGATGCCGTTCGGCTTGAACCTAGCACCTCGATTATTCACGAAATTAGTCCGGCAAGCCCTGATACCATTGTTAAAACAGGGGATCAGAGTGTTGTGGTATCTAGACGACTGGCTGGTAGTGGCAGAGACACAACACTTATGCATAAAACATGTCAATATTATTTTAAATCATGTCAAAACTCTAGGCTTCAAGGTAAATCTGGTAAAGTCAAACCTTGTTCCCTCACGAGTAATTCAGTGGATAGGGCTGGTCTGGGACACGGCCGCTCTCACTCTGAGTCAGAGTGTGGACAATCGCAACAGGTTTCGCAGGAAACTGTTCATGTTTCTTCACAGTCTGACTACGACGCGGAGGGTCTGGGAGTCTCTGGTAGGCTCTCTCAACTGGATTCAACTAACTGTCAAGTTGGGCCGGTTGAAAGTAAAACGATTAATATTGGAAGGCAACAAATATTTCCCGCTCTTACCGGCGGAAAAATTATGGCCCATCCCGAAATTAATCCACACCTTGCTAGCGGTCTGGGCAAAGAGGGAAACGTTGCACTCAATAATGTCATGGACCTCTCCTCCACCAACGGTATGGGTAGACACGGATACGTCAGGCACAATAGGGTGGGGATTTCAGTCAAATCAGGGGCACCAGGGTCAGGGGCTTTGGTCCCACTTAGAAATCTCTCACATCAATGTCAAAGAATTACTAGTCCCCTTGTATTTCCTTCAGGCTCACGGGCCGGCGTTACAGGGCAAGTCGGTGGCCTTCAGGATGGACAATCTGAATGCAGTTCACTGTATTCAGAAACAAGGATCAACGAGGTCAAGGAGGTTGCTAAACGTGTCGGAAGAGATTTTTACTCTCGCCAACAGACTAGACATTTACATTCACGCATCTTATCTCCCAGGCGTAGCGAACGTCTGGGCAGACGCTCTGTCCCAGAGACAGAGCACGACAGTAGAATGGGAGCTCAAGCAACCCATTTTCAACCTAATGATTGCAGAGCTCTCCCATCCACAAGTGGATCTTTTTGCATCCGAGGAGACTCACAAACTCCCTCTATACCTCACCCGCCGGGCGAAAACGCCGGCAGGGGGGCCAGACGCCCTAGTGACAGACTGGAACAGATGGAGCTCCATCTATCTGTTTCCGCCGCCAGATGCGTCACTAATGTGCCACGTAGTGAACAAACTACGAGATTATCGAGGCTTAGTCTCGCTAATCGCGCCCCTGTGGCCGGCGCAGTTGTGGTACCAGCAATTGAAAACGTGGTGCCCGGACCCGGTGTCGCTCCCGGTCGGGTATTTCCACTTAGACACGATTGGCAACCTAGCGACCTCGCTGACTTTTGCATTATGGACATTCAGGAGGCCAAGTGGCTAGCACCATACGGTAGAGATGTGACCAATAAATTAATCAATCAATATACTCAGTCTACGAAACGACAGTATCACTCACATTGGCAAGCTTTTACTTCCTGGATCATCAGAACGGAACAGAATGTGCCGTCAGTGGCTTTAGTTTTCAATTATTTAAATTATCTGTTTGAGCAGAAACATTTATCTGTGGTAACATTAAAAAATCACTTAACTGCGATTAGAGTGCCCTTTTTAGACCTGACCGGTCTCTCCATACCGGTGGCGGAGGAAACAGGTTTTATGAGAGCTTGTTTTAAACTTCGCCCACCTCCCCGTCAGCTCATGCCTACTTGGTCTCTCGACAAAGCCTTGTCTTTACTTCACTCTCGTCTGTACCATAATACTGCAGACTTTGCATTACTCTTAAAAAAGGCGGTTTTCCTTATGGCTTTGGCCACCGGGAACAGAGTGTCTGAGCTGGCGGCGATGAGCAACACACCTAATTGCCTTAGGTTTGGCAGACTTAATGAATGTATTTACATTGCACCTTCCCCATGTTTTGTAGCCAAGAATGAGCACAGTGCACACGTGTTTTCTGAGTTCACCGTGCCGGCGTTAAAAAGGGGTAAGGTGCATCATAATCTATGTCCAGTGCAAGCTCTAACCAAATATTTGAGAGTAGCTCCTCTTAACCCCCAAGGTGCTTTATGGGTAGCAAGTACGGGTAAACGCTTACTTAAACGACGATTAGCCTCTCTTCTGGTCGAAGTTATTAAAGAGAGTAATCCCGGCGTTGTGGGTAGGGCCCACGATTTACGCAAATGGGCAGCTTCTTTACGTTTCCTGAAAAAAATTTCAGTAGAAGATATCGCGTCCACTCAGTTGTGGGCGTCTAATCATACATTTTTGTCTAGATACTTGTCAGTTGCTCTAGACAAGCCTTCCTTACCATGTATAGCTTTAAGGCAGAGGGTCTAGGTGGCCCTGCAGTCACTTTTGTGTATTTTCACGAGAAGGGGGGGGGGGGGGGTGCAGTCAGCTGACATAGGACACCCTAGACCCCGCCGGAGTATAAGAGCTGTGATACAATTTAAGGTTAATGTGATATGAAAATTTCTCAGCGAGAAATTGTGCTAGTACAATGTTAGTACAAAACAACGGTGTTGTTATAGTAGTTTTAGCTGCGAAAGCAATCTAATATTAAAATAGTGGAGATCCTTTGCAATTTACCTCCACGATTATTTTGGGGTTTATTATGTGCACATATAAACTTATAACTTGTTATTTTTGTCACCACTCGTTGAGTGGGGTGCCTTTGTACCTGCAGATCTGTGTTCAGAATCTTCAGGGTTACCCATTTTTTTGTCAGACAGGCTTCTTTGAAGCACGCACCTGCCTGAACCCCTTTTTCTTGTATATTTTTGGCCTACGCCACATTTAAATATATTTTTCAAAAGTAAGAATACTATGTGTGGTTGTTTTTATTATCTGCTTTTATAGAGTTATGATATGATTACGAATGTCCCCCTCCAGTCTTAGAAATCAGGCATGTTCGTCAATGATGGAGGGGCCACTAATAAATTATAGGTTTGACTCCTGTAAGGAGATAAAGAAAACCTAATATTTAGTAGTGGCCCCGTAATCATTGACGACTGGGGCCCTCCCGACCGTCCCCTTCCCATTCGTTGATGTATTAAGGATTTTGGTTTACTTGATATGTCAGTGAAGGAGGAATGACGCCTGAATCAGCGTCTGGTCAGAAATCCACACAAGTACATCCACGATATGATGGAAAGCTTATTAGATAGTTATTCTTATTTTCTTTTTGTTTTTATTTTTTACGAAGTTTTTTCGTAGTGAGAACCCAATTCATAATGACTGAAGCCATGAGTGAGGTCGTGTGCGCTCATGATGAAGGCTCCTCAGTTTTTAAATGCTCTGCGCGGTAGATTCAAACTACGGCGGATTAGTGTTTGAAGAGGATGCCTTATGTAATAGGCATGTTCGTCAATGATTACGGGGCCACTACTAAATATTAGGTTTTCTTTATCTCCTTACAGGAGTCAAACCTATATTATAGTAAAGCTGATTATGTATCCTTGAAAAGATATTTAGAGGGAGTAGATTGGGATCTTATTTTGAAGGAACAGGACGTACAAGGTAAATATAGTAGATTCCTCGAAATTTATAGAGTAGGAACCAATCTGTTTGTCCCAAGATATAAAACTGGAAATTTTACTAAGCAGAAAGATTGGTTTAATTTGAAATGCATTTAGGCGTGATGCGGCTTGGGCTAGATTAAGAAGAAGGAACACTGAGAGCAATCGGAATAAATATAAACAGGAGAGGAATGTATATGTTAACATAATTAGGAAAGTTAAAATGAACTATGAGAAGAACATAGTAAATAAATGTGAAAGTGACCCTAGATTATTTTATAAATATATAAACAGTAAGTTGAAGGAAAAGAAACAAATTACTAAATTAAGAGTTGATGCTAGGACGTATGAAAATGTATCGGACATGTGTGAGGTAATGAATAACAAATTGGGGTCAGTTTTTACTAGAGAGGAAGGTTTTGACGAACCACAGGCGGGAGTACTGGAGAGTGGGCTTAGTAAGATTGAAATAACTAGAGATGAGCTGTTATCTGCGATGAGAGGACTTGAAGTAAGGAAAGCTATGGGACCGGATGAAGTGTCTGCCTGGGTTTTAAAGGGGTGTGCAGAGCAATTAGTGGAGCCAGTGAGGGACATAATTCAAGCTTCCTTAGATAAAGGACAGGTTCCTGTTGAATGGAAAAGAGCTAATATCATTCCGATATACAAGAATGGAAACCCTGAGGACCCTCTAAACTATAGACCAGTTTCACTTACTAGTATTGTATGCAAGATTTGTGAAAAGCTAATTAGGAAGAGATGGATGAAAATGTTGGAGAGAAAGAAGATAATAACCCCAAAGTAATTTGGATTCAGAGAAGGGACATCTTGTGTTACCAGTTTGCTATGTTATTACAGTAGGGTGATAGATGTACTCCAAGAAAGAGGTGGATGGGTGGACTGCGTCTACTTAGACCTTTCCAAAGCATTCGATAAGGTACCACATAAGAGATTGTTATCTAAGCTTGAGACGCTAGGATGTGTCGGGGGGGAGTTTGCTGAAATCGATGGAGAGCTATTTAACAGATAGGGAAATGAGGACCAATATTAGAGGAACTTACTCATCGTGGCGGAAAGTTGAGTGGTGTGCCGCAGGGATCTGTGTTGGCACCTCTCATGTTCCTTATGTACGTGAATGACCTGCCGATAGGCATAAACTCCTACATGTCAATGTTTGCAGATGACGTAAAAATTATGAGACAAATAACAAATAAAAGTAGTTGTGAGGAGCTGCAAGGGGATTTAGATAAAATATACGAATGGAGCACCAAGTGGAAAATGAAATTTAATAAGTAAATGCCATGTGTTAAATATGGGAAGAAGTGTGAATAGACCAAATTGGGAGTACAGGATGGGAGATAATATAATTAGCAAGGCCGAAAAGAAAAGGATTTAGGGTTGATTATACAAGATAATTTGTCGCCAGAGAAACATATTAACAAGCTCTTTAGCGGAATGTATGCAATGGCCGGGAATATGAAAGTTGCTCTGAACTACTTGGATGAGACCATGGTAGCGAAAATGAAGAGTATGATTAGACCAAGATTGGAGTATGCAGCAGTGGTGTGGTCCCCGCATCTAAAGAAGCATATTCACAAGTTAGAAAGAATCTAGAGAGCAGTTACTAGATTGGTTCCAAGTCTCAGAGAACTGCCATATGAAGAGAGGCTAGACAAATTAAATCTACCGAGTCTAAAAGAGAGGAGAGAGAGGGGAGACATGATAATGATGTACAAATGCACCCGGGGGCTGGAGAGGCTGGATAGGGAGGATATATTAATTATGGATACAGGAATAACTAGAGGTCACAGCTACAAAGTAAAAAGACCTACCTGCAAGAACGATATCAGGAAGTTTAGCTTCCCCTATAGATGTATTGATAAATGGAATGGGCTGGAGGAGGAGGTGGTAGGGGCAAGGAACATCCATATTTTCAAGAAAAAATTGGATAAAAAGTAGACTGAGAGACGGGACAACACGAGCTTAGCTCAACTCCTGTAAACTACAATTAGGTAAATACAATTAGGTAAATACTATGAGTAGGTCAATAGTTTTGATATACAAAGAATCCCAGTTTATTACTCAATTAATAATGATACTGTACTTTGATCTAATCAGTATAATTCAAGACTAACGCTTGACTACCCATTAAAATGTAAAACTTGCAAACTAAACAAACCAAAATTGGGACAAGGACAATATAAAGTCAAATTAAATTATCAAAATCGCTATGTGGAAACAACGCTTACTAAAATGAAAATTATTAAATAAAAGAACACAATCCACCACATAGGGTGTACATTACTACATGAGCAAGTTAATCTGTTTCCCAAGCAAACTAATCGCACATATAACAACGCACTATAGTTAAGGAAGTAGTCAAGTTTGGGAAGTCCGGGACGTTCTGGCAAATTTTACTAAACTCTGCATGAATAAAGAAACTACATGTTAAATGTCAAAATATTATTTAAAATCAAATCTGCAACATCTCAGATAGCGGGTACAGTACTGGATTTTCGCCTCTACACTTGAGGATCTTCTTCACACTGGAGGAAGAGTGCGAGTTCCCGGGCTTCGCCACTCCGGGACCCTCCTTCAGGCGAATGGCGTCTTTGCAACAACTTATCTCCACGGGAACACATTCAGTGGTGTACTGTGCAGTACTACTACAGGATGTAGACAGTTTCCCATAATAACACATAGCCAATGCTTATTTCACATACTCCCCCCCCCCCCACCCCCCCCCCCCGGTACTACTCTCCTTGGTTGGGGGGCTTCGGGGCCGGCGACTGGGGCTTGATGGGGAAGGGCTAGGGTTATTTCCCTCCTTCTCCCCTCGAGCTTTCGTCATCAGTTTTTCTTTCCTCATTCTATGTTTTTCCCCTTCTATTCTTATTCTGTCCCATTCGGCTGTCCTCGGGCAGCCTATATCTCATGTTTCCCGGCCTGGCTAGGTACAGTAGTTGACTCCTGACCCGTTTTGTCTCTTCGGTTGCTGATGTGGACGGACTTACTTAATTCCCTTCGGTAGTGCATTTTTTGCTTCTCGATGTGATTTTTTTCTACCTTCGACCTGATCTCTCATTTTTCGCCCTGATCACTTCTTGGTTGGTGTTGCGGTGTAGCAGTTCTTGACCTTCGGCCCTGCCCTATAAGAGCTCTGATGTGGAGCTCATGTGGTCCGGCTGAACTGGTGAAATGGCGAGAAATTTCTGCGTGTTTTCACCTTCCTCGATTTGTTCCCCTCCTGCCCTTCCCTATCTATCTTCACTCGTTTAGTTATATATCTTGATCAAATCCTTCGGGCCAGCCCTATGAGAGTTCTTTTGTGGAGCTCAGTGTCTGGTTAAACTAATATTAAGAAAAAAGAAAAAAAATCACATACCGTGCATAGATCATACTAAATGATGCTTGGAATCCTCTTGTCTGTCAGTCCTGTGCCCAATATGTTAACAAATTTCATAATCATAGTTCCCCCCAGAACCAATCTCTAGCTAAACAGGTTCTTTTAACTGCATGGGATGCTATCGGATCATACATTTCAAAGATATTGAAAAAAGTCCCAACTCTGTCTGACCCAAACTCCATTGCATTTTTAGACATAGTAATTCTTCCTTCCCAGAGAGCTAGTAGGTCTGTGACTCCTACGCGGAGTAGACATCCATCCCATAGAAAACGTAAATCTTCTCCGAGTCCCAGTTCGAGAATTAAAATGTTTCCTCTTGATAACTCCCCTCAGTCTGACACAAGCACTGCTACAACAATCACCTTATCTCCGGATCATCAGCCTCGTGCTCTAATGGAGCACAGAGTCTCCAACCCTTCTCCTTCCAGACAGTCTCTTGAGTCAATTCAGTCTTCCCTGTCCAGTTTTTCGATTAAACCTTTGGTGAAAACTTCGGCAACAATCAACCCGGAAGTAATCACAATTCACGCTGATATACATCATTCGGGAGATTCACCGGTCAGACAGGGACTTACAATCACTCCTCTCCAAGACAAACTTATCCCTCAAAATCCTTGCATTCTAGAGACTGATGTACCTCAATTTCTAAATAATCAATTAACCCTTCCTCCCCGGGCTCGCCTTCTAAAGGACAGCACTGAGAGCCCGGGGAATATGGCCGAAAAACGTCGTAATAGGCTAGCCCTATCTTTGTTATTTTAACTACTGGAGAATTCACGCACATCTCAAAATGTAGCCCTGTTTCGTATCTGTAGACTGACGTTGAGTAGAGCTCTCTAGCCCTTCAACCCCGGGTGGTACACGTGTGTACCATTATGTTTTGACCCGAGGAACCTGGGTGGTACAACATTGTACCATTGCTTGCGTATGTGCTTTCGAATGGCGCGCGTAAACATTTCGTTCCGTGGTCGCTAGGTGACGCCACCAGACACCATGTACGCCACCAAAACAGTCTCTACCCTGCCGCCAACATGGATACTAGCCCAAAAAGTGATTCCCCTGTGTCCGATTCCATGCTCCCTTCGACGCCTGCCCAGGTTCGTCGCGCCCTAACGCAAAGGCACGTACAAGATGCGTTGACTCCCGGAGGTATTGAAATAGCTTTGAGGAGTTATGAATGTGGTGAAGGACAAAATAGTGTTGATGACTTGGGCAGTGATAGCTCCGAGTCTTATCAGTCTCACTATAGTGAAGATTTAGATGATCTAGACGAAATTCATCAAAGAGACGCGCAATTTGTTGGATTTGAGCATGATGATGAAAGTGACGATAGTACTGAACGTGATATAGTTGTGCAAGGTGATGAGAGTGTAGTGAGAGTGAGCGAATGGGACAGCACTAGGTCGACTGCCAAGTTTAGGTTGAGTGACACGACACCTAGCCCTTCGCCAGCTAAATCCCCATTCAAGATACGTTTTTATAAGAAGCAAGTTCTTGAAAAGGCGGCCGCGGCAGCCAGGAAAGAGGCCCTAAAACTTGGTGAGGGAGCAGTGCGTGAGGGTGCCAGTGAGGCTGAGCGTGAGGGTGAGGTTGACCCGCCATTGTCTTCCTTATCTACCCACGCCACCCAAGTTGCCCCAGACGCCCGCCATTCTTCCCCACCACCACCAGCACTGCCTAGGGTTGAGGACCCCCCACTTTCGGCCTATTTACCCCCTATTTCCCCCGAGAGGAGACATACTACTACAGAAAAGGGAAAAGGGAGAAAATATGTGAAAAAAGGAGCTACAAGTAGGCGCTCTTTGTTCGAGGCTCCCACCCCTGCCGGTCCCAGCCATACGCCCCCGCAACTTTCCCCAGGGTCCACCCCACCTCTCCAGCCTACAACAGAGGTTCCTGACGATGTATTTGACCTTGCATCCATACCTGCACCTACAGACACTGAACCAGTGCTGTCTACGACTCGTCGTAGGCAAAGGAGCCCCGAACCTCTGCATGAAGATGACAGAGCCTCACCTGCCACTCCTTCCCCACCTCGCCGACCTACACGCCGCCCACGCATCATTCGTTCCCCGCGAGATTATGAGGGGGGGTCTGAAGATGAAGGGCACCTCACAGATGACTCTGGCCATGATTACCTGGGTCCACCGTCAGGGCAAGATGACGGCTCTGACGACAACGACGATGACTTTATGGACATCGACAACCCTCAACCCAGACGCTTGGCCCAGGGCCGTCGTGCTCCTGGCCGCCCTGGCCGCCGGGCTGGGCCTGGGCGCCGTCGCGCTCCTGGCCGCCCTAGGGTACGCGCCACCAAAGTTCGTGGGCGTGCTGCCCCAGCTGCAGCTCCTCGTCAGCGTCGCCAGCAGGACCCATTTTATATTTTCAACTGGCAGGATGTGGCTGCTGATGAAGTGAATGACCCTGATGTAACCCCTTTTGATGAGGTACAGGAGGGTTCAGGAGTTACCCCAAGTTTTCCCGCAGGCCCCAATGCTCCACCACATGAGCTTTTTGAGGCATTTTTTGATAAGGAGGTTACTGAGTTTGTCATAGAGGAGACAAACAAGCACCACCAAATCCAGGTGAACTTTTTTGGCAAGGTGACCAAGGGCCACATGAAGCGGTGGACCCCAGTGACTCATCCTGAGTTCATGGTGTTCCTGGCAATCACCATGCTAATGGCTCATGTAAAGAAGCACAGGTTGGCTGACTATTGGATCACCAAAGATCTGATATCCACCCCTGCCTTCGGGAAATACATCTCTCGGGACCGGTACCTCGACATCCTCGGAGCGCTCCATCTTGTCACCAACACCGACATGCATCTCTCTGACAAGCTGTGGAAGATAAGGACGTTGTACGAGATGATGCGAGAACGTTTCACGTCATACTTCACGCCCTTCTGCAACGTCTGTATTGACGAGTCTCTTGTGCTGTTCCGGGGAAAGCTGAGCTTCAGGCAGTACATCCCCTCAAAGAGACATCGCTTTGGTATAAAGTTCTTTGTGCTGTGCGATTGCCAAACTGGCTATGTCCTGGACTTCCTGGTCTACAGCGGGAAGGAAGGGGACGTGGAAATAGACCCCCTCATTGGCTTTGGCGGAGCAGTGGTTCAAGCCATGATGAACCGGTACTTCGAGAAGAATCACGTCCTCTACATGGACAACTACTACACGTCCCCCACTCTCTCAAAGTACCTCCATCAGCGCAAGACGGGGACTGTAGGCACAGTTAGAGCGAAAAGGAAGGGCATGCCAACTTTCCCTCCTAAAACCAAGAAAGGCGATGTCTTCAAGAAGAAGTCGGGACCCATTCTGGCTATCCACTGGCACGACCAGCGGAAGGTCAACCTCCTGAGCACCGTCCACAAGGGGGAAATGGTTGAGACTGGCAAGGTGGATCGCCGCACCCAAGTCAGGGTGACCAAGCCCGATGCTGTAATGGACTACAACATAAATATGAGGCTGGTGGACAAGTCCGACATGCAGATAGGCTTCATCGACTGTCTGTGTACCTCGTGCAGATGGTACAAAAAGTTCTTTCTGCACATGGTGGACATGTCAATGCTGAATGCCTACAATATCTACAGGCTTCGGAATCCGCGCACACCCAGGAAGTTCAGTAGCCTGCGGAGGTTCCAAAAACAGGTGTTGGTGGAGCTCCTGGACAGGTATGCTACGCCACAGAGGGCAGTGGCACAACCTGGGCGCCCCGTTCAGGACCGCATGCAGTGTGCACAGTATCTAAATGTGCACAAGCTCGGTTACCTGCCTCTGGAACGAGATGGAGTCACCATTAGCAGAAGGTGGTGCCATGTCTGCTGGAACAGCCAGGTGAGGCCGAGGAAGCAGAAAAAGACCACCATGCAGTGTGTGGAGTGCCAGGTGTCACTATGTGCTATACTGTGCTTTGCTGAGTACCACACCAAGCAGGAGTACTAACTAATAATCATAGTGAAAGTACCAAAGACTGACAATATGTATGTATATAGGCAACAAGTGGAAATAAAACAATGTATTGTGATAAAAAAGTCATGTATTATGAAAACATATATAAATAAGTGAAAAAAGACACAATAAATTGTATATAAACGTTTACAAAGCATATAACTAAGTGAAAGTGACACATGACATAATATTAGATGGCCAAAGTATAATAAACACCTGTGATAACGAATAATCAGTGCCTAATATAACAATAACCTACCTCAATTACTAATAAAATGTACCGTATCAAGTGAAAATGAGCATTATCAGTGACAGTGACATTCTCTCAAGCATATTTACCAAAGTGAAAGTGACACACGAAGTAATATTAGATGGCCAAAGTATAATAAACACCTGTGATAACGAATAATCACTGCCTAATATAACAATAACCTACCTCAATTACTAATAAAATGTACCGTATCAAGTGAAAATGAGCATTATCAGTGACAGTGACACTCTCTCAAGCATATTTACCAAAGTGAAAGTGACACACAAAGTAATATTAGATGGCCAAAGTATAATAAACACCTGTGATAACGAATAATCACTGCCTAATATAACAATAACCTACCTCAATTACTAATAAAATGTACCGTATCAAGTGAAAATGAGCATTATCAGTGACAGTGACACTCTCTCAAGCATATTTACCAAAGTGAAAGTGACACACAAAGTAATATTAGATGGCCAAAGTATAATAAACACCTGTGATAACGAATAATCAGTGCGTAATATAACAATAACCAGCCTCAATTACTCATAAAAACTACGGTATCGAGTGAAAATGTGAAATATTAGTGACAATGATAGCCTAATACACATATTTTGTATAATTGGACTCCAAATAACTATAATAACATCACTATCAATAAATAAAATCGCCTCCGGGAGGTAAAAACTCTGGCGTGACGAGTGGCTAAGTGCGCAGTAGGTTAGCCAAGCCGGGGCCTGGGCCATTCGCATCCGAACGCGGGAAGATTTTCCCGCATAAAAATCACTCCACTTCCCGCGCTCGCCATTATGCAATCACTTGGGCTAGAGACCTCTACTCAACGGCATTCTACACATGAAGGTTTGTGCAAAATTTTTTTTTTTTTTTATAACTTTGTGTCATGTATTTCAGGAGTAACAGGTGAATCAACATGGACCAAAATTCCTCAAAACCCCCGGTCACAGAGTACAGTCACGATCTACCCTAGCCGGGGTTGGAGGGCTAGGTCAACTGGTTCAGTTGTGATGACGATTTCCGTGGAGAGAGTTTCGATGCGATGTTAGCAATATCAGACAATAACAAAGACTTGTTCTTGTTCTTCAAAACAATAACAACAAAAGTCGGACTTCTCCTTCTTGTTTTCGAAGGTGCGCGTCGCTCCGACCGGCTTGTTTACATACGGTTCGACGCACGGCTTTCAAACCACGTTTAATAGGCTTTCAAGCTTACGGATTTTAAAATGACACCCGGGCTCCTGCCCATCTGCCGCAGTGTCATTTTAAAATGATAACCGGGCAGGAGGGGTTAAGACCAGGACAAGGGGTGGCAGAAGAAGTCACTCTATTGGACTTACAGGATATTATATATGTCTCTTACCCAGAGGATCCAGGTGAAGGAGACCTAGAAAGGTTAGCCAGCTATCAGACATATGAGGAGGATGACACCTGGTTGCAGGGTCATCAGGTTAACGAGCGGTCCTTCTCTCCTTCACAGGCATCTGAAGGAGATGAGTCTCTGAATACTACAGTATCTAGAGAATATGTGTCTACAGTACAGTAGTTCAGGAGTCACTGGAAATTTTGCCTTACACTTTTCTAAGGATATTGATAGCTAACTAAACAAGGTTTTACAGGCAATTTCTAAAATGCCCTCCCAGGCTCTGACCAAACCTGACCCTCATACTATCCATTTGGCAGTCAATCCGATTCAACCTAAACCATCCTCTCCTATTGTCCCTAGACAATCAACTTCACAATCAGAGCAACAAGTCAATTTGATTCAACTGCCTATATTTATGTCTCCCATAACACCAACTGTTCTTGAACTTGATCCTGAACCCCCTAAACAACCTTTACCCCTTTTGTATGGTCCCCCTCGTCAATGGGACAAAGTGCCCACCCTTACACTAATAGGGGCCACATCAGAAATTTCAGATTCTTTTCCAGTACATAGAGACTGGTCAGTTGAGATTAATGCCCCTTTTCCACTTATGCGATTTCATACGATTTTCGTCGCCGAGGACGTAGTCTTGTCAATTCGCAACAAATTTGTGCGACGTCCACGATTTTGACCGTTAAAAACCGTTGACGAGTTTACACTCGGCGACGATGTCGCCGGTGGGTAAGACGTAATCGATGACATTATGCGATGTCATCGGCAAATTGAGCGATGGTTCGCCGATGACCTCGGCGAGAACTGTCACATTTGAATAAAATATTACTCACTAATGCCTTGAGGACTGACCTCACCAAAACGGTCAAAGATCGACACAAGATTACGGGGTCTGCAGAGCGCCGATTGGCCCACACCAAGCAGATCCCCCCTCATACCCAACCCAACTCGTCGAAAATGTACAAATTTATCTTGAAGGGGGGTCTAGAGTTTTTTGTTTTAAGTTTGATGGAGGTCTAGTGAGGAAACTAAGAAATAAAGGAATGAATGACCAAACAAACGGTCCATTTCCCCGGGGGGATACGTAATATTTGCTCATTTATATATTTGTTTATGATTTATTTAGTTTCATCCCTAGACCTCCATCAAGCATAAAAAGCACCCCCCAACACCCTCCTTCAAGATAAATTTGTACATTTTTCGATAGAAAAATATCCTGGCCGAAGGCCTGTTCCTCAAAAAGTACAGACTCGCTATCGCTAGCCAGGAAAAACTCGACGCCTAAATGACACGAAAGTCTTAACCCTTAATTGGCGGCGCGCAACTTATGTCGTGTGAAATAAATTTGGACTAAGTGGCGGTTCACAACTTATGTCGTGCGCCATTTTCAGCACGTAATGTTGCTGAGAGAGAGAGCTGAGCGGTGTGAGGAGCCTAGCAACTCTATGACCGCTCACGACCACCGCGGTGGACCAACTGAGGTGACTCCCACCCTTCCCTCCCCTCTCTCACTCGCTACACAGGGAATTATGTAGGGAAATTACCTAATTACAGGGTTTTTGCACTCGTGTTGCACGATCGTTGCAAGAGAACCAGCGGTCGTACAAGGATGGTTCAGGTGTCATTGGAAAGCTCTGTTTACGCCCTTTCAGGAATAGATACTTGTTTTACGCTCTGGGTCTTATTTAGGCATGAAAATGATCACGTAAACAACCCTATTTAGGGTAAAAACACCCCGCTGGGCGCTACGGTCCGCTAGACCGCCTAGCCCGCCAATAAGGTGTTAATATTGACAACGAAATGGGGTAAAATGTCTTAAAATCGCCAAACTAATGGGCCGAACGTCATAAAATATGAAAACTAATGGGGTTAACCATGAGGAAGAAAGGGGACCAGAAAAACGACCCATCCCCCCTTAATTCGGAGATTGGCAATGTCCGGCTTTGGCCGGAGACATTTTTCTATCAAATAATGTACAAATTTAGCTTGCTCTCAAAACAAAAAATATGTATTTATTAGTGGCCCCTCCATCATTGACGAACATGCCTATTACATAAGGCATCCTCTTCAAACACTAATCCGCCGTAGTTTGAATCTACCGCGCAGAGCATTTAAAAACTGAGGAGCCTTCATCATGAGCGCACGCGACCTCACTCATGGCTTCAGTCATTATGAATTGGGTTCTCACTACGAAAAAACTTCGTAAAAAATAAAAATAAAAAGAAAATAAGAATAACTATCTAATAAGCTTTCCATCATATCGTGGATGTACTTGTGTGGATTTCTGACCAGACGCTGATTCAGGCGTCATTCCTCCTTCTCTGCTCTGTGCTCAGCCTGCCCGGACGTGTCTCCCCACGCTCCGCTGATTCCGCATTTGCTGCGTCCCTAGTGAGTTTTTTCTCATTTGTTTACTCCGGGATGTATCGAGTAAGGTTAGGATATTGTAGCAGGAGTGTCCTGGGCTGGTTGCCCGCAGTGCAGTGTATTTTGGGTCGTGTGTTTGGGGCATCTATTTCGGATGTTCCCTCGTGGTCCTGTTGTGGACATGTGAACTTTTTCACAGTTAGTTAGCTTGTGTTGCAGGCGGCTTTCATTACGCGTTAGTTATTGCTGCCTTTTATCTTTCTGATGAGGTATGCTTTGCTTACTGACGTTCCCTTTGTATTTTTCTTCACTTAGTGAAGTTTTTTCTGGGTCCCGTGTCAGTCTTCCCTTTGCCGGAAGTATTTGCTACAGTGGTGTGTTGGCGGTGGTTCCTGTTGTGATATTTCCAGTGTTTGGTGTATATTTCAACTTTTATTATGCCGTCTACTTAGGCCTAGCCAGCCGCTCGTAGCTTTGCCACATGTACAAGTGTTATTGTTTATTATTTATAAATATGCCATACTGTGTCATGTGTATCCGGCTTTTAGTTGTGTATTGGCTAATTCCTCGGACTATGTTTGTTTCCTGGTTTAGTTGTGTATTGGCTAATTCCACGGATTATTGTGTGGACTTAGGTTAGTCGTGCGTGGCTTCCTTCGTGTCCGTTGTACGTTCAGATGGTGTCTGATCGGGGTGGGTTTCCTTCCGGCGGGTTTTTTCTCGGTTTCACCATGGAAAAAAACCCGGCCGAGAGCCGTGTTGGGCCACACGTGGTTTTAACACAGGCTGGTGTCCCCGGCGATGAGGTGTCTGTGGCTCTCCAGGACTGCGTCTCTGTTGGTACCTGGTTTCAGGCACCCTCTGATTCCCGGCGGAAATTGCTGTACCCATCTATAAAACGTTGTTCATGCGAACATACGTTATGTAGTTTTTCTACCAGGTTTTACAAAACCACATGAAAAACCTAGCTGTTGTTAGGGCTTTCCTCCCCGGCGATCTTTTACAAAGAAGTGGGGACAGGAACTTATGGGGTTAACTTTTTGACATCTCACCCGGCGGGTGTACCTTGGTAGGGTGGGATGAACAACTAAGTCATTTAGTTCATTAACCAATCCATTTTAAGTGATGCTATATGTATCGCCGCCTTTATACTTACGGCGATTGAAGGTTCAATTAGGGTTAACATCGTTTTTTCACACCCGGGGGGTGCTCCTAGGTGGAGGAAATAAGGAATTTACAAATTCAATTTCGATTTAACCACTTAATTTAGTGATACAATTAGGTATCGCCGCCTTCAACCTTACGGCGATCTTTTTGTGACAATTCGTTAGAAATCAGATCTCGTGTCAGCCTGCCCTGTGTTATTCTACTAAAATATTTCAAGGGCCGGCGTCTTTATGGGGGGTTGTTTTTGTTCCAAAAATTGAATCTTAAGACAGTCACCACCAGAAAGACTATAATCGCCATGCTGGACAATTATATTATGTCAGAGGGTATTCTTCACTTTCGTCAAAAAGATTTGTTTAGATATTCTGAACCCCGCCGCGTAGCGAGCTGTGATCGTTGTGTCATTACATCTCGTTATCCGGTGGGTTATTAACACTTGTATGCGAACATGTTGGGTTAACCTTATGAGCATTAATTCCTGGAAATTTTCTTTTTTTCCAGAGCTGGGCTCCGGCGGACCAATACAGACCCGGCGGTAGTTTTCCCCACCAGTCTCTGTCATGGCTACCTCAGCCCCAGTCTTTGCTTTATGCACTACCCCTGCTTGTGCCGGTATCCCTATTTTTGCGCATACCCTTTGCATAAGGTGTGTTAAATGTCTAGACCGTTCAAGGGGTCTCTGGGTAATGCGTAATTGTTCTTTTTGCTCCCAATTAGCTGTCAAGGTCCTTTGCGACAATGATAAGACCGTGGCAGTAGCTTTAAGAGAAGTACGGCAACAGATGGCAGCCTACACTACGATTGTTGCGCATAAATCACTTCAATGTGACAACGTCCCTCTTTGGGATAGATTGCTATTTGAACACCCTCCCCCTAAACGTTCCTCTAGAGTCACGAGTCATAAGCCGGCGGAGACTGGTCAGGGTTCTGTATCTTCTGCTACTACACCAAAACGTCCAAGAGAGCCTACACCCCCGGCGTCCGCCTCCTCGTCTCGGGCGAGATCTCGGTCTAGGTCACCTCTCAGACGCCAGTCTTCTAGTCTTGCCTCTTCACCAGCGAGTAAGAAGAGTAGGACGGAAAGTTCCACCAGTGGTCACGGCGATGAATCCTCCAAATCTAGGAGTAGTTCTCGGTCACACCGTAGCCATAAATCCTCCAAAAAGGATTCCCAGAAACGAAAGTCCTCCCTACATTCACCAGCTTCTAGTGCCTCTCATCGTACCTCTACCCCAGACAAAGTTTGTGTTAGGTCTCAAGGGTCCAGTGCGGTGCCTGTCCCTAAAGAGGATTTACCTATTAATATTTTAACCCTGGAATTGGAAAGTTCAGGGGGTTCAATAATTGAGAATGTTTCAGACTCCCAAGAGAGTGTAGGCCAGGGCCTCGGTGTTTGGCGGTTTGCTCAGCCAGGGTCTGACCACCCACGTCCGACTCAAACGAGTCACACAGTAGCTGATGTCCACAGGGACGCGGCGATCCCATCCTCTATTCCTGACTTATCTTGGCAACAAGGTACCCCAGCTTCGGCGGGGTCTTCTCAGGAGGATCAGGAGGAGAAAGACGAGGTTTCAATAATTTCAGAGATGGAAGGGCAAGAGTCAGGCTCAGGCTTAGACGCCGCGCAGGATATTAATGATTCACCTGTAAGTTCATCATCTAACCAATTTGTTACTGCGCAAGAAATTAATGGGCTACTTACTGATGCTTTATCTAAATTTTTTGGCCAACAACAGGAAAACCCCACAATGGACTCGGGGGCTCCCACGACAAGTTCTACGGTACGGCCTCTGATGACTTCGATTGCTTTATCTAAGATCCCTAACCCACCCACTCTGTCACCATCAGTGGTTACTAAGCCTGCTACGGCGGCATTGACAACTTCAAATGTCAGGGTCATCACGGATGTCAATCCACCCCCTCTAGACAAGGCGCCTCTCAGAAAGGTGGCTATGCCCTTGCTTTATGGACCAGACGAGTCATGGGTCCTTTTGACCCCCACTAACCCAGAGCTCGCCCAACCTACCTTGTCAGGGGAACTCCCGGTACTGCGTGAGTGGGTCATCCAGGGCAATAAATCAAAGAAATTAAGGGCCCTGGATAATTTGGGAAATGTACTGGACGTAAACATCAAGGCTATACCTAGTTATTATCACCAAGACTATTTTGTGTATGCTACTAAGCCAGCTTTACCCCCTGCCTCAGCTTCGAAACTATTTTCAGACTGGTCTAAGCTGGATGGGTTTAATGATATTAAGACTCTGTCAGCTCTCACTCCTGAACTTGATTTACAGACCGTCACAGACGAAGCAGCTAATCCAGTTTTGAAGGTGGGGCAGTTGGGTCCAGGACCTTGGGTAGATTGGGAGATAGAGGCTCAAAACTTTGCAACCACATTTACTTCTAAATCTTCCCACCAGATCCCTCAGGATACTCATTCATGGTTCTCCATGCCGGTAGGTTCTGCCGGCGGAGTCCCGTCAGCTTTGTTTTCTTTCCTAGCTGCCCCTAAGATTAATCTTTGTGAGCTAAAAGACCCTTTCACTACCCCTACCCCTACTCACCTAGACAGAGAATTTAGGCTAAGGGGGAAAGCTTTTTGCCTGTTCTCTCAGTATATAGTGTCTCAACAGGTGGCTAAGTCTTTACTGCGGTCCACTCAGGCAATCGCAGACGCGGATGCCAGAAGATCGGTTGAATTATCCCGGCGACTGCTCCTCCAGTCGTCAATCCAATCCTTGGGTGACATACGCACCGCCTTGCTTGAGGCGGTACGAGCAAGACAAGATCTCAGAATGTCTTTAGTTCGCAAGCTACCTGATCGCATTGCGAATCAGGTGATCATGTCACCAGTGCTTACTCCCTCTTTAATGTCCCCTGAAGTGTGGCGAACGGTGTTCAATATGGCACAGGCCGTTAAGCACAGTCCCACCCCTTCTAAGAAACCTGCATTTAACTTCCCCAAACCCAGGCCAACCGCTAAAGCTCAGCCAGGGGGATCTAAACCCTTTCTTCTGCCTAAGTCCTCCCACTCCCCCCAAGGTCAGTACAGGCATAGACAGGGTAGGTTTTCAGGTCAGAGAGGACGCGGCCAGCATAAGCCAGGTCAGGGCCAGTCTTCGGCCAACACCAGCCAGCCGGCAAAGCGTCCAGCACCACCAACCCCACCATCAAAAAACTAGTCTCTCTCACTCCCGGTGCCAACCTTAAGGCCGGAGGACCCGAGGGTAGTACAGCCGGCGAACCCTTGTCTTCTAACTGGGTCGTTCCGAACGTGTCACCAAGCATGGCCATTAAACACTTGGGCACAGATGGTGGCACGCAAAGGCATCACTTGGCAGTGGCTCCGGCGACCTCGCTTACGTCAGCCGACAACGGCGAATTTTGTTTCTTTAGAGGTGGAGTCACTGGTCCAGGAAATGATTGCCAAGAATGTCATCATCCCGGTCCCCCCAAATTACCCTGTATTCACGTCCAAACTATTTTTGGTTCCAAAAATGGACAGTGTTCAGATGAGGCCGGTCGTAGACCTGTCTTATCTGAACCTTCACATTCACAACGAATCTTTCAGAATGTTAACAGTACACCAAATCAGGCTAACACTTCCGCCGGGAGGTTGGATGTGTTCACTAGACCTGACAGACGCCTATTGGCACGTCTCGGTCAACAAAAGATTTCAAAGGTTTTTGGCCTTACGGATCAGGCACCAAAATTTTGTTTTTCAAAGGATGCCGTTCGGCTTGAACCTAGCACCTCGATTATTCACGAAATTAGTCAGGCAAGCCCTGATGCCATTGTTAAAACAGGGGATCAGAGTGTTGTGGTACCTAGACGACTGGCTGGTGGTGGCAGAGACACAACAATTATGCGTCAAACATGTCAATATTATTTTAAATCATGTCAAAACTCTAGGCTTAAAGGTAAATCTGGTAAAGTCAAACCTTGTTCCCTCACGAGTAATTCAGTGGATAGGGCTGGTCTGGGACACGGCCGCTCTCACTCTGAGTCAGAGTGTGGACAATCGCAACAGGTTTCGCAGGAAACTGTTCATGTTTCTTCACAGTCTGACTACGACGCGGAGGGTCTGGGAGTCTCTGGTAGGCTCTCTCAACTGGATTCAACTAACTGTCAAGTTGGGCCGGTTGAAAGTAAAACGATTAATATTGGAAGGCAACAAATATTTCCCGCTCTTACCGGCGGGAAAATTATGGCCCATCCCGAAATTAATCCACACCTTGCTAGCGGTCTGGGCAAGGAGGGAAACGTTGCACTCAATAATGTCATGGACCTCTCCTCCACCAACGGTATGGGTAGACACGGATGCGTCAGGCACAATAGGGTGGGGATTTCAGTCAAATCAGGGGCACCAGGGTCAGGGGCTTTGGTCCCACTTAGAAATCTCTCACATCAATGTCAAAGAATTACTAGTCCCCTTGTATTTCCTTCAGGCTCACGGCCCGGCGCTACTGGGCAAGTCGGTGGCCTTCAGAATGGACAATCTGAATGCAGTTCACTGTATTCAGAAACAAGGATCAACGAGGTCAAGGGGGTTGCTAAACGTGTCGGAAGAGATTTTTACTCTCGCCAACAGACTAGACATTTACCTTCACGCATCTTATCTCCCAGGCGTAGCGAACATCTGGGCAGACGCTCTGTCCCGGAGACAGAGCACGACAGTAGAATGGGAGCTCAAGCAACCCATTTTCAACCTAATGATTGCAGAGCTCTCCCATCCACAAGTGGATCTATTTGCGTCCGAGGAGACTCACAAACTCCCTCTATACCTCACCCGCCGGGCGAAAACGCCGGCAGGGGGGCCAGACGCCCTAGTGACAGACTGGAACAGATGGAGCTCCATCTATCTGTTTCCGCCGCCAGATGCGTCACTAATGTGCCACGTAGTGAACAAACTACGAGATTATCGAGGCTTAGTCTCGCTAATCGCGCCCCTGTGGCCGGCGCAGTTGTGGTACCAGCAATTGAAAACGTGGTGCCCGGACCCGGTATTGCTCCCGGTCGGGTATTTCCACTTAGACACGATTGGCAACCTAGCGACCTCGCTGACTTTTGCATTATGGACATTCAGGAGGCCAAGTGGCTAGCACCATACGGTAGAGATGTGACCAATAAATTAATCAATCAATATACTCAGTCTACGAAATGACAGTATCACTCACATTGGCAAGCCTTTACTTCCTTGATCATCAGAACGGAACAGAATGTGCCGTCAGTGGCTTTAGTTTTCAATTATTTAAATTATCTGTTTGAGCAGAAACATTTATCTGTGGTAACATTAAAAAATCACTTAACTGCGATTAGAGTGCCCTTTTTAGACCTTACAGGTCTCTCCATACCGGTGGCGGAGGAAACAGGTTTTATAAGAGCTTGTTTTAAACTTCGCCCACCTCCCCGTCAGCTCATGCCTACTTGGTCTCTCGACAAAGCTTTGTCTTTACTTCACTCTCGTCTGTACCAAAATACTGCAGACTTTGCATTACTCTTAAAAAAGGCGGTTTTCCTTATGGCTTTGGCCACCGGGAACAGAGTGTCTGAGCTGGCGGCGATGAGCAACACACCTAATTGCCTTAGGTTTGGCAAACTTAATGAATGTATTTACATTGCACCTTCCCCAGGTTTTGTAGCCAAGAATGAGCACAGTGCACACATGTTTTCTGAGTTCACGGTGCCGGCGTTAAAAAGGGGAAAGGTGCATCATAATCTATGTCCAGTGCAAGCTCTAACCAAATATTTGAGAGTAGCTCCTCTTAACCCCCAAGGTGCTTTATGGGTAGCAAGTACGGGTAAACGCTTACTTAAACGACGATTAGCCTCTCTTCTGGTCGAAGTCATTAAAGAGAGTAATCCCGGCGTTGTGGGTAGGGCCCACGATTTACGCAAATGGGCAGCCTCTTTACGTTTCTTGAAAAATGTTTCAGTAGAAGATATCGCGTCCACTCAGTTGTGGGCGTCTAATCATACGTTTTTGTCTAGATACTTATCAGTTGCTCTAGACAAACCTTCCTTACCATGTATAGCTTTAAGGCAGAGGGTCTAGGTGGCCCTGCAGTCACTTTTGTTTATTTTCACGAGAAGGGGGGGGGGGGTGCAGTCAGTTGACATAGGACACCCTAGACCCCGCCGGAGTATGAGAGCTGTGATATAATTTAAGGTTAATGTGATATGAAAATTTCTCAGTGAGAAATTGTGCTAGTACAATGTTAGTACAAAACAACGGAGTTGTTATAGTAGTTTTAGCTGCGAAAGCAGTCTAATATTAGAACAGTGGAGATCCTTTGCAATTTCTCTCCATGATTATTTTGGGGTTTATTATGTGCACATATAAACTTATAACTTGTTATTTTTGTCACCACTCGTTGAGTGGGGTGCCTTTGTAACTACAGATCTGTGTTCAGAATCTTCAGGGTTACCCATTTTTTGTCAGGCAGGCTTCTTTGAAGCACGCACCTGCCTGAACCCCATTTTCTTGTATATTTTTGGTCTACGCCATATTTAAATATATTTTTCAAAAGTAAGAATACTATGTGGTTGTTTTTATTATCTGCTTTTATAGAGTTATGATATGATTACGAATGTCCCCCTCCAGTCTTAGAAATCAGGCATGTTCGTCAATGATGGAGGGGCCACTAATAAATTATAGGTTTGACTCCTGTAAGGAGATAAAGAAAACCTAATATTTAGTAGTGGCCCCGTAATTATTGACGACTGGGGCCCTCCCGACCGTCCCCTTCCCATTCGTTGATGTATTAAGGATTTTGGTTTACTTGATATGTCAGTGAAGGAGGAATGACGCCTGAATCAGCGTCTGGTCAGAAATCCACACAAGTACATCCACGATATGATGGAAAGCTTATTAGATGTTATTCTTATTTTCTTTTTGTTTTTATTTTTTACGAAGTTTTTTCGTAGTGAGAACCCAATTCATAATGACTGAAGCCATGAGTGAGGTCGCGTGCGCTCATGATGAAGGCTCCTCAGTTTTTAAATGCTCTGCGCGGTAGATTCAAACTACGGCGGATTAGTGTTTGAAGAGGATGCCTTATGTAATAGGCATGTTCGTCAATGATTACGGGGCCACTACTAAATATTAGGTTTTCTTTATCTCCTTACAGGAGTCAAACCTATAATGTTGGCTCGCTACCGCTCACCAGGAAAATGTTGAAACCTGGATGGGGGTAAACGTCTTAAAACAGTAGGCTGAACGGGGCCGAACAGATACAAGGGAAAGAGAGAGGGAGAGAAATACAGTTAAAAAAAAAAAAAAAAAAAAATGGAGAGAGGGAGAGAAAGAGAAAAAAAACCCAGCGAGGTGGGCTCAATGTTTGCGTTACGGCTTAAAAATTGAGCAGGAGAGAGGGAGAGAAAGAGAAAACAAAAAATAGCGAGGTGGTCTCAATGTTTGCGTTACGGCTTAAAAATTGAGCCCACCTCGCCTTTTTTGGTTTTCTCTTTCTCTCCCTCTCTCTCGTTTTTTGTTTTTTTTTCTATTTCTCTCCCTCTCTCTTTGCTTTGTATCCGTTCGGCCCCGTTCAGCCTACTGTTTTAAGACTTTTATCCCCATCCAGGTTTCAATATTTTCCTGGTGAGCGGTAGCGAGCCAACATATATATATTTTTGTTTTGAGAGCAAGCTAAATTTGTACATTTTTCGATAGAAAAATGTAAAGCCGGATTTCTCCATATAATGCTGGTTCGCTATCGCTTACCAGGAAGATATCGATACTTGGATGGGGATAAACGTCTTAAAACAGTTGGCTGAATGGCGCTGAATGGATACAAACCAGAGAAAGAGAGAAAGAGAAAAACAAAAACAGGTGAACCCCCCACGAGAGGTGCATAGAAAAAAAGGGTTGACAGGTTCACTATAGGCCTAATCATTTTTTTTTACCCACCTCGCCGAAGGTGCTCTTTGGCCTCGGCAGATGTGTCTTGAGCATTCCGCGACGTCGCAAGGCCCTTCGCATGCCTTGTGCGGAGCATACCCCTGGCGGGTATACTCTCGGCGAGTACTCGTGCGCACGTCGACGATTAATCGACGAGGAAATCGCCGATGACTCTTGTGCATCGTCGATGTTCTCAGAATATCTGAGAGCACCGGCGAGCCGCCGTGCAGCGTTGCAAAAGTTTTTTTTGTGCGAAGTGTCTCGCCGATGTCGCCGATGTTCTCCGAGGGCCTCGCAGATCCCTCTGCGATGTTAGACGATGCTTGCGAGGGCTATGAACCCTTGTGAGTCCTCGTCCAAAATTTTTAACAATCCGAAAATTTGCAAGGGCCCTTGCGAGGCCTTGCGAGTCAAACGATGATCATGCGAGGGTTTAAGATTTTGTTGCGACATGTCACGAATGTGCCAATTTATTGGTGTCAGCGATGAAAATCGTGAGAAGTCGCATCAGTGGGAAAGGGGCATAATGAGTTTCGTCAGTTACGAGCAAAAGGTGGGTAGGGTAGAGTATTGGATGTCTTGATTTTTCCTTACCCCTCAGCACAAGATGCTAGATTTTTTGTGTATAAATTGGCACCAGCCATTTCTTCTACTAAATTGTTCAAACCATGGTCCGATTTCAAAAAATCAGACGGCCACGATGCCTTAAAATTGCTATCTTCCCTTTGTACAACTATCCACTATCTTGAATCAATCCCAAATTAGAATGTTAGAACTCACAAATGTTGGTTATGGTCCTTCGTCAGAGTGGGCGGAAGAAGCCAGTAAATTTGCTCCGAGTTCCACCAATACATCACCTACCAAAATCCCTAATGAGGATTATCACTTTGCATCTCTGTTTGTTTACATTTCAGACTCACTTCCCAAAGAATTCTGGGAATTCTTGAGAGGACCAAAAATTGCATGTCAGAACTTATCAGACCCACTCTTATCCACACCGACTCAGAGCATGTTGGAGAAGGACTTTAAGCTCAGACAAAAAGCCCATAGGCTATTATCCAACCTTTTGTTAAACAGACAACTCACTCACTCTATGCGAGAGGTGGCAGATTCTATTCATGATACAAACTCTAGGGCAGCATTATCACACATAAGGAAAGTCTCTCTTTGCAACACTCCTATGACAGTGGGAGGAACAGCCCTATTCGAGGCGACCAGAGCACGTCAGGATCTCCGTATCTTTCTATCTAAAAATATGCCCAAAGACATCAAGACTAGAATCTTGCTCTCTCCAATCTATTCTAACAGATTAATCCCCATAACTACTTGGTCTGAAGTATCAGCACTGCTTTTACAACCGTCTCTAAGTGTCTACCGTGCTAACTTTCTTAAACTCGGATCTCAACGACACTCAAGGGGCCACAGTAGTCGGGGCAGACTGGTTCATTTGTTTACATTCTCTACACGTTCTAGAGGTCCCTTTCGCGGCCAACACACCTACAGAGTCAAATTCAATACGTACACGTCTTTATACGGATTACACACGTGCACAGGGGGAACCATGGTTACCGATATGACGGGTGTAACACGATTTTGGATTTTTTTTTTTTTTTTTTTTGGTGACACTTTGAGTCTCATTTTATTTTTCAATCAATTTGAGAGCATTTGAGGAAGATATTGAGTGACTATAGTAAGTAAGTAAGTAAGTAATCTTTCCATTAAACAAGGATTTTATATATTACAGTACATAATAGTTGTAGATATAATATTATATACTGTACAGCTGTATTAAACCAAGAGATCAAAAGTAAAATATAAACAAATTGAGTATGAATATAATTGCTATTCCATCTAATGAAAAGCGGATTAGCAGACATAGTATGTTCACTTAGGAACCCTGGTTCAGAAGTTAATCTTTTGGATCATGTTTGAAGGTATTTATATTATTGTTTTACTTTGATACATCTAGGGAGTCTGTTCCAGATCCTAGGTCCATTTACAAGTATTGATCTCTTACCATTATCAATTTTTTTTCTTGGCACTAATGATATTCCCAGTTATACTTTGTACAGTAGAAAATCTAAAAAAAACATTCAGGATAATTGTTATTTTGAATTTGGAAAACTATAACAGAAATATCATATAATACTTTGTCTTTTATTTTCAGCCATCTTTGTTAAACAAAAATGGGTGTAACATGATCGTATTTTCTAGCTCCCCCTACAAAACTTTACAAGCAAAATGTTTTACAGTAAACCCCCGCTAACTCTGACTCTTTTTACTCGGAAACCCGCACTTCTCGGAATGGCATCGGCCTCTCGGAAATGTCCCTGTATATCTCGGAAATTTCCAAGTTGGACGGGTTTTGTGTCCGGTTTACAATGTTCTCTCACTCGGTTTTAAGTGATTTTAGGATGAATTGAAGCCTGTGCCTTTTAATTATTGTGTTAATATTAATTACTATGTACTGTACTGTCCCTGAAAACATAATAAGGTTCGTATTTGTCATTCATATGATGAATTTCACATGTAAAAAAAAAAAAAAAAAAAAAAAAAATCTCTGACGCGACTTTCCTCATCTAATTCGGAATTTTCCCTCTCTTAGTCGGACATAAGTCGGACTTCGGACATCTCGGAAAATCGGCCTTCTCGGAAGTGGTCTCCCCCCAATTAGTCTGAGTTAGCGAGGGTTTACTGTACTTTCTGAACCTGGTTCATCAATGAGGCATTAGTAGTGGTATCCCATATTTTTAAACAATAGTTGATTATACCTGTACTTAGTACTACAGTAGCTTCTGAACAACCATAATCTTTGTTTTCAAAATGTTCTTTTACTCTATTCAGACTCTATTCAGACATTAATAATATGCCAGTTACCTTTTAGCCCAAGAACGGCGAGGGTCCTCTTAAGAGCCAAGGCATAAAACAAACCTTTCAAAATGCCCCACTGGCACTCAAAGCAAAGCAATATGTGATTAGGTAAGATAATTCCCCTCAAGTATCACCTATTTTCCCTCTTATTCCCCCTTTTATCGGGTAATTTTTGGCGCGAATTTCCTGCCCGCGGTCTCTATAGCATTGGCGAGGCATCTAGAGATCCTTGCAACAGAGAGACTTCTACTTAGAGCCGTCAGTGTCGCTTGAGAACTCGGGAGGAGAGGATATATGCCGCCGCGGCTCTCCCCTCATGAATGGACCGGTCGGCAATAATACGTCTTTTTCACCCCCCAAATACTATTCCCACTTGTTTTATTGCTCTTAACCTTTAAGCGGCGAAGCTATGGTAGTTCAAACCCTCCCGCCAAGCGAAGGTATTTTGGTTCATTCCCTACATAAATAGTAATTTTACCATAAATATCGTTAATACTTATTCATCATCATCATCATCATCATCTCCGACGCCTTGCTTCCCCCTGGGAAACCCCCACTAGAGGATGGCCATGACAGAAACGTCTCCAAGCTACTTTGTCAAGACATGCCTCCTTTGCCCGTGCCACAATGCCCCTTCCACTACGTGGAAGTTTTTCTTCAATATATTTTTCCACTTTCTTTTCCCATACCATAGGTGGTCTTCCACTACTAGCGGTTCCACTCACCTGACTCCCATATATCTTTCTTGGCATTCTGTCTTCATCCATTCTCTGAACATGACCATACCACCTCAAAGTACTTCTCTTTATCCACTCAACCACACCACAATCAATGCCCAAAGCCTGCTCTTCCATTCCAAAGGACTCGTACACTTCCCTATTACTTGGCCCATCTAGCATATTCATGCCAGCTGCCATTCTGAAAAAGCTCATCTCCACAGCTCTTAGTTTGAAGAGGTCCTCGTCACTTGCCGTCCATGTCTCGCTTCCATACTTATTCATATGCGCATAATTTACGTTTAATGTGAAGATATTAACCCTTAGGCGCACCTATAGTTTCCAATCAAGTTTTTTCCCACTCCCTAAGTATATCTCAGCTCACTCAGAGCCAGTTTTGTGCCCGGCGATAATTTGTTTCTGTGACGTTTTTATCCACCAAAAAATCCTTGTATTTGGATAAATGAGGTACCATTAGCTTCGTTATTGATTAAACTTGAAGATAAGCAAGTAAAAACATAGAATAAATACAAAACAACCACATTGGGGCACTCCGAGATAAGAATTGTAAAAAAAAAAAAAATGAAATACCTTATTTCCAGCTCGCGCTAGCTCAAAATTTTGCCCACAACATTTTTGATTTGCATACATATATGGAAGTGGAATTTTATGAGAATTCCATTGGTATCTTCAGAATTACTATAAACCAAATAGTTACTGAGATACACGAATAAACGTGAAAGTATCGAAAACAGACTGAGCTGTACTCTGCTCTCTTCCCATGCCAGCCGTGAGTCAACCGTTAAACTGAGGGGGTTGCCAATTGTACCCATTGAACTAGACTTAATACTGAGTATATGTGCCAAATATGACGCGCGTCAGACGAAAACTTAATTTTTGGCGAATATTTTTAAGTTTAATGACGCACATAGAGTCATCTTGCGCTTAGGGAAAAATACCCTAATGACTCACATAGAGTCATCTCGCGCCAAAGGGTTAACATGTAACAGCAATAAAACAAGTGGGGAATAGTATTTGGGGGGCGAAAAAGTTGTGTTATTGCCGACCGATCGTATAAAAAAATAAATTTATGAGAATCCACAAATTGCTTGCAAAGTAGGAATGCTAACTTGCTAAGCACCAAATCCTTATAGAAATATTTCAGTATACTGTATATAATAAACACATTTTATAGTAGAATTATTTACAGTAGAATAAGCTACTGCCAGTAAGTTTAACTATTGATAAAACTCACTGAAAATATATGAGAAAATTAATCAGGACCTCATCACTGGCCGACGTATGATACACCCTTTCCCTAATCCCTCTCCCCACAAAAAAACTCACACGTGCGAGCAACCGATTGTCATGTTCGTATCCAAAAACTATATCGACAGCTTACTACATTTTCCAGAACTTCTATTGATTTTTTGTAAAAACTTAACTTATTGCGATAATACATAACATCAATTAACCCGGCAAAGGCTAGACTATGGTACAGGTATTTGAAACGTCCCGCCATGCGAAGGTATTTTGGTTCATTCCCAATGAAAATCGTCATTTTACCATAAATACAGTATCTTTATTACTTATTCATATGCGCCTATTTTACGTTTAATATGAAGATATTAACATTTAAGAGCAATAAAACAAGTGGGAAAAGTATTTTGTGGGTGAAAAAGACATACTATTGGTGACCGGTCCATTCATTAGGGGAGAGCCGCGGTAGCATATATCCTCTCCTCCCGAGTTCTCAAGCGACACCGACAGCTCTAAGTAGAAGTTTCTCTGTTGCAAGGATCTCTAGATGCCTCGCCGATGCTATAGAGACCACGGGAAGAAAATTTGCGCCGAAAATTACCCGATAGAAGGGGGAATAAGAGGAAAAATAGGTGATAATTGAGGAGGGGGGAAAAGGGGGTTGGGACACATATGTAGGAATGGTAGCAAGTAATGGAGGGGAATTATCTCACCTAATCACATATTGCTTTGTTTTGAGTGCCACTGGGGTGTTTTAAAAGTTATTTGTTTAGGCCTTGGATCATAAGAGGACCTTCGCCTTCCACCACCAAAACCTCTTATGAGGACGCTCGTCTTTCCCGGGTTAATAGAGCATACTATTAAGATGAAAATATAATCATGCTTCTCATTATATAGTAATAAAGTGTAAGGGAATGGCGAAATCAGAGACAGCCGAATTAAGAAGTCCTGTTTACGTGTAGATGTTTTTGTACCGAAACAGCAGTAAAGATAAGCCCAAGACCTTGCCCAAGACCAATATTATTGGTCTTGGTAAAGCCTATCTTATTTTATGGACTATTATAATTTTCTACTCTACGTGAGCTTTAAACGCTATATATGTCAAACACTTTTAAGAAACCTCTGAATAAAGGACCTGAAACGATAACATATTTTGTCCAAAAGTTTGAGACATTCAGAGAAATCTATTTGTATATTTACAAAGGGCGAATACAGTATGCTATGAATTAAACAAATGAAAACTGCTTCAAAAATCATACTCATGGCTGCTAATAGTATACAACGCATAATCTTGGTATATTTCCTTTTGTCCGAAAAAAAATTCTGGTTAGTCCCCAAAGCGACCATTCTCCATCTGGTGGTCACTCCAAGAAACTTGTGTGTGGGGCTTCTAATTGGGTGTACTGAAAGCACCCCTGGAGGGAGTGTGTGGCGAGTAAGGGTTTAAAAATATTAAAAACAAGACTAGGTTATGATTTGTCAAGTACTGTTAGGAAATTTGAAAAACAAAACAAAAACATTACTGTAAAACTCTCTTGATGGATGGTAGAGGGTGAGAATCTCCCAACTGTGACTTTCCACTGTATAGTAGGCCTACTTATGATGAACAAACATGGATGTTTTTTTTTATGGTCAACACTGGGCCAACCTGCTCTAATAATCTCTGAATCTGTTACTAATATAAGGAAGATGATAACCAGGGAGGCAATGAACATCTTTATTTCATATGTTCGTGTTTACTGAGGGTTCTACTGTTCTGATTTTTTTTTTTTTTTTATGTTTATAGGTATTTAAAGGTTTCATGTGTTATTATGTGTAATAGTGTAGATGCAAAGTTTAGGGGGAAACTAAGATTATTATTTATGAAGCATTATCTATAGCATATTATTTATTGGGTAGCACCGACAAAAGTTATTCAAAATAACAGAAAAAATTGGTTATCCGGTAAACACTCCCCCCTGATCATGCTGGATTAGCGAGGTTCTACAGTACAGTACTGTATTGTACAAACATTTCAGCATATAGTACTTGTATATATATATTATGCCGGTCATCTTCAGTGCTCTAACAATGAAAAAGTAATAAGAAAATTACTTGAATATAATATTCCGTATTTAAAAGTGAGTCACCAATATATTATGTTAAAGTATGTGGGTGTTTGACCACAGATAATCTCGTTGCCGGAGACTTCCCCCGAGACCATCGCAGCCATGGCCATGTGGAGTATAGCCATGGATAAGGAGGTGGTGTACAGCACTGACACACCAGGCTTTATCGTCAACAGGCTCTTCGTGCCATACCTCTTCTCTGCTATGAAGATGTTTGAACGAGGTGCCTCCATTAGTAGTTTTGTACAGTACTATGTGTTAGTTTGTTAAAGTTTCTACTGCACTCCCATGGCCAAAAGGGGTGTCCCACCTTCATAATTTCATTTTCATTTTGTCTGTTGGTACCCAACTACTCATGAACTACACTGAACAAACCTTGAATATAAAAGCTTTGTTTATGTTTGTTAAGGATATTATTTCACTTATAACTAGTAGAGAGACAACCAGTGTTGATATTATGGAGGTAAGACACGACTTTTGACTTAAGTGTACAGTACATAGCTATGGCTGTTTGGCATACTGAGAGGCTTCCCAACTCTTCAAGTTTGACACCAAATTCCTTTACTAGGGCCTTTCTTAGCTGATGCTGAGAGGATTGGGTTCTAGTCATGTGGTGATGGGCTGGTCTATCAGAGTGAGAACTGAGCGATCTCTGTCATACCCATAGCTTACTCTGACTGTTCCTTTTACTTATATATTTTCTAGATCTCAAGTGACGGTGTCTCTTCCGTGGATTGACCTCCCAATCTACCAAGATTGGAAGCCAAAGTGTCACATTTTTCCTTTGCCCCTCAACTTTCTCTTCATAATTGCTGAGGGGCACAGGGCCCTGGGTGGGTCTTTGGTTTCCCGGGCGTTTCCGCACTCTCCTCAGCTTGCCGCCATGGAGTGGCTTCGGTCACCCAGGCTTTATTGTGGTCGGCAGGGAGGGTTCTGTGGGGGCACTCGGTTATGGTCCTCGGCCTTGCTCGGGGCCTTGGGGCTGTTCGGCCAGGCAGCTTGGGGAACAACAACAACAACTGTTGTATGGTCCATTTTATGTTGTTGTGACGGTGCCTTCTGACAACATAACTGTATAAAAGTAAATTGCCTAATTTCTCACTTAATTTGCCTTTAGATTTAGTATTTTCAGAACTTTGCTTTATTATAGATTTGCATTTTGACAGATTTGAAAGTAGTCGTAATCGTTACATAAATGTTAATTCATATTTTAATAATGCGTCTCTTAGCTTTGATCCCACTAGTTCAGTATATTTTGATAGAACTAAACTTAAAGATGCCCTTAAATTCCTCCTTTTCAATACTTATGTTAGATTCGGGCCCTACATTTTCAAACAAATATTAGGAATTCCTATGGGTGGAAATGCTAGCCCTTTGATTGCAGACTTATTCTTGCTTGCTTTAGAATTTACATTTATGAAGAACTTAGTTGACAGTAGCAAGAAAAATAGCATCCCAGAAAACTTATCACTTGCTAAATTGTTAAGTAGTAATAGTAGATATATTGATGATATTCTTGTTTGCAATATGTTAAACTTTAATCAAGTCGCTAAACAAATTTATCCAAATTCCATCCCCCTCACACAAGGTAATGTAAATGATGAATTTGAAAATTTTCTTGATATAAATATACAGATTGTTAATGAACAGTGCACACTTAAAATATACCACAAAATTTATGATTTTAATTTTAACGTAATAAACTTTCCTTTCCCTAATAGTATTATCGATAGTAAAATAACTTATAACTGTTTTTATTCCCAGCTAATAAGATTTTGTAAAATTTGTACCAGAGTAGAAGACTTTTGGTTTTGGATAGAGCTAGGTTACTATACAGACTCTTAGTAGACAGAGGTTTTGTTGCAAGTAAATTGTTGCATAAATTTAATCTTTTTAAGGTCAATTATTGTGACTATTTTTAAAATTTGATATCAATAATTTTAATCAAGCATTATTAACTTGAAGTTTCTATTATAACCTCTGCTTACTTTTTGTCTGTATGTATTAGTGTTTACCTTTTCTACTGTTATTATTAATTTGTATAATTAATTGTTCTTGTTAAAAGAGTACTTTTTTGTTTAAATCTATTGTGCCTTCTTCATCTTCATTTCCGTACCGATTCTATCCACGCTATCTTAGCTATTTCACCTTCGTTTACCTTCTCCCCTACCCTCTGGTACCTGACAGCAATTAATTTATTTCATGAAATCTGATTGACGTCTTTCATATACAGTATCACCTTTCTTTACGTACCAATTCTATCCACGATCTCCTAGCAATTTCGTCACAGTTTACCTTCTTCCCTATTCACCAGTTCTTAAAAGCGTTTGATTTATTTCCGTAATATTTCCCTTCACCAGCCTTATGAGGGCTCCGGCCCAGTAGGCTGACAAATTACATCTTTCTCTCTCTCTCTATTGTGCCTTCTTTATATCTTCAAATATTTGTATTTATTATATCTATTCATTGTCGATAGTATCAATTGCTTGCTTTTGCGATTTCCTTAGTTTATTTGTACAATAAATGTAGGTTATTAGTAGGGTAGTAATTGTTAGGGGTCACTTGAAGCATGCTATGCTTACAGGTACTGTACCTACCCGATAGCACTATCGTTAGTGATAGCCATTTGTATTTTTTACTATTGTTAATGTCTTGTCAAGTTGCAAATTTGAATTCAATAGAAAATTTTGACACTAATTGTAGTTTCTTTATTCATACAGAGTTTAGTAAAATTTACCAGAACGTCCCGGACTTCCCAAATTGACTAATTCCTTGAATGTGACAATAGTGCGTTGTTATGTGTGCGATTAGTTTGCTTGGGAAACAGATTAACTTGCTCATGTAGTAATGTACACCCTATGTGGTGGATTGTGTTCTTTTATTTATAAATTATTAATTTTACTTAATGCGTTGTTTCCACATAGCGATTTTGATTAGTTGTTTTGTCTTTTTACTGTGTTTGTATACGTTTTGGTTTGTTTATTTTGCAAGTTTTACATTATAATTAATAATCAATTCTTCAAGAAGTAAACAAAATATAATACCTTGGACACATTATTTCAAACGATTGCTCAGGTGATGCAGACATTGGCCGTCAGTTCAGACAGCTCTACTTACGTGGTAACACCATCTTGAGGAAATTCCACTTGTGTAATTGGGAAATTAAAGTCACTTTGTTCCGGACATATTGTTCCTCTATGTCTATCTATTGCCTGACGCCATGATCCCCGAAGGGGTGGCCATGAACGAACCGCCCCCATGCATCTCTGTCCCCAGTCAGTCGATGCCCCTCCTCCCAACCAGCACCGCCTTCATCCATTTACTACCTCACTCCATCCTTCCACCTCTCCTTCGGTTTACCTCTCCCCCTCTGTCCTTCCACCTCACTCTCATACACCCTCTTAGTCATTCTCTCGCTTCCCATACGTTCCATATGGCCGAACCATCTCAAGGTGTTCCTTTTCACACTTTCCAGCTCATCCACCTCCACATTACACCTCCTTCTTACTTCCTCATTCGTCTGTCTATCCCTCCATGTAACTCCGCATGCACTTCTTAACCCGGTGAGACCCAGCGTCGCACGTGATGCGTCGGCAGTGTTTGATCACCAACTCCCAGCGACGCATCACGTGCGTCCGACATATAAAAAACACTTACGTGGCTCGTAAGGTAGGAAATGGCGGGAGAATAGGAGGGGGAGGTACCGTAGTGTGTGTGGGAGCCGGGCCAGTAGGTGTGAGCGGGCCGAGACAGCCGCGCGGCTGGTGGTGGTGGGCTTAGTGGGGATACTTTACACCCTTAGTTCACCGCCACTTTGAACCTTCATTACTCCGGTCGTATGGGAGCTAGAGGCTTGAGATTTATGTGAGACACTCCTTAGGATGTATGCCGTACAATGCCATACTCAGTTTTTACCCTAGTGCTCCCGGGCGGGTGGTCATGCGGGGGAGACGAACTTTCGACCCCCCCCCCCCCGCCCCCAAATGACCGAAATGAGTTTTTTTTTTATTTATTTTTTTCATTTCTCATCCTTGTCTTCCATTTTAGCAAACAAAAATAAGAAGTGAAAATGGCTTGGGACTGGGGTGAACAAAATATTATAACTAGCCGGGGCTCAACGGGTTAAGTAACTCATTTCTACCCCTCTCACTCTTGGTCAGAGTCTCTTCTCGAACGTCCATGCTTCGCTTCCGTAAGTCAGTGTCGGGATTACCACACTGTCATGCAAGGACTTCTTCATTTCCATATGGACCACCCTATTTCTTGTTACTGCTTTCAACATTCCTACAACCCTCTTCCCCTGTTGCACCCTCTCCCGCACTTCTTCATCCATACTCCCATCTTTACTCAACACACTGCCCAGATACTTAAATAAGCTGACAATTTCCATGGCATGACCGCTTAACTTCACCTCACACTCTGTGGCTTCACCGCTTTCGAAGACCATAACCTTGCTCTTCCCCTCATTTACCTTCAGATTCCATTTTTTGCACACTGTTCCAAACATATTTACCAGACCCTGCAACTCCCATGCATTATCGCTCATCAAAACTGTATCATCAGCAAACAGCAGTACAGGTAGCTTCCACTCATTTCCCTCCCTAATCAGCGATACACCAACTTCCACTGCTCTTCCTTGTATTTCTTTCATGACTCCATCCATATACAGTATACAGTAAACAACCACAGGGACATCACACACCCCTGTTTCAACCCAACATTCAGATCAAAGAACTCGTTCTGCTCATTCTCCACACATACTGCCGCCTTTGCACCCTCATACATGCTCTTCACTGCTTTCAGCAACTTGCCATCTACTCCATCATATATTTCAAGTACTTTCCACATACCTTCTCTATCCACTCTGTCATAGGCCTTCTCCAAGTCCATAAAGGCAACATACAGCTTTTGTTGCTTCTCCAGATATTTCTCCACAACACAATTCAGGGTAAAAATCTGATCTACACATCCTCTTCCCTTCCTAAAACCGCCCTGCTCGTCACCTATCCATTTCTCCGTTCTCGCTCTCACTCTCTCAATCTACTACCCTACTGTACACCTTCCCTACTATGCTTAGAAGACATATTCCTCGGTGGTTACCACATACTCCTCTTTCCCCTTTACCCTTATATAGGGGAACTATTATGCCTGTCTTCCAGTCATTAGGTGCACTCCCCTTCTCCCATGCTAGTTTGCACATTTTCCGCACCCATTCGATCACTATCTCACCACCATACCTCAGCATTTCCCCACACACTCCATCTATTCCTGGTGCTTTCCCCAACTTCACTCTTTTCATGGCTTCCCACACTTCTGATCCCCACCTCCTCCTCCACTACTTCTCTTCTTCCTCCCCTACCCCATCCAATTATGTTTGCTGGCGCTTCATTCCTTACATTTAGCAATTCGTTAAAGTACTCCCTCCATCTTTCGACTCTCTCTTGCTTCTCGGCTGGCACTCGCCTATTCTTATCTTTCACACCCTTCATTGTTTCCCTTGCTACCTTCCCTAACTTTCTTGACTTCTTTCCAGAACAGTTTCTTACACTCCCTCCATTTTACACTCAGATTCCTTCCAAATTCCTCATCTACTCTTCTCTTACTTTCCTTCACTACTCTCTTCACCTCCACGTACCTCGCTCGTTTCTGTCTCTCCAAATATTCATTCCCTCTACTACCCAATCATTCTTTACAGTATATGCTTTCTTCTTGTCTTTCACAGCTATTTTTACCTCTTCTGTCCACCATGCTGTACCCTTCACTCCCCTCCCTCTTCTCCTTACTCCACACACCTCCTCACATGCTGCACAGATCTCTTCCTTAAGAACTTTGCTCATCTCCTCCACTTCCTCCATACCTTCCAGGTCAAACCTACCTAGCCGTCTTTCTACTGCTCTCCTGTACTCTTCCCTGATTTCCTCCTCCTGCAACGGTTGCAAAATTATTGGTAAATATTTTAACTTACACGAATCTAAGAATTTCTTCTTCAATCGAGTTGTCAACTTGTGGAATGGGCTTCCCCGAGACGTTATAGACTGCAGCACCGTTGATTCTTTTAAACTTCGCCTAGACAAATATCTTGCATCAAACCCGCGACTGACTGCGTTTGTAAATGAATAACTTTATTTGATTCCCCCCTCAAATTCATCAAGGATTATTGCGTATATATATTACAAAGACGTTACTCTCTTTTTCCCAGATATACGAAAGATCACTTATAAATGTGTTATGTTACTAACCCATCTGTCCCCTACTTATAACTTTTAATCCTGCCACAGACATTAGTTCCAGGGCAGTAGTTCCCTTTCCAATGTTCCCTTACCCACTCTAAACCACTGTTTGGACACTTGATCCTCAGTGTTTTGAAGGACAAGCAGCCTACGTAAAGTCAGTAAAAATAGGTTATCCTAAACAGAACCAGATGCGGAAATAACTTGAGCCGACCAAGCCAAGTGAGATATCTCTATTGGTCTAACTGGTAAAGTGCCTGCCTCATAACCCAAGGGTCCCGAGTTCAATTCCCGGCCAGGGAGTATATTTCAGCATCTAAACGAAGTTTAGGTGTGTTGGTAAAATTGTTAAGAGTATGATCGGAGCTCCATAAATCCTCTTTCGGGTATGGTGTAAAACCCTATTCCTACACATAGAGGGGTCACTAGACCTGTTGTTGCTTGATTTCCTTTGTACTCCTTTGGTTAGTGCGCAGCATTTCGATGAGAGTGTCCTAGGTTCGAATCCTTGGGAGTACCACATGTATTCATTGGTTTTATTGATTTCATTAGTTAGGTTTATTTGTAAGTTAATTGGTGGGTTGGTGAAAATATGAAATACTGTACTTATAATTATTATTATTATTATTATTATTATTATTATTATGTCAATACCAATTTTTTTCAGATGAATCCACAAAGGAGGACATAGATAAAGCCATTAAACTTGGTCTGGGCAACGCCATGGGACCCCTTGAACTGGCTGATTATCTTGGCTTGGACACATTGTTGTTTGTCGGTGAAGGTAAGTTGATTGTATAATATACAGCCAAAATCATTACTTTGACAAAAATATTATTCATAAGATGTTATATTCAGTAGGTACCATCTTGCCGGTGGTGGGGCAGAGGCCGCCATTATCACCAGAATTGGATGCGGCTGGGGAAAGTTCAAAGATTTGTTGCCACTACATACCATGAGAAGACTTCCTCTGCCCTTGGAGGGAAAGGTGTACGCTTCGTGTGTTTGAAGCGCAATAACATGTGCTTCAGAAAAGTGGCCAGTCAAAGCAGATGATATCAACATAATGGAACGTTTGGAGATGAGAATGGGGAGATAGATGTTTGGTGCCAAGCTTCAAGATAGGATATCTAGTGAAGAGCTGAGGAGATGGTTAGGTATCAAGAGTATCAGTGATGTGTGTACTAGCAGGCTTAGATGGTTTGGAAATGTGGATAGGATGGTTGAATAAAGTTGGGTGAAAAGTTTAAAATCTGTCAACATATTGGGAGCTGCACCAAAGGGCAAACCAAGAAAGACGTTTGATCAGACCATACGGTCTGATCTTGAATAAAATAACTTAACTAGCAAGAAAGTTCTGAACAGGGCTGCCTGGAGCGCCACCATTAGGACGTGAGTCCGGAACCGCACTCGTGTGGAGCACTCGGTCTTTAAATTTATGTATGTACTGTATGTATAAAATGTGTTCTCTTAGATTATTATGCACTTTTCCTTGACACTCCTTAACCCTTAAAAGTTCCTACTACGCATTTTGGAGCTATATCTTGTGAGTGGTGAAGACTAGAACTCTATACTGTAGACACTCACAGGTTGTTGTGAGGTAACAAATTGAGAAGTCAGCCACCAATCTTGTGACAGCACTTGAATTTAGTTTCATATTTACTTTGTCCTTGTTGGCACTTCATATCAATAAATAAAACTTAAATAAGTGAGTTCCTATTTACCTATTCAAGCTTAAAATGCAATGCATAAAAAGAGATACATTTTAAAGATTCAAAATTAGATAATTTCTAATGTGACGAGATAGCTATATCCCATACATTTTTACCTGGGAAACAATCTCTAACACTGTGAGTAAATACATAAAAAATTGCATAGTCAGTTTTTACGGGTTTGCAATGTGAATCGAATAGATAAATACTAAATTTAAACAGTTACTTTTTACATATTCGTGATATGAATAAAAACAATATTTTTATACGGCCGTCGTCGACAGGATGTATTATGGTATACCCTCCGTCCTTTAGTATTGGTGATACAGCCTACTAGAGGTCTCTATGTTAACTGATTGGGAGTAACATATGATACTCATATGACATTCAAACAGCACACCACAAACATTAAAAAGAAACTGACACCCAGACTTAATGCCCTCAGGTCACTTACTCACACACAATTTGGACACAACAAAGAAACTACCACCACAGTATATAAACAATACATAAGATCAGTGATGGAATACGCAAGCCCAGCCTGGGCTTCTAACCTAGCTGAAACACATCATAAGACTTTACAGACTATTCAAAACAAAGCCCTGAAGATCATTACAGGCTGCACAGCTACTGCACCCACAGATCACCTACATCAAGAAACCAAAATCCTCAAAGCCAAAGACCATCTGGACATGAGAGGCACTCAATTCCTGGCAGCAGCCTCCACGAACCAAGACCACCCACTAAACTACATGGCAACACACCCACAGACACCAAGAAATATCAAAACAACACCCAGCACACGGTATCACACACAATTATTGTCCTCTCTCCCTCCCTGCCCACCCCGAACCAACTTCCAGAAGCACATCCATACTCATATCTCTCACCGATCCATCCACTCACTCACAGACAACACGCAGCTGCATGCACGACTTCCCGAAATCCATCCTTCCGAATCCTCCCTTCCTCGCGAGGACAGAGTCCACCTGGCCAGGCTGAGATGCGGACACCATCCAGCTCTCCTGAGCTATCAGAAGAGACTGGATGACTCCGTTGTCGACTCCTGCCCGGGATGTAACACAGCACCCCATACCATTAAACACATCATAGAAGACTGCATTTCACACAACCACTTACGCCAACAACACAATCTACACTCAATGAGAGCTCTGTGGGAAAGCCCGATCGTGGCCATGGCCTTCCTCAGGGACTCGGGGCTGTTCGGCCAGGCAGCTTAGGGAACATCAACAACAACAACAACTGATTGGGTTGCCACAATTAATAAAGATCCTATAATAGGATTTCTTACTCACAGACAGTATAAGGACTTCGGGGTGCCATGCATCCAGACTGTATGGAGGGGTAAAAATAATGTTTCTCAAAGTGGGGTGCCAACAACTGAGAAGCCTTAGAGTTACAGTACTTGATTCCCTTCAGATTTCCTTGGCCTAATGTGCACCATTACTGAGGGGTACCCATCCTCTGTGGAAGGATAGTAAGGGCGTGCGTATGCACTTTCTATTAGGAAAAGAAGTCCTTCTTGTCTTAGGGGAGATGGACTTCATTTACTTTATGATACAACTCTACTATACTTGATGAGTTAATCAAAGTGGTATGAGATGTAGATGTTATTTAAGTCAAGGTTTTATTTGGCTTTATAATAATAAAAACTATTTGTCTACAGCCTATATTTGGCTTTATAGGTTATAGGGAAAGTCAAGGGGTTATGGATAGTAATTGGACTTTTATTCAAGGTTTTGAGGATGTTATTGGTTGACCTTTGAGCGTGAGAATTCTGGGGGGAAGTGGGTACTAAGAAGTGGGGTTTCTCTGCGTCGTTGAATATTATTTTTGCACACAAGAGCCTGTCACTGGCAATATTGAGAACAGGGTTAGGCCTTGGGGCTGTTCGGCCAGGCAGCTTGGGGAACAACAACAACAACAGGGTTAGGGGAGGATGTTAGATTCCCGTTGTAGAGTTAATACTGATAATTGTTTAGTGGCTATCTATACGAGATATACATTTTTTACATAAGTTAGATGCCGCTCGGGCATGGAGGTTATGTTTGCAACCCTGGGTCAACGGGAGGATGCGTGTACAGGTAGCCTCACCCGCATACGTTTTATAATTTGTAGACAAGGGCCTGTTGTCTTTAATATTAATCATAGGGATAGCTGAGCTAACGCTGATCATTTCTAAGCTTTATATATATAAAAATAGCAGTTTTATATGAGTTGTAGGACTCTCATGCGTGGAGGATATATTGGTAACACTGGGGGTCAATGGTGTCACGCGGGCTTGTAGCCTCTCTTGTCGTGTTATAGATTTGCAGACAAGGGCTTGTTGCTTTTAATATGGGTAGCATAGATAGGTGATCATGCTACATTTATTTATTAGAGGTAATACTGATAGTTTCTGAACTGAGAAATACACAAGAGGGAGATCTACAGGATTATATGGGTCCTGGGCAGTGAACTTGTGTTGGTACCCCTGGGGGTCATTCTGTTATCTGCGAGGCTAAAAAGGTTGGCGGCTCACGACTCTCAAAGCAGGAAGGAAGGACATGTGGTTTGTTTATTAAAATAGAATAATTGGAATATTTGAGAAGACGTGTACATATGTGTTTATTATGTCTTAGATAGAAGGATTTCTGTGAGATGATTTAGAACTTTCGTATTCATGATGAAGTCCTTCAACATGTTTCTTTTATTTGATCACCATACTGGTAAACATAGGGAAATCTGTCGTATGACATTCTTAATGTTAAAATAATACATATTCTCTACTATTAAACATAATGGTTTTTATTTTATGGTCATGGTCTTAAAATTATACATTCCTATATGTGTAACTTATGTCTCTAAACTTTCTGCGGGAATATGACTCTTCTTTTGGTGGTGGAAAGGGTCACCCCGAGGCAAATTATTTTTCCCGGGGTGATCGGACATCCGTCTGCTACCGTGGCGACCCGGGCGCTCCTGGGGGACGCTACAGGTGTGTTTGTTCCGGGCATCGCTGTTCTGGGTGGGGTCGCGTTTTTCTCTCTCGTTCTCTCTCTTCTTTGCTTCTTTTCTTCTTTCTTCGGGTTTCTTTCTTCTACTTCTCTTGGTGTTTTCCTTTTTCTCGGTATTTCAGGAATTATGGCAGAGTCGATATTTGTAAGGACTCTAATAAGGAACTTATTTACTGAGACAGCGTGCACACTGATGTTTTTTAGAAGGGTTAATACTTGTGAACTCTAATTTACTTTTGCCTCGTCACTTGCATCGACTTAGTTCACTTTTTCGAATGTTGATTTTCATAGATACTGGAATCACTAACAGCTTGTAGTCTCCTGCGTCTCCGTAGACCGTCTAGGTTGGCCTGTCGTGTGAAGTAGTTTACAGATGGGTTAATGGGTTTGAGGTCTTGAATGTGGCTCCGTAACTATAATTAAATAGTTGGGCACCGCATCGGACTAACACGAGTATTCAGAGCCTATAGCTTTTTTAACAATACTCGTCTATCCTGACCGTTATATTAACCGTTGATGAAATTCCGTTAAGGTACTCTTGAAGTAAGGTCTTGAATATAGTGCCTCAGTTATGACGAAGTAGCACTATATCGGGCTAACGCGAGAAGACTGGAAGTGTTTTTCTCGACTGCCTCTGACCCTTGTAAGAGGTTCAAGGAACTCGGGACGGTGTTTAAACGTTTCAGTTGCAAAGTCTAATGGTATGCCACAGACGAAATGTACCTAGGACTTGTGTGTGCAGAGTGCCTGTGAAGGTATCTTGCCAAGCCCTTACTTACACAAGTGACCGTGGTATGCCAAGGTCCCTCGGGATGAGGTGGAGTACGGTGTTTAAACCTTTCAGTTGTAGCCTACTAGTCTAATGGTATACCAGTAGACGAAGTACACTAGGACTTTTTATGCAGAGTGCCTGTGAAGGTATCTCGCAAAGCCCTTACCCACACAAAGGATCGTGGTATGCCAGATCTCTTGTGAGGAGTTAAGAGTGTTAACTTTTAACAGCAGAGTGTTGAAGTGTAGGTATGCCTGGATACTTCAGCTTTCTACTATTAAAAGTAGAACCTAGGTAAAGGCGTGTATGTTAGTTACTGGTATGTCAGTAATAACAAGGATCCTTTTAGTAGGACACAGTTACCGCATCTGCAATAGTAAATGTTGAAGTGTAGGTATGCCTGGATACTTCAACCTTTTACTACTGAAGGTGCAGCCTATTAGAGGCCTCTATGTTAACTGAGGGTATGCCACAATTAACAAAGATCCCTTAATAGGATTTTTAACTCCTCAGACAAGTAGATTTTCGGTATGCCGTCTTTCCAACTGAATGGGAGGGGTAATCTTGAGGTTTCTTAACTTGGTATGCCAGTAATAAGAACCCTCAAAATTGCTTAACCCTTTCAGATTTCCCTGGCATAGTGTTGACGATTACTGCGGGGCACCTGCGCGAGCGCGCACTCTCTGGTGGTGTAGAGAGTCCTTGCTCTGTCGGGAGATTTCATCTATTTCAAATTTATTATAATACTCAGTTAGAAGGGAGTACTATACAATGGTCATATTTTATATAGAATGCGATTAGGTAAAGGCTTATTTTTTATACCATAGAAAAGAACAGGTTAATGGGGTTCTCAGTACTGTACTTTTGTCATGGTGAAGTCTTCTGGGGTTTTGAATTTACGGCGAGCGGATCCTGTTAACTGAGATGACAATGAAATAAGTGAAAATAGGAATGTGCATCAGAGTACAGTATTCAATAAAAGGGAGCATTCTAATATGGTTACAAACAATATACAGGAATACAGTAATAAAGGGGCTATCATATTGTCTTGGAAAAAGGATAAGAGATGGTTCTCTAGACAATATAACAACATATACACGAGCAACCATTTTTGGAGGTTGGTACTCCTGGCGACCGTATCCGCTACGATGAAGGATACTCGGAATAAGTATGAGCTAGGATGCGCAGCACAAGACCAAGGGATTTGTAGCAAGGGGAATCTAATACATTAAGGAAGGCAATGTGGTTTGTTCATTATTATAATAGCGTAGTACTGACTAATGAGAAGGCATGTGAATATAATGTTGTGGGAGAAAATAAGAAAAAGATTGTATCTACTCTGTATTATATTGTTTTTGCACAAGTAGGTAGTGGTGGTATCATAGTATAATGGTTGTATTTCTAGTTAATCATGATCATAAGTAGAAAAGGTTTGACATTGATTTATATCGGAACAACTTATATTTTGTTCGCATGATTAATTCATCATAGGTTAAGGGCATTTTAGGTTGGCAATTTAGATATTAATACTGTGAAGACAATAGGTCTTGATCAACATTAGTATCGTACACACAAAAGACAATGTAGGCTATTTGATTATCATCTTAACAATATAGTAATAGAGGAACTTGTTTAACATCTTAGGGAACTAATATAATGGTGATCTAACTAGTGTTTTAGTCTAGTAGATAAAAGCATACATAAGGTTGTTGTTGTTGTTCTTGTTGTTGTTCCCCAAGCTGCCTGGCCGAACAGCCCCAAGGCCCCGAGCAATTCCAAGGCCATAACCGAGCGCCCCCACAGAACCCTCCCTGCCGACCACAATAAAGCCTGGGTGACCGAAGCCACTCCATGGCGGGGAGCTGAGGAGGGTGCAGAAACGCCCGGGAAACCAAAGCCCCACCCAGGGCCCTGTGCCCCTCAGCAATTATGAAGAGAAAGTTGAGGGGCAAGGGAAAAATGTGACACTTTGGCTTCCAATCTTGGTAGATTGGGAGGTCAATCCACGGAAAAGACGCCGTCACTTGAGATCTAGAAAATATATAAGTTAAAGGAACAGTCAGAGTAAGCTATGGGTATGGCAGAGATCGCTCAGTTCTCACTCTAATAGACCAGCCCATCACCACATGACTAGAACCCAATCCTCTCAGCATCAGCTAGGAAAGGCCCTAGAAAGCCGCCTTTGGCGGGGGGATAGCTCCCCTATTTCAACCCCTTTCGGGGTCGGGCACCCGCCACATACATAAGGTAGGTGAACATAGTATGGTAATATGTACTGTAGGTGTTCATTATTAGTATCTCTGTTGGTATGAGTCCTTTTCTTTTTGACTGAACACTAGTCTTCCTTTCTGGTGTGGTGTTGTAGGAGTTGTAGTCTTGGGAATTGTCTTTCCTGGTGTCGGGGGACATTCCGTCATAATTGTTGCGACTCGGGCTTCCCTTGGTGTCGCCACACGTGTTGTTATTTTGGGCGTGCCTTGGGTTGCTTCTGTCTTCTCTCCTTCTTTCTTCTTCCTCTTCTTGTCTGTTTGTTGATCGTTTGGGCGTTGTGTTGGTGGAGATAACTTCGTAGTCGGCTGTATGGTCATGGTGTTGGTATTCTTTGGTGCTGGTGGGGAGTTTTCTTAGTTACCCTTTGTTGGTTGGCGTGACGCTTTCTTTGTTGCTCATCTCTTTTCGTTCTCTTTCTTTGTTTTGTTTTAGTTTGTCCTTCTTGGCAAGACGTCCTCTCGTTGATTTGGGGAAGGACTTTCCTTTTTTTCGGTATCTTAATATATACAGTATATATATATATATACAGTACATATATATATATATATATATATATATATATATATATATATATATATATATATATACATACAGTATATACATACACAGTAAAACACCTCCCATCCGGAGCCCTCAGATCCGGAAACCCAAGAGATCCAGACAGGCATTTCGATCCATACTCATGTTTCAGCCAACCAGACTTGTCTGGATGGCTTGGGAAAAATATACAGTAAGTCAATCCGGAAACGATTGAGACGAATACAAGTTTCCACACATATTATATACATCCAGTGTTCTATATCCAGACTTGTATGTCAGCCATCCGGATTTGTTTGGATGGCTGAAACCTAAGTCTGGTTGTTTAAGTTAGATATCTGGACTCGTGTTTCAGCCATCCGGATTTGTCTGGATGGCTGAAACCTAAGTCTGGTTGTTTAAGTTAAATATCTGTACTCAAGCTTCAGCCATCCAGATTTGTCTGGATAGGTGGATATATGTCCGAACTTTCGGCAGATCCAGACAGGTTTCTCCCCCAATTAGTCTGGATGGGCTAGGTTTTACTGTATATATATATATATATATATATATATACTCCCAGTCGGACTCGAACCACCGACAGTCAGGACGAGTGTCCATGCTTTAATCCATTAATCCACTACATATAAGTATCCTCTATCATGCCGTGGTATAGTGGATTAAAGTATGGACACTCGTCCTGACTGTTGGTGGTTCAAGTATATATATATACTGTATACTGTATAGGATAGTAATGGTGATGGTGATGCAGTAGTGATGATGATGATATTTGTGTTATGATGATAGTAGTGAGTAGATAGTAGATAGTAGTGATAGAGTGAGGAAGTACATGAACGAGGGCGGTGCTGGTTGGTGGGAGGGGCGTCGACTGACTGGGGACAGAGGTGCATGGGGGCGGTTCGTTTGTGGCCACCCCTTCGGGGATCACGGCGTCAGGCAATAGATAGATAGATAGATGATAGTAGTAGCGATGACAGTAACCCATCGCAGAGTTGGGCATGCCGTATTGATTTTGGGCAAAGCAGCACTTCTACTTTATTATTATTATTATTATTACTGCCTTTACTGTATTATGATCGTGATCATTATTTGTACTTAATTACTGTACTTGTATTATTGTTTAAGGTTGGGCCCGAGACTACCCTGGCATGGAGGAGTTTGTAGCTCCCCAAATCCTCAAGAAGTTGGTGGCCGAAGGCAAGACGGGCAGGAAGTCTGGAGAGGGATTCTACAAGTACTCCGAGTAAATCCCTGTTGTTGTTGTTCCCTAAGCTGCCTGGCCGAACAGCCCCGAGTCCCTGAGAAAGGCCATGGCCACGATCGGGCTTTCCCACAGAGCTCTCATTGAGTGTAGATTGTGTTGTTGGCGTAAGTGGTTGTGTGAAATGCAGTCTTCTATGATGTGTTTAATGGTATGGGGTGCTGTGTTACATCCCGGGCAGGCGTCGACAACGGAGTCATCCAGTCTCTTCTGATAGTAAATCCCTGTAATAGCTATTCACTATAATAGCTATTCACTATAATTAGGCCAAGAATATAAACCCCTAACTTCTCATAACTTTAAAAGGACGGAGAACAATGAAGCTAATATATCTACCAGTTAGGAAGAGTCAACCAGGATATTGGTTGGAAAAATTACAGGTTTTAAGTTATATCCCTTTTTGAGTTGCATTAGTCTGGGAATCAAGATTACTGGCCTAATTATCATGAATAGACTATACAAAAGCTAGGACTGTAGCCTACTTATACGGTATGTCTACTTAGAACAAACTTTGTTTTATTTCTTTGGGTTGAGAGTATTAACCCCTTGAAATGGTGACCTCATTCATTTGTTTTGGCTAATACTAGACAGTTTTACTCAGATTAGTGGTGATGGGCTGGTCTATCAGTGGTGATGGGCTGGTCTATCAGAGTGAGAACTGAGCGATCTCTGCCATACCCATAGCTTACTCTGACTGTTCCTTTTACTTATATATCTTCTAGATCTCAAGTGACGGCGTCTCTTCCGTGGATTGACCTCCCAATCTACCAAGATTGGAAGCCAAAGCGTCACATTTTCCTTTGCCCCTCAACTTTTTCTTCATAATTGCTGAGGGGCACAGGGCCCTGGGTGGGGTTTTGGTTTCCTGGGCGTTTCCGCACCCTCCTCAGCTCCCCGCCATGGAGTGGCTTCGGTCACCCAGGCTTTGTTGTGGTCGGCAGGGAGGGTTCTGTGGGGGTGCTCGGTTATGGCCTTGGCCTTGCTTGGGGCCTTGGGGCCAGGCAGCTTGGGGAACAACAACAACAACAACTCAGATTAGTAAGGTTCTGTAGAAATATTTTCCACAAACTCTCAGGAATTATGGGGAGATGGGCCGTTTTTTTTTTTTTTTTTTCTATTTATCTATATATCTATTGCCTGATGCCGTGATCCCCGAAGGGGTGGCCACGAATGAACCGCCCCCTCTGTCCCCAGTCAGTCGACGCCCCTCCCCCCAACCAGCACCGCCTTCGTTCATGTACTTCCTCACTCCATCCTTCCACCTCTCATTTGGTCTACCTCTCCCTCTCTGTCCCTCCACCTCGCTCTCGTACACCCTCTTAGTCATTCTCTAATAAATCATTTATTTCTGTATTTCTTAGTTTCCTTGCTAGACCTCCAACAAGCTTAGAAGAACACTCTCTAGACCCGCCTTTAAGATATATTTGTACATTTTTCGGTAGAAAAATGTCCCGGCCGAAATTCCAGTCTCGCTATCGCTCGCCAGGAAAAAATAGACACATAAATAACACGAAAAGTCTTAATACTGTATTGATAAAGAAATGAGGTGAAATTCTTAAATTCGCCAAACTAATGGGCCGAATGTCTTAAATTCTGAAAACTAATGGGGCTTAACATGAGGAAGAAGGGGGACCGGAAAAACTACCCATCTCCCCTAACAGTTGTCTTATAATAGCCAAATCAAAGGAATAAATGCATCACCTATACGGAGAGAGCCTAAGGAGAGACGGACCATTTTTTGTTTTTCTTTACTCAATTAATTCATTTATTCCTTTATTTCTTAGTTTTTTCGCTAGACCTCCATCAAGCTTAGATAAACACCCCTTAGACCCCCCTTCAAGATAAATTTGTAAATTTTTCGGTAGAAAAAAATCCTGGCCGAAGGCCGATTCCTCTTAAAATTTCAGGGCTCGCTATCGCTCGCCAGGAAATAATCGACACCTAAATGCCACGAAAGGTCTTAAAATTGACAATGAAAAGGGGCGAAAGGTGTTAAAATTGCCAAAATAATGGGCCGAACGTCTTATAATTTCAAATAAATGGGGCTTAACACGAGGGAGAAAAGGGCCAGAAAAAAACAGAAAAACGACCCATCTCCCCTTAACCCTTCTGGCCCGGGCTCGCCCTCCTAAGGACGTTGAGATCCGGGCGATTTGGCCGAGAAATGTCTACGCCTAGGCTACCGTATGTTTGTTATTTTAACTGCTAGAAAATTCCCACGCATGTCTAAACGTACTGCGGTTTCCAATTTGTAGACTGGCGGTGAGTAGAGCTCTCTAAGTCAACTGGTTCAGTTGTGATGAAGATTTCCGTGGAGAGAGTTTCGAGGCGATGTTAGCAATATGACACAATTTTCAACACTAAATCTGTCTTAGCAGACCACACAACAACAAAGCTCCGACGTCTGCTTGCTTTGTGAGGTGCGCGCGTCGCCTCCGACCAGCTGTGTTTACATATGTCGGACGCGCGGCTTTCAAAACAAGCTTAATAGGTTTTCAAGCTTACAGATTTTAAAAGGACACCCGGGCTCCTGCCCATCTGCCGCGGTGTCCTTTTTAAATGCTGCCCGGGCGGGAAGGGTTAACCTCAACAGTCCTTCAGCCTCACCTTAATAACATATATCGCATGTAGCCTATAATGGCATATAATAATCTATATTTAGTTTAACCCCTTCTGTACCTGCGACGTTTCTTTAATTTTAGTCTAGTTATATTTAGACGATTTTATGAAGCTTTGGAAGGATTGACGGTAGCCAAGAGGATTAATTGTAATAGTCTGCAGCCTTTAAATGTGTGGGTGTCATTCCTAAGCTGAATTAAATCGTCCAATAGTTGCCAGAATATAAAGTTACAGACGTCGCCAGTAAGGAAGGGGTTAATAAATTGTTTTGAATGTATAATGGTATACTGTATAAGTATAAGTATAAGTCTTGCTAAAACGCACCTCTGTAGCTTACCGTGACTAGTTACGGTAAGTAAGTCCTACCCCGCCTTCTCGAGGTAGCCTCGTTATTACACCGTCCTTGTTTTAATCCTCCCTTTTAAATTTCTAAATTTTTTATTTTTACTTGACTATGGAACTAAAGGGGTGGGCGGGTATACTATTTCTTCAGCAGCACACTTTGTTTTTAATTTTAAATCCTCTTTTAATTACCACCATCAAAATTACCTCCCTTGTAATTATATTTCTGTAGCCCCCTGTATATTTTTGCTTTCCCTATCTTCTTTAACTTATGTTTTCACTTTTACTGTTTGTTTATTTTTTACTGTTGTTAGTATCAGCTTTTATTTATTTTTTTAGTTAAATTTTTGACAATCCGGCGCCCTGTTTGGAGGCATTATGTCCAGGCCCCAAGTCCTCCTGGGAAATAACTGTGCTCGGTATGCTGCCGGCCAGGATCCCCGCGGGGGTGGAGGAGCAAAGCAGAAAAGTGGCGGAAACGTCGTTTGGATGAAGGAAAGCGTGCTCCGTGTCTGTGCCTTCAATGCCAATGGCATAAATGACTTAAGTAAGAGAGAGTGTCTGATGCGAGAGCTTAAAGATGGAAGTGTGGATGTATGTGGGGTGGGTGAGACACACCTGTTGGGTTCTGGAGTGTGGGATGGTGAGAGTGAGCATGATTTGTGGGGTGGGGAAGGATAGGTTGTTTGGTCTGGATTGGATGCAGGATATAAACGTAAGAAAAAGGAAGGGGTAGCAGTAATTTTGTCAGAAAGTTTGAAGAAGTGTGTGAAAAACTATGGATGCGTGGACTCAAGAATTGTATGGTGCGAGTGCAAGATCGGGATAGATAGGTATACTTTTATGCGTGTCTATGCACCAGTCAACCAAGAAACTGGGAAAGGTGTGGAAGAAAATAGAAAATTTTGGAATAAAGTCAAGAAATGTATAAGAGAAAGGCAAGAGTGTACACAGGTAATATTAGTAGGTGACATGAATGGTAGAGTTGGAAACGAGGAGATAGAAGGTATAGTGGGTAAATGGGGTGTGGAGAGTAGGAACATAAATGGTGACTTCCTTTTAGAAGTATGTGCGGAGAGAGAAATGTTTCTGGCTAACAAATTTTTTGAACATCGTCACATTCATAGATATACATGGCACAGAGGTGAAGGTGAGCAGGAACAGACTTCTATAATTATAATAATAATAATAATAATAGTTCTTAAAGCTAGCGCATGCTAAACCAGCTAAGGATAGCCCAATAAGGCCGATTAGGCGTATTTCTATTGGGGTCCTGTACTACTACCCCATCCCCTTGCTCATGAGGGATGGTAACGACTCAGTGCTTGTGAAAAATCTTTAATGCGCCGAGCGTGGGCGCGAACCCGGGCCTTCTGGGTGGAAGTCCAAGACGCTAGTCACTACACCAGCGAGCCGCTGGTGCCATGATGGACTCCGGACTGAAAGGAAGAATTTTAAATTCAAAAGCTGTACGAGGTATGCTGACGGGATCAGACCACTATACAGTGCTGACAAAAGTGAGGATAAGGAAGGAGTGGAAATATGAGAGGAAAGAGAGAAAACTGACAGTAGAGAGAATAAATGTGAAAAAATTAAATGAAGAATGTAATGCAACAAAATACAAGGACATCCTGAAAGAGACTATAAAGGACATTGATGTTATGATAGATCTGGGAAATACTGTAGACGAAGTGTGGAAAGGTACAAGAGACTCCATGATTAAAGCAGCTGAGAAAGTATGTGGGAAGAAAACATTTAAAATGTGGAAGAAGATTGGTAACGCATGGTTTAGCAAAGAGATAGAAGAAATAGTGAAAAAGAAGAAAGAGTTGAGAAAGAGTATGCTGCAAAAGAATATACTGTACCTAGAGAAACTAGAGATGCGAGGAAAGAACATACAAACTTGAAACAAAGAGTGAAGAGGACGATACAAGACGCTAAAAGGAAGGCAGATGAGGAATATGGGAAGAAGATTAGTGAACAGTTTCTGAATGACAAGAAAGCATACTACAAAGCTGTTAAAGAAGCCAGAGGGAAGAAGACTGAGAGTGTCTCAGGTGGTAGGATGAGGGACATGAATGGGAAGGTGGTGGAGGGTGATGGTGTGGTGAAAGTATGGAAAGATAATTTTAGTAGCTTAGCTGTAAAGAGTAGGGGGAAGGCAAAGATCTCATCCATGGGAATGGAGAGAGGTAGAATAAACAGGGTAGTTGAAAGCCAGATAAGCAGAGAAGAAGTAAAAGAAGCAATCGATAGACTTAAAATGGGCAAAGCTGCTGGAGTAGATAACATCCCAGGTGAAATGCTGAGATATGGGGGAGAAGAAGCTGTTGACATAATGCATAGGATATGTAAATTAGCATGGGAAAAGGAAAGTGTACCAGAGGACTGGAGGAAAGCAGTGATAATACCCTTGTACAAAGGGAAGGGTAGTAAAGAGGAATGTAAGAGTTATAGGGGAATTAGCTTGCTTAGCATACCTGGAAAGGTATACGCAAGAGTAGTAACAGAGAGACTGCAGAAGATAATGGATGACAAAATAGGCGAGGAACAGGGAGGTTTCAGAAAGGGCAGTTGACCAGATAGCCTCAATGCGTTTGTTAGTAGAGAAGTATCTGGCCAAGAACAGAAAACTCTATGCAGCATTCATGGATTTAGAAAAAGCCTATGACAAAGTAGACTGGGAAGGTCTATGGGATGTGTTAACAGTGTATGGTGTGGGAGGAAAGTTGCTAATGGCAGTAAAATCTTTTTATAGGAATGCAATGGCAAATGTGAAGGTAGGGGATAAGTTAAGTGAAAGTTTTGAGGTCAATGTAGGAGTAAGACAGGGATGTGTCATGTCAGCTTGGTTGTTCAATATACATGGATTTAGTGATTAGAGAATGTAGGGCGGGATCAATGGGTGTAGGAGCTAGACTGGAATCAGAGGGAAGAGCGTGGAAGATTTTAACATGCCTATATGCGGACGATGCAGTCCTGTTGGCGGAAAATGTAGAAGAACTTCAGAAAGTGGTCACAGACTTTGACAGGGTATGTGAAAATAGAAAGTTAAAGGTCAATGTAGAGAAATGTAAGGTAATGGTGTTTGAGAAAAGAATGCATGAAACCATAGATTTTAAGGCAAAATATAGAATTAAGAAAGAACATGTAAAATAAAAATGAAAAATTAAGTACTGGAAGAGGTTGAAAGCTTCAAGTATTTGGGAGCTGTACTATGCAAGTACAGTATGGTAAAATGGAGAGTGAGATAAAAGAGAGAAAAATGCAAGGAAGAAAGGTGATTGGAGAACTTGATAGTATTCTCAAAGGAAGAATGGTTAGTCAGGAAGTTAAAAAGTCACTGAGAAACAGTGTGCTGCTCCCAACACTCTCGTTTGGAAGTGAGACATGGACAGCAAGTGACGAGGACCTCTCCAAACTGAGAGCTGTGGAGATGAGCTTTTTCAGAATGGCAGCTGGTGTGAATAGGCTAGATGGGCCAAGTAATAGGGAAGTGTATGAGTCCTTTGGAATGGAAGAGCAAGCTTTAGGCATTGATTGTGGAGTGGTTGAGTGGATAAAGAGAAGTACTTTGAGGTGGTATGGTCATGTTCAGAGAATGGATGATGACAGAATGCCAAGAAAGATATATGGGAGTCAGGTGAGTGGAACAGCTAGTAGTGGAAGACCACCTATGGTATGGGAAAAGAAAGTGGAAAAATATATTGAAGAAAAACTTCCACGTAGTGGAAGGGGCATTGTGGCACGGGCAAAGAAGGCATGTTTTGACAAAGTAGCCTGGAGACGTTTCCGTCATGGCCATCCTTTAGCGGGGGGTTCCCAGGGGGAAACAAGGCGTCGGAGATGATGATGATGATGATAATAGTAGGCCTATATAATCTATATTTAGTTTACTAGTAGTGTAGCAGTTATGTAGTAGTAGTAGTAGTAGTACATAATGAAGTAGTTTAAGCAGACCAGGGGTTATGTATCTTTCCCTTATCCTATGACTTGAACTGCTTCAAGCTCCATGTGACCAGACATTTTAACTAACGTACCTTGAATTTGGCTTTCCCACTCTTTAAATTTAGAGGGGACCCTCGTTACAGGCATATTTTTCTCTGGTCTCCTTGAGAAAAAAAATGGATTTGGATTTGCATGAAATTTGGGGATGGATTCTACAATACCTCTACATAATGTTGTGTAATCATGAAGGCCCAAATTCTAGAATGAGACTTAGCACTAGAAGGTTGAAGGTTAATATAGTTATGTATAAATTATTTTTGATGGGTAATGCACTGATACTAGGTGCAGCACAAATTCCATCCCAATAATATCTTCCCATTGACATATTGGGATTCGAACCCGGGTCCATTGGATTACCAGTCCAGTGACAAGACCACTCCGCCACACCTCCCCTATTGGTCTGGTCTGGTTACTCTTATATTACTATTATATTACTACTACTAATCTACTACTCCCAAAGGCCATTTCCTCCTATTTGGTGGCTCGCTATCGCTCGCCAGGGAAACATCAACACCTAAATGGGATGAACCGTTTCGCCAAACTAATGGGTCGAAAAATCATAAAATCACCAAACTAATGAGGTGGAACAGGGAGAATACAGAAAGATCATCCTCTGGCTTAGATAGTTAAGGGGGGATGGGTGTATCTATTTGCTCATTTATATATCTTATATTTTGTTTAGTTTCCTCCCTAGACCTCCATCAAGCTTAAAAAAAAAAAAAACACCCCAAGACCCTCCTTCAAGATAAATTTGCACATTTTTCGATAGAAAAATGTTTCGGCCGAAGGCCGGTTCCTCTTAAATTACAGGCTCGCTATCGCTCGCCAGGAAAAAATTGACACCTAAATGACACACGAATGCTGTAACCCATTCAGTACCGGTGTCGTTCTTTTAGCTTTATTCTGGCTACTATTAGACGACATCATTCAGTTAAAAAGGGCATCCAGCAAATAACAGGCCTCGAACTACCTAACTTAACCATTTTGTTAAACTCAGATCCTTCTTAAACTGCACATAATCGTCTAAATGTAGCAAGAACAAAACTGCACTGACGTTGCCGGTACAGAAGGGGTTAATATTGACAAAGAAATGTGGTGAAAGATCTTAAAATCGCCAAACTAATGAGCCGAACATCATAAAATTTGAAAACTAATGGGGCTAAACATGAGGAAGAAGGTGGGGCCAGAAAAACAACCTCTCTCCCCTTAGAAGCAACTCAGTCGGTCTGAAGCCCCCCATTCTAGAGTACCTGGGCTTAAGGGGGTTCACCGGCTTTTTTTTTTTTTATCTTTCTCTCCTTTTCTCTCCTTCCCTGGCTTGTATCCATTCAGCCCCATTCAGCCAACTATTTTAAGATGTTTATCCCCATCCAGATGTCGATTTCTTCCTGGTGAGCGATAGCGAGCCAGCATTGTATGGAGAAATGCGGCTTCGCCGGAGACATTTTTCTATTGAAAAATGTATAAATTTAGCTTGCTGTCAAAACAAAAATATATATATGCTGGCTCGCTACCGCTCGCCAGGAAAATATTGACACCTGGATGGGGGTAAACGTCTTAAAACAGTAAGCTGAATGGGGCCGAATGGATAGAAGCCAAAGAGAGAGGGAGAGAAAGAGAAAATAAAGCGAGGTGGGCTCCCTTAACCCATTCAGTACCATGAACGTACGCTTGTGTTCATCATATTTTGGCAACTGTTAGACGATTTTATTCAGCTTGGGAAGGACCTCTAGCCATAATCAACATTCAAATGATCTCGTCCAACACATTTTACAACCTCAAATCCTTCCTAAGCTGCATAATATCGTTTATATATAGCTAGAATATAATATACCACACGTCGCTGATACTGAAAGAGTTTACATTTTTCTGGTCCGGCCTCTTGTAGATTATTATTATTATGATATTTTGTTTAATTATTATAGTTTTTTTTTTTGCTTTCTTTTTGCCATTTTCGAGAAATGTATTTTATTTGTCACCACGGCTAACAAAATTGCCTTCCCAGACTTCCTTCAAACTAAAGATATGTCCACCTAGACCTCCTTTAAGCTAAATGTGTACTGTACATTGGTTGATATAAAAATGTTGATGGACCAATTTCTTCTAAGTTACAAGCTCGCTATCGATCGGCCAGAAAAAAATGACAACTAATGGGGTGAAACTTCTCTAAATCTCCAAATTAATGGAGCGAAACAGGGGAGGTCCAAAAAGATCTTCTTTTTTCCCAAATACTGTAGGGTTAAGGAGGTGATTCAGTTCCACCCAACATAGTTCATGGTTCATTTTTTAGTTGATTTTGTAATTTATACATTATTTTCTTAGTTTCCTCCCTAGACCTCCATCAAACTTAAAATAACAACCCCAGGATCCCCCTTCAAGATATATTTGTACATTTTTCGGTAGAAATTTTCTCCGGCCGAAGGCCGGTTCCTCCTAAATTACAGGCTTGCTAGCGCTCGCCAGGAAAAGATCGACACCTAAATGACATAAAAAGTCTAAATATTGACACAGAAAAGGGGTGAAAGGTCCTAAAATGGCCAAACTTATGGACCGAATGTCTTAAAATCTGAAAACTAATGGGGCAAAGCATGAGGGAGAATAGGGGCCAGAAAAAATGACCATCCCCCCTTAATGAGTTGATTTTAGCATTAATGACCACGACTGTATATAATTAATATATACAGTACTTGAAGCTATTTTTACTTTATATATGTATCAAGTAAAAAATAGCTCAGTATAGTAACTAACATTATAAAATATATTATAGCATATATCTGTATTATTAGGTATAAACAAATGTTGCAGGTTTGTAATGAGTAGATTTTTAACTAACCATTATCTTGTTCTTTCAGTTCTTCTAATTAAAGTTGTATAAACAGGCACACAAATTTACTTTCTATTCTGCATTATACATACTGTTACAAGTTCAAGGACACTATTGAGAATATTACATACATACATATATATATTTATTTATTTAGTATTTATTTTTATATTGTTTTAATACTGAGTGATCTGTTTGGCTATGGTTTCAGTGTTAAGCATTCTAATATTATTATTATTTATATAGGGTGCTTCACTATTATAACTTGAGGACATTAAATATTTTATTATAGTTCTCTGATCCATAAAAAGCCACTTAATTGGTATAAATGCAATAATTATAACCTGTAATTTCAAACATGTTTCAAACTGGGATAATTTGGTTGTAAGATTGGAAAGAATAGGAGAAAGAAAAAGAAAATTACCATGAAATTACGTCAAATGTAAGAAAGCCATGACATCTCCAAAAGAAGGCTGTCAGCTGACTCCAATATTTTCTTGGTTGCCTAAAAATCCTGCTAAAGAAGTAGACTGGCAAACCAGACTATACAAAGCCAGTCACAAAACCGATTTCCTTCCTTATAGTCATTATTGTTAAATAGCTAACATTATAGATAAGGGAGTGAAACACTATAATTAGGCTAGAAATCTGAATTCTAACCTCTTTTAAGTCAGGAAAGGCTGGAGCAAACAAGCTGTATATTCTTACAGTTTCTTACAGTAGATCCTCTGGAAAAAGGCAAACTATGCCTGTGTATCCAGCTCGGTACCAGTACTTGCACTGCTGCGGTCGTTCACGGTGTTGGCGGCGGCGGTAGCAGACGCAACATTTTTACTATTCTGTATTTTTGTTTTATAATCAAACTTCAAATCTTGTCTTCCCCATGCTTTATCAAGATTACTTTCAAACTCCCTTATTGATTCGGAATCGACTACATACTGGGGCAGTGCGTTCCACTCATTTACCACTCTATCACAAAATGAGTTCTTTGCCTTCTCAAGCCTATTTCTTTCTTTGTAAATTTTCTTAGAGTGTCCTCTCGTTCTTGTTCCCTCCCGCATCAAGAAGATACCTTCACACACATCCTCATCGTACTTTCCTGACACTATCTTAAAAGTCTCTATCATATCCCCTCTCTTTCTCCTATATGCCAGTGTCGGAAGCCCCAGTGTCCTCAACCTCTGCTCATAGCCCGCGTTCTTCAACGTTGGTACCAGCTTGCTAGCTCTCCTCTGCACTTTCTCCACTGCTTCTATATCCTTTACCATATATGGAGCCCACACCTGGTTTGCATATTCCAGGTGCGGCCTAACCAGCGCTGTATATAGATTCCTGAAGATTTCTTCGTCAAGTGACACAAATGTCCTCCTTATCAGCCCTACAATTCTATTGGCTTTGTTTATCTTTTCCGCTAAATGTTCTGAGAAATTTAACTTATTGTCTACCACTACTCCTATATCCTTTTCTGCACTCACTTCCTCCATCGCTTCATACATACTGTATCCTACCTTGTCTATCTTGCTGGTCCCAATCCGCATGTACTTGCATTTTTTTGGATGAAAAGGCATTAACCAATGCTCAGACCATCCCTTCATGCCCTCCACATCTCCTTGAAGCAAACCCATATCTTCCTTACTCCTCACTCTTCTATACAGTTTAGTGTCATCCGCATACAGGTATACCTCACTTCCATTAGTTATAACTTCAGGCAAGTCGTTGATAAATATAACGAACAGCAGTGGTCCCAACACAGATCCCTGAGGTACCCCACTTGTAATTTCCCTCCACCCCGAGCCTATTCCATTCACCAGTACCCTCTGTCTCCGATCTTTCAGGAAGGCTTCTATCCATTTCACACATTTCTCCCCTATATTATAACTTCTAACTTTCTCTATTAACCTTTTATGTGGGACCTTATCGAAGGCCTTCATAAAATCGCAATATACCACGTCTATTACATCACCATCTTCTAGAATTTGCATCCAATCATCTACCACCTTAATTAGCTGTAGTACCGTCGACCTCCCCGGCAAGAATCCGAACTGTCTCCCACTGAAAAGTTGGTTTGACTTCATATGATCCATTATTCCTTCTCTAATTACCGTTTCCATTAGTTTACACACAACACTTGTCAAACTGACTGGTCTATAATTCCCTGGGTCATTTCTCTTTCCCTTCTTAAATATAGCTGTTATGTTCGCCTCTCTCCAGTCCATCGGGATTTGTCCTGTATTAAACGATACCTCAAATAACATTTTCAATGGCTCTACTAACATCTCCCCTCCTTCCTTTATGATTCTTGGGTGTATCCCATCCGGTCCCGGTGACTTACTTCTGTTCATTTTTTCTATAGCCCTTCTTATTCTAGCATGGGAAAACTCTATTAGTTCTAGTGCCGGTGCCTGTTTGATGGGAATAGTAGGCACTGCATCCTCCGACTCCACTGTTAGTACCCCCCCCAAAGTATTTCCCCAGCACCTCATATATATTGTCCACACCCATTTGCTGGTTGACTCTTTCCAATTGGTATAAATAACAGACAAATTACTGATGCATTTTTTGAGTTACAGTATGTGAGGTTGGGGGGAGAGATTTTTGGCCTACGTATACTGAAAAGGATATTGATTAACCCTTTGACTTCTGGGCCTTCTATAGGCAAGATTACATCACTGCGGGGTGTTTGTGGCTAATTTTCGTTCACTATAACTTGCCCTAGTGCGAAAACTGTCGGAGCGAGTGAAAAGAGACAATGCCCATTGGAAAATTCATGTCAGAATCTCCCCATTAAAGTCTAGTTCATTATCATTCATATGCCATCTTGGCCTTAGCTTGTTGTTGTTGTTGTTGTTGTTCCCTAAGCTGCCTGGCCGAACAGCCCCGAGTCCCTGAGAAAGGCCATGGCCACGATCGGGCTTTCCCACAGAGCTCTCATTGAGTGTAGATGTGTTGTTGGCGTAAGTGGTTGTGTGAAATGCAGTCTTCTATGATGTGTTTAATGGTATGGGGTGCTGTGTTACATCCCGGGCAGGCGTCGACAACGGAGTCATCCAGTCTCTTCTGATAGCTCAGGAGAGCTGGATGGTGTCCGCATCTCAGCCTGGCCAGGTGGACTCTGTCCTCGCGAGGAAGGGAGGATTCGGAAGGATGGATTTCGGTAGGTCGTGCATGCAGCTGCGTGTTGTCTGTGAGTGAGTGGATGGATCGGTGAGAGATATTCTTACAGTTTCTTACAGTAGATCCTCTGGAAAAAGGCAAACTATGCCTGTGTATCCAGCTCAGTACCAGTACTTGCACTGCTGCGGTCGTTCACGGTGTTGGCGGCGGCGGCGGTAGCAGACGCAACAATTTTACTATTCTGTACTTTTGTTTTATAATCAAACTTCAAATCTTGTCTTCCCCATGCTTTATCAAGATTACTTTCAAACTCCCTTATTGATTCGGAATCGACTACATACTGGGGCAGTGCGTTCCACTCATTTACCACTCTATCACAAAATGAGTTCTTTGCCTTCTCAAGCCTATTTCTTTCTTTGTAAAATTTCTTAGAGTGTCCTCTCGTTCTTGTTCCCTCCTGCATCAAGAAGATACCTTCACACACATCCTCATCGTACTTTCCTGACACTATCTTAAAAGTCTCTATCATATCCCCTCTCTTTCTCCTATATGCCAGTGTCGGAAGCCCCAGTGTCCTCAACCTCTGCTCATAGCCCGCGTTCTTCAACGTTGGTACCAGCTTGCTAGCTCTCCTCTGCACTTTCTCCACTGCTTCTATATCCTTTACCATATATGGAGCCCACACCTGGTTTGCATATTCCAGGTGCGGCCTAACCAGCGCTGTATATAGATTCCTGAAGATTTCTTCGTCAAGTGACACAAATGTCCTCCTTATCAGCCCTACAATTCTATTGGCTTTGTTTATCTTTTCCGCTAAATGTTCTGAGAAATTTAACTTATTGTCTACCACTACTCCTATATCCTTTTCTGCACTCACTTCCTCCATCGCTTCATACATACTGTATCCTACCTTGTCTATCTTGCTGGTCCCAATCCGCATGTACTTGCATTTTTTTGGATGAAAAGGCATTAACCAATGCTCAGACCATCCCTTCATGCCCTCCACATCTCCTTGAAGCAAACCCATATCTTCCTTACTCCTCACTCTTCTATACAGTTTAGTGTCATCCGCATACAGGTATACCTCACTTCCATTAGTTATAACTTCAGGCAAGTCGTTGATAAATATAACGAACAGCAGTGGTCCCAACACAGATCCCTGAGGTACCCCACTTGTAATTTCCCTCCACCCCGAGCCTATTCCATTCACCAGTACCCTCTGTCTCCGATCTTTCAGGAAGGCTTCTATCCATTTCACACATTTCTCCCCTATATTATAACTTCTAACTTTCTCTATTAACCTTTTATGTGGGACCTTATCGAAGGCCTTCATAAAATCGCAATATACCACGTCTATTACATCACCATCTTCTAGAATTTGCATCCAATCATCTACCACCTTAATTAGCTGTAGTACCGTCGACCTCCCCGGCAAGAATCCGAACTGTCTCCCACTGAAAAGTTGGTTTGACTTCATATGATCCATTATTCCTTCTCTAATTACCGTTTCCATTAGTTTACACACAACACTTGTCAAACTGACTGGTCTATAATTCCCTGGGTCATTTCTCTTTCCCTTCTTAAATATAGCTGTTATGTTCGCCTCTCTCCAGTCCATCGGGATTTGTCCTGTATTAAACGATACCTCAAATAACATTTTCAATGGCTCTACTAACATCTCCCCTCCTTCCTTTATGATTCTTGGGTGTATCCCATCCGGTCCCGGTGACTTACTTCTGTTCATTTTTTCTATAGCCCTTCTTATTCTAGCATGGGAAAACTCTATTAGTTCTAGTGCCGGTGCCTGTTTGATGGGAATAGTAGGCACTGCATCCTCCGACTCCACTGTTAGTACCCCCCCAAAGTATTTCCCCAGCACCTCATATATATTGTCCACACCCATTTGCTGGTTGACTCTTTCCAATTGGTATAAATAACAGACAAATTACTGATGCATTTTTTGAGTTACAGTATGTGAGGTTGGGGGGAGAGATTTTTGGCCTACGTATACTGAAAAGGATATTGATTAACCCTTTGACTTCTGGGCCTTCTATAGGCAAGATTACATCACTGCGGGGTGTTTGTGGCTAATTTTCGTTCACTATAACTTGCCCTAGTGCGAAAACTGTCGGAGCGAGTGAAAAGAGACAATGCCCATTGGAAAATTCATGTCAGAATCTCCCCATTAAAGTCTAGTTCATTATCATTCATATGCCATCTTGGCCTTAAGCTTGTTGTTGTTGTTGTTGTTGTTCCCTAAGCTGCCTGGCCGAACAGCCCCGAGTCCCTGAGAAAGGCCATGGCCACGATCGGGCTTTCCCACAGAGCTCTCATTGAGTGTAGATTGTGTTGTTGGCGTAAGTGGTTGTGTGAAATGCAGTCTTCTATGATGTGTTTAATGGTATGGGGTGCTGTGTTACATCCCGGGCAGGCGTCGACAACGGAGTCATCCAGTCTCTTCTGATAGCTCAGGAGAGCTGGATGGTGTCCGCATCTCAGCCTGGCCAGGTGGACTCTGTCCTCGCGAGGAAGGGAGGATTCGGAAGGATGGATTTCGGTAGGTCGTGCATGCAGCTGCGTGTTGTCTGTGAGTGAGTGGATGGATCGGTGAGAGATATTCTTACAGTTTCTTACAGTAGATCCTCTGGAAAAAGGCAAACTATGCCTGTGTATCCAGCTCAGTACCAGTACTTGCACTGCTGCGGTCGTTCACGGTGTTGGCGGCGGCGGTAGCAGACGCAACAATTTTACTATTCTGTACTTTTGTTTTATAATCAAACTTCAAATCTTGTCTTCCCCATGCTTTATCAAGATTACTTTCAAACTCCCTTATTGATTCGGAATCGACTACATACTGGGGCAGTGCGTTCCACTCATTTACCACTCTATCACAAAATGAGTTCTTTGCCTTCTCAAGCCTATTTCTTTCTTTGTAAATTTTCTTAGAGTGTCCTCTCGTTCTTGTTCCCTCCCGCATCAAGAAGATACCTTCACACACATCCTCATCGTACTTTCCTGACACTATCTTAAAAGTCTCTATCATATCCCCTCTCTTTCTCCTATATGCCAGTGTCGGAAGCCCCAGTGTCCTCAACCTCTCCTCATAGCCCGCGTTCTTCAACGTTGGTACCAGCTTGCTAGCTCTCCTCTGCACTTTCTCCACTGCTTCTATATCCTTTACCATATATGGAGCCCACACCTGGTTTGCATATTCCAGGTGCGGCCTAACCAGCGCTGTATATAGATTCCTGAAGATTTCTTCGTCAAGTGACACAAATGTCCTCCTTATCAGCCCTACAATTCTATTGGCTTTGTTTATCTTTTCCGCTAAATGTTCTGAGAAATTTAACTTATTGTCTATCACTACTCCTATATCCTTTTCTGCACTCACTTCCTCCATCGCTTCATACATACTGTATCCTACCTTGTCTATCTTGCTGGTCCCAATCCGCATGTACTTGCATTTTTTTGGATGAAAAGGCATTAACCAATGCTCAGACCATCCCTTCATGCCCTCCACATCTCCTTGAAGCAAACCCATATCTTCCTTACTCCTCACTCTTCTATACAGTTTAGTGTCATCCGCATGAGTATGGATGTGCTTCTGAAAGTTGGTTCGGGGTGGGCAGGGAGGGAGAGAGGACAATAATTGTGTGTGATACCGTGTGCTGGGTGTTGTTTTGATATTTCTTGGTGTCTGTGGGTGTGTTGCCATGTAGTTTAGTGGGTGGTCTTGGTTCGTGGAGGCTGCTGCCAGGAATTGAGTGCCTCTCATGTCCAGATGGTCTTTGACTTTGAGGATTTTGGTTTCTTGATGTAGGTGATCTGTGGGTGAAGTAGCTGTGCAGCCTGTAATGATCTTCAGGGCTTTGTTTTGAATAGTCTGTAAGGTCTTATGATGTGTTTCAGCTAGGTTAGAAGCCCAGGCTGGGCTTGCGTATTCCATCAATGATCTTATGTATTGTTTATATACTGTGGAGGTAGTTTCTTTGTTGTGTCCAAATTTTGTGTGAACAAGTGACCTGAGGGCGTTAAGTCTGGGTGTCAGTTTCTTTTTAATGTTTGTGGTGTGCTGTTTGAATGTCATATGAGTATCATATGTTACTCCTAGGATTTTGGGTGTGTGTGTATGTGTTAGGGGTGTGTTGTTTATGGTGAGTTGAGGGATGTATTCGTGTTCTCCTGTCCAACTTGTGAGCAGGGTTGCGGTGGATTTGGCTGGGGCTAGATTAAGTCTGTTTGTAGTGCACCAACCATGTAGTGTGTTGAGATTTTTTTTTTTTTTTTTTTTTTTTTTTTTTTTTTTTTTTTTTCTATATTCCAACTACTCCCTCTCGGGCATAGGCTGAGAGCCTGTACATTCCACCGCTCAACACGGTGAAGCCCGTGAGGTCTTGTTCCAGTCTGGGGAGTGAGACATGTGAAGCAACCATCATGGCTCGAAGCAGCTCCATCTCTGAAGCGGCCGGTTGCTTCGCTCAAGTGCTTCACCGTCTCACCCTCCAGACTCAGACCCTCACTCTCAGAACGCCACCTATTGAGCAGTGAACTCACTAGGCATTGTCCCCCTGTAACATATTTTGAATATGGGAATATTCATACAGTGTTATTTAATCAGGGAACAATGAGGGTATTTTTTTGGCATTTCGGTGGGCTTTGTGGTAATGCACTGATACTAGGTACAGCACAAATTCAATCCCAATAATATCTTCCCATTGACATATCGGGATTTGAACCCGGGTCCATTGGATTACCAATCCAGTGGCATGACCACTCCACCACACCTCCCCTGTATAGGGTTGAAGATAGGGTTGAAGGAGATCTGTTGCTCTTTTTGGGTCATGGTGTGTGCATGTGAGTGTTATGTCATCTGCATAGGAGGCTAAGTTTATTTGGGGCGTATTGGGTGTAGTTATATCGTGCATGTACAGATTGAAGAGTGCGGGCGATAGGACGGATCCTTGTGGGACTCCGTTTGGAAAGTTTCTGATTTTAGATGACTGACCGGCAAAAGATACGTGTGCACATCTGCCTGCTAGGAAGTTGGCCAGCCACCTTTTTGTGTTGTTGTGCATGTTTGTGTTGTAGATTTTGTTTGTTAGGTTGTGGCGGGGGATGGCATCGAAGGCTTTACTAATGTCGAGTGTGGCTAATAGTGATCTGTGTGGTGGTCTAGCTGAGTTGATGCCGTCGAAAGCTCTTTGTGTAAGGTCTGTGAGAAGAGTGTTTGTGGAGTGCAGTGGCCTAAAGCCATGTTGTGTTGGAGCTAGGGGTAGGTCAGGTGTAATTAGTTGTAATACTAGGCGTTCCATGACTTTGGAGGGGGAGCAAAGAAGTGTGATGGGGCGGTGCGAGGAGGGTAGCGTGGGGTCTTTGTTGGGTTTGGGGAATGTGATGATGATACCATGCTTCCAAATGTCTGGTATTGTGTTGTGTGAATAGCTGTAGTTTGATATGTTAGTGAGTGCTTGTATGCCTTGTGGTCCCAGGTGTCTGAGGTGTATGTTGCTTATGTTGTCTAGGCCACAGGCGGGTGAGTGCTTGAGATTGTTGATGATATGCTTTGTCTGGTGATTGGTGAAGGGTGTATAGTCAGGGTCTGTGGGGAATTGTCTCTTACGTCGGATGACACGTCGGTCGTCTTTGTGAGGTTTTAGGTGGCTGACATGTGAAAAGTGATTGATGAGAGTGTTTGCTTGTTGTTTACATGAAGGAGTAGAGTCTGTTGTTGTGATTGCAGCATGTGATTGTGTTGTGTTGCTGTTGGAAAGTGTGATGCTGTTTAGTGTTTTGTAGAGTTTTTTGGGGTTTGTTTTGTGATCAAGTGTTTGTAGGAAGTTATTCCAATTTAGTTTTTGTTCTTGTATTTTGTTGATAGTTTGGGTGTTGAGTGCTTGAATTTGTTGTGTTATGTCTTGTGTGTGGGGTGCTGGGGAGTGTTTCAGTATGTCGCGTTGTCTGATGAGGTTTTGAATTTCTGGTGTGAAGTTGGGGTTGTGTCTTTTCCTGTTTTTTTTTTTTTTTTTTTTTCTATGTGATTGAGGGAGGCAAAAGGCATTACTGCCTATAGCGAGTGCCTCCCCCATAGTTGAAAGAGTGACAGGGCCAAAATCAAGGGACGTTCGAGCCAAAATGCCTGGACACACAGAGTTTGAAGCAATTTAAGTCATAGGAAGAGGGAAAGACTGATTCTGGGAGAGAGTTCCAGAGCTCAGCTGTTGAGTAGAAGAAAGTTTGAGAGTAACGTTTCACTCTTGGGTTGGAGAGTTGCACAGAGTAGGGGTGGGATTGAGTTGCAAGACGGGTACCACGTGCCCTACGTAAAGGAGATGGTATGCACTGGGATTGCTCTGAGGAACACTATAGTAGCGATAGTAGCGATAGAATAGCGAGAGAGATGCAACATTGCGGCGGAGAGAGAGAGACTGCAGAGAGTTGGTGAGTGGACGGGAGTTAATGATACGAAAGGCCTTCCTTTCAACTTTGTCTAGGAGAGCGGTGTGAGAGGAACCTCCCCACACATGTGAACAATACTCCATACAAGTGTTACCTCTTGGAATGTGTTTCTTGTCAGTGTTTTGGATAGTTTTATTGAGTATGTGTACAGCATTGTTGATGTTAGTGATGGGTGTACTGTTTAGAGTTGTGAAGTGTTGTTCTGTCTCATTTGTGAATGCTTCCCAGTTAGCTCTTTTATAATTGGTGTATGTGTGTTTGTGGCTAGCTGGGGTGAGTCTGGTTTTGGTGGTGATAATGATCGGGAGGTGGTCAGAGCCTAAGGTTCTGACCACCCTCCAGGATGTTGTGGGGGCGAGTTCTGGGGAGCAAAAGGTGATGTCTGGAGATGATGGGTTATAGAGGGCTTGGTGAGGAATATGGGTATGTTGATGGATGTCGTTAAGGATGATGAGGTTATCGGTTTGGTTTTGTAGTACCAGCCCTCTGTCTGTGTCGGGGTTGTCGACAAACCAGGCCGACGTCTTGGCGTTGAAGTCACCACCCAGGATGATGTGTGGGGTGTTTGTGATGTGTTGTAAGTGTGGTCTGTATTCATTTGGTACTGTAGGGGATGTTTGGGGAGGGATGTATGTGTTTATGATGGTTATGTTGGAGTTGTTGCCAGTGCGTATTTTAATTGACTGTATTTCTGTTGTGTTATCATTTGGGGGGAGGAGGGATTTGGTTTGTACACTGGTTACTATGTATGATATTTCTTTGTGTACCAGGGTGATGAGTCCACCGCCCCCGCCGACAGCCCGGTCTTGTCTGATGGTGGTGAAATTATGAAATGTGGGTGTTTTTTGTGTTGTGCGGAGTTTTGTTTCTTGTAAGATGGCAATACATACATACATACATACATAAAATTTTAAGACTGAGTGTTCCACACATAAGTGCAGTTTCAGTCTCTTGTCCTAATGGCGGCGTTCCAGGCAACCCTGTTAAGGGCTGCTTCACTTGTCAAGTTCTTGGATTTGAGATCGGCGCGTATAGTCCGATCCCAGGTCTTCCTCGGGCCACCCCTTGGTGCAGCTCCCTCCACAATCACAGACCTGCATTTTTTCACCCAATTTTGTTCATCCATTCTCTCCACATGTCCATACCATCCCAGTCTACTGTACGCATCACCTCGCTAATACTCTTTATACCTAAACGTCTCCTCAGCTCAACATTTGTTATTCTATCCTGTAGCCTGGCCCCACACATCCATCTCACCATTCTCATCTCATTACGCTCCATTCTGTTGACATCCTCTACTTTAACGGCCCATGTTTCTGAGGCATACGTCATTGCACTTCTAACACATGAGGCATACACCTTTCCCTTCAGGGGGAGAGGCATTCTTTTTATGGTCAGGATTGGCATCAATTCTCTGAACTTCCCCCAGCCACACCTAATTCTAGCAACAGTGGCAGCCTCGGCCCCACCACCGGCAGAGATGGTATCTCCTAGGTAACAAAACTTGTTCACCAGCTCCAAAGACTCATTTCCAAAATTCACAGCCACAGGATCATCACTTAACACAAGCTCGCCTTTGCACACTACACACTCAAATTTCTCTATTGCCGCCATTAGGCAACTTGGAGCAAGTACAATGAAGCCCTGTCACAGCACTATCATATAGACAATGCCAGCGCCAATAACAAGGCTTCATTGTATAGTGATGGCTACTTGGTCCGCAAGTCTATCACCATCCCCCCTATTAGTCGCCTTGTACGACATGCAGTAGGATGCGTGAGGCATATTCTTTTTTTCCTCCACCATTAGATGAAGGCCCCCTTACCCCCTGGGGTTGTTTGATGAAGTGTGAGAGTTTGTGTTTCTTTGTGTTGATGCCATCTATGTTCAGTTGAAGAATGTTAATGTTATGTGCACGATGTATGTTGGGTGCTGCTGCACGAGGATGGGGTGGGGGTTGGGATGGGTGAGGTCGGGGTGGGGATTGGGGAGCAGGAGATGGGGGTTGGAATGGATTAGGATGGGGTGTGGTGTGTTGAGTTGAGGATGTGGATGGTATGGGAAGGTTTGGTGGGTTAGGGAGGAGAGGTGGACGGGTTTTAGGGGGGGGAGTGGATGATATGGGAAGGTTAGGTGGGTTGGGGAGGAGAGGTGGACGGGTTTTAGGTGAGGGATTTGACTGGGAGAGGGAGGGGCATGAGGAACAGGTCCAGGTGTTTGTGTAGTGTTTCTTGAAGGCAAGTGTTGTGCAGGTGAAGTGGGTCCAGTTCCCGCAGCTTGTTATTGCCATTGTCCGTGTTTAGCCGGGCCGGTCGGGCCCCGGAACGAAGGCATTATGCCATCCATTTTCGTCTATTTTGACTCGCGATAACTCAATGAAATAAACACTTACGGAAGCAACTATGGTGTTTGATAGACAGTATGACTTATTACCTGGTACATGAAGTGAACCTCGCATTCCTACCTGGTATGTAGCTCTCTCAAATGCAAATGGAAGTGGACCTGTTTATGCTTGATACTGATATTGCAATGGGAGTGAAGCCTAGAGTATTATCTTCCTCTGGCAACAAGCAGAGTGGCGCAGTACTGCCAAATTCCGACGGTAATACCAAGACGTCTGGAAACGTCGGCCAGAGTAACATATTTTTTACGTAACACGTACTTGGGCGTCGGCCGCACTGAATGGGTTAACAGAGTAGCCTAGTAGTAGTGGTGATGGGCTGGTCTATCAGAGTGAGAACTGAGCGATCTCTGCCATACCCTTAGCTTACTTTGACTGTTCCTTTTACTTATATATTTTCTAGATCTCAAGTGACGGCGTCTCTAACGTGGATTGACCTCCCAATCTACCAAGATTGGAAGCCAAAGCGTCATATTTTTCCTTTGCCCCTCCGCTTTCTTTTCATAATTGCTGAGGGGCCCAGGGCCCTGGGTGGGGCTTTGGTTTCCTGGGCGTTTCCGCACCCTCCTCAGCTCCCCGCCATGGAGTGGCTTCGGTCACCCAGGCTTTATTGTGGTCGGCAGGGAGGGTTCTGTGGGGGCGCTCGGTTATGGCCTTGGCCTTGCTTGGGGCCTTGGGGCTGTTCGGCCAGGCAGCTTGGGGAACAACAACAACAACCTACTGGACTTATTTTTAACAACCAATTCAGAAAATTATGATGTTACAGTGAGGTCCCCGCTTGGATCTTCTGATCACTGTCTGATACAGGCCACCTGTCTATCACCTACCACACCTTCCCACTCTGAACCTGTTTTGGTGACTAAATGGCATTACGATAGGGCAGACTGGGAGGGTCTTCAGGGTTTCTTTATTGATATTCCCTGGACCTTTTTCTTTTCTAATGATGCACACTCCACCTTGAGCCACATACAAGATTTTGTAAAAATTGGAATGGAAACTTTTATTCCTCATCAAAAGTACAGTAAAAGATCTAATTCACCTAAATGGTTTGACCATAATTGTGCTAGAGTAACTGAACAAAAAGCAATAGCCTACAATGCATACACAAGATCAAAAACACATGAAGCCTTTAATTACTTTAGAAACATCAGAAATCATGCCAAAACTGTATTAAACCTAACTAAATCAAACTTTCTCCATAAGCAGGCAAATAAACTTCTAAATAATCCAAATGATAACAAAATATTTTGGTCTACTCTTAACTCATTCAAATCCAACTTCACTACTGCTTCATCCATTCCACCATTAAAATCTCCGACTGGCAATCTTGTAAGTGACCCACGAGGTAAAGCTAACCTCCTTGCGGATATTTTCTCCACCAACTCAACCTTAGATGAAATAAATCAAGATGTCCCTGTACTTAATTTTAATTCGCCTGAAATTCCCTCACTTAAGATCCACACCTGACATGTCAAAACTATTTTGCAGAATCTTTCAGTAGATAAGGGTCCTGGTCCAGATGAAATTCCTCCAATAGTACTTAAGAATTGCTCCTTGGTGCTCGCTCCTGTATTGGCAAATTTTTTCCATCTGTGTACTCATACCTCATGCTTCCCAGTACCCTGGAAAGAAGCAAACATCCATCCAGTTCCTAAAAAAGGTTCCTCTTCAGATCCATCAAACTACAGACCAATAGCTATAACTTCCACTCTTGGCAAAGTCTTTGAAATTATATTAAATAATAACATAATTAAGCATCTGGAGAATAATAAATTAATCAGTGATAGGCAATATGGTTTTAGACGATGTCGATCAACTGCAGACATTCTTTGCCTTCTTACGCATCAAATCAACCAAGCTACAGACCAACATGGTGAAACACATACAATAGCACTGGATATATCAAAGGCATTTGATAGAGTCTGGCATCAATCCTTATTGTCGAAGATGTCACACTACGGCCTTGCATCATTAGTTCCACTAATTTCTTCTTATCTTCATAACAGAAAAATAGGTGTAATGGTAGATGGCCTTTATTCTCAATTTCACTCAATAAATGCTGGTGTTCCTCAGGGATCAGTTTTGGCCCCAACTCTGTTCCTCATTCATATCAATGATCTCATATCTACCACTCATAATCCAATACATTCCTACGCAGATGACTCAACACTCCACAGTTCCTTCACATTTACCAATTCTTTCACCCAACCCGATCTTATAAATTCAAAAATAAACACTGCAATTTCTTTGAACCAGGACCTTTCTAGAATTAATGAATGGGGACAAGAGAATCTAGTTTCCTTTAATGCACAGAAAACCAAGTACATTCAATTTTCTAACTGACAGAATCTCACTGACTCCCATATATTTTTTAATGATGTAAATATTCCCACTTCCCCTAGTATTGACATTCTTGGTGTAACATTAACTACTAACTTGAGCTGGACACATTATGTTAGAAGCATTGCTAAGAATGCCTCTAAAAAACTGGGACTCCTGTACAGAGTTCGAGAATTCTTCACTGACGAGCAGTTGGCCGTAATATATAAAAGTCATGTGCGTTCTCAGATGGATTACTGTTCACCTCTGTGGGGTGGAAGTGGAGTGGTTGCATTGAGGCAGTTGGACAAAATTCAAAATAAAGCTATTAGATTAATCAATAACCCTGCAATCACACAGGACCTTCCTACATTATCCATACGAAGAAACGTTGCATCCCTTGCATTATTCTACAGATATTTTCACAGCAAGTGTTCCGAGGAACTTGCTTCAATTGTGCCGCCTCTCCACATCTTTCCCCGTAGAACTAGGGCAGCTGAGAGCGCCCATGAATTTACACTTTCTCCTCCACAATGCAGAACTTCTGCTTATCAGAATTCATTTATCCCCAGAGCTACTACTCTTTGGAATTCACTTCCCTCGAATTGCTTTCCACAAACTTACAATCTACAAATGTTTAAATCCAGTTGTTACAAACATTTTATGAATGGAGGATGCCTTTAGGCACATGGACCTTTTTGTTTTATCTGTGTTTTTCCTTCCTCCATTCATTGTCTCTTTAAAAAAAAAAAAAAAAAGAGTAGTAGTGTGTCTTTGGACTCAATTATATCAATAATTATCTCACCAACTCATAATACATTTTGTTTTAAATATCTAGGAGGAGCGATAAGCAGGGATGCAGGTAGTGGGAATGGAGGTAAGACAGAAAGTGTGTGAGGGTAGGAGAGTTTTTGGAGTAATGGTAGGTATGTGGAAGGTGAGAAATCTCGGAATGAAAGTTAAAATTGCAATGTATCAAGGGATAGTTGTACCAACAGTGATGTATGGGGCTGAGACATGGGGTCTGAATGTACGAGAAAAGAAGGTTGGATGTGATGATGATCTGCTTGAGGAATATGTGTGGAGTAACGTGTAGAAGCAGATTGAGGAATGAAGAGGTACATAGTAGAGTGGGACAACAGGTACCCTTATCGGCCAGAGTGGAAAGAAGGGTGCTATGCTGGTATGGACATGTTGAATGGATGGGAGATGAAAGGCTTACAAAGAGAATATATGAGTTAGAAACAAGGGGAAAATGACTGAGAGGAAGACCTCGGAGGAGATGGAGAGATGGTTTGATAAAATCGTTAGAAGATAGAGAGATGACTGAAGAACAGGCAAGAGAAGTGGTGATGAATAGGAATGAATGGAGAATGCTTGTGAATAGATGAGTGATAACGCGGTCGTAGGGAGAGGGGGTCGGGTGCCAGTTTGACTAGATAATAGTCCGTCAGGCGCCTGGCCCGGGGAACCTGTGTATATTTGAAGGGCCATGCTTGAAAGTTATGTGGGCGCGCATTGTGGTGTGGTTCTGCTGCATGTCTGCCTGCTGAGACCGGAACCTCTCTGGGAGGTCTGGGACCTGGGGGTTGCTGGAGGCCCCTCATCATCCTTGGTCTCTGGTTCTTCTCCTGGGCGACCTAGATGTGTGTGAATTTTTGATATACTGTATATACTGTATATACATATATATTTTTTTTTCTTTTTTTCGTTTTGTTGTGTCTGTTCGGCCTGTCTCGAGTTGGCCACCCCCAGCTATGGGATATGTGCATGAGTAAAGGACTATACATAAATAAATGATATATTGATCCCAGTTTAAATACAGAGCAAACTACAATTATTTCTGTGATTTAATAAGGGATATATGAAACAAAAATCATAAATAAACAAACACACAAGCTAGTGAATGGTGAGCCTCGTTTTACGTGAGCATAGGGAGTTATCGGCCTGAGTGATACAGTAGATATGTGAAGAGCAAACAAAGATGATTTTGGCAGTTGGTGCAGTCTCTACTGTAATTATTCCATAAGTTCTGTTTATGTTTTAATGTGTTCCTGGTATTTCACGGAAGCCGATAAGTGTAATTACTCGTGTGAATGGAGAATATATATATATATTTTTTTATTAGCTGACAATATTGTACAGTATAGGCTACTGTACATACCTCTTATCTTGTTTATTCAGATATTACAAAGGTTTTGTAGTGATATATGTTACAATATTAATTATATATACTTTGATGCAAAGATTTTTTTATTTTATTTTTTATTTTAAACATCTCCATTAATTATTAAGATATATACTGCTAAGGGTTTGAATTTTCCACCAGGTGAAAAAATAGGCTATTGCATATTAACCATTTGAGGAATATGACGCATGTTCATAGTTTATTCTGGCTATCATTAGAATATGTGTACAGTATATAGCTTTGGAAGAATATGGAGAATGAAGAAGGTAAAGACCGTCTCAATCAACCTTTTGACTTCCATATACCATTCCTATTCTGAATATAATAGTCCAATAATAGCCCGAAAAATATGAATGAAATGTTACTCGTAGCCTGAAGAGGTTAACCAAAGGGACAGCAGTTGCTACCCCAGGATCCAGTAAAGTCAAGACACTGGCCCATCTCGTTACACAGCCGCCCAGTGGTCTTTATCTCCAGGATCTGCTCGGGGGTCAGTTGCCAGGAGTTGCTTAGCAGGGAGAGTATCATCTGGGAAATTAACTGTATTTCTAAATATCTCTGAAAAGAATAAGATTTAAGTTAGGAATTAATGAATAGGATTTAAGTTCAGAATTTTTGAGGATAAATTACAACTTAATGATGCTTATATTACATGAGCCATGTGCAATAGTAAGGTGTGTATAGGCATATAGGTCGATTATAAAGTTGGCGCTTGTTCTAGAGACCCTACTGTATTACCTGTTGATATCATTACCCTTATTATTATCCACTGCAGGATCGGCCTACCCCCAAGGGGACGATGACAGCCGCTGTACCTCACCACGGTGGCATAGTCCGACTCGGTAAGATTGTATGTATTGTGTGAAGTTGTATGTTGAATAATACTTTACCGTTGGAGTGGCTGTGGATGTGAATGTAGTCTGTAACCAGCGTATTCAGCTCGCCCATGCTGATCAGGTGCGAGCATATACATGTGTACATGCAACACTGATCTACCGCACCTCTAATGTCCGCCAATGCAGCTAAGAGTATGGAAAGCCACGCCTGTAGATCCAGCACTAGGAATTGCTATGAAAGTATAGGTTATGTCACAGTGTAAGAAAATATTTAGAACACAAAAGAGTGTCTAGTGAAAATAAGCAATGCATGCATATACAGTACTCAAGTATATAGCCTACAATGGTTTAACGTCCTTGTCCATTAAATTTTAACAACTCGGACAGGGCTGCTTTTCAACAGTTGGACTGTTTTACAATAATGTCACTCCTATACAATAAAGTCTTGTTATAGCCCATCATGTCTAAAATGCCCCAGAACGAGAAGCCCACCACAGAAGCCATGAACGAACACCACACAGAAACACCAAAGGAAAGGTCCACAGAACGAAAGGACCAGCTGACCGAGCCAGCCATTTCAGACAGGCCCAAGCCCGCAGGGCTAAGCAGCTCCAGGCTGCACCCATTTACCTTTTCTAAACTGACCATTTTCCACACCTCACGTACACTAACCCCCTCGTGTCCTACACTCCTAACTACAAAGATGATGAACAGGAATATACATTCATATTAAAAACACCCATGCCCTGTCCCGACGTTGAGCCAATGCCAACACATCAGACAGCCATAATTATATCTATGTATGTTCTTACATCCGAGAAGTAGATGTTATATATCTTAGAAGTTAAAACACCCACGCTTGTCCCTAGACCTCGTATATCAATTTCCATGACGAGTATTATAGGTTTGACTCCTGTAAGGAGATAAAGAAAACCTAATATTTAGTAGTGGCCCCGTAATCATTGACGAACATGCCTATTACATAAGGCATCCTCTTCAAACACTAATCCGCCGTAGTTTTGAATCTACCGCGCAGAGCATTTAAAAACTGAGGAGCCTTCATCATGAGCGCACGCGACCTCACTCATGGCTTCAGTCATTATGAATTGGGTTCTCACTACGAAAAAACTTCGTAAAAAATAAAAACAAAAAGAAAACAGAATAACTATCCAATAAGCTTTCCATCATATCGTGGATGTACTTGTGTGGATTTCTGACCAGACGCTGATTCAGGCGTCATTCTTCCTTCACTGACATATCAAGTAAACCAAAATCCTTAATACATCAACGAATGGGAAGGGGACGGTCGGGAGGGCCCCAGTCGTCAATGATTACGGGGCCACTACTAAATATTAGGTTTTCTTTATCTCCTTACAGGAGTCAAACCTATATAATTTATTAGTGGCCCCTCCATCATTGACGAACATGCCTGATTTCTAAGACTGGAGGGGGACATTCGTAATCATATCATAACTCTAGAAAAGCAGATAATAAAAACAACCACATAGTATTCTTACTTTGAAAATATATTTAATTAACGGCGTAGCCGAACAAATACAAGAAAAAGGGGGTTCAGGCAGGTGCGTGCTTCAAAGAAGCCTGCCTGACAAAAAATTGGTAACCCTGAAGATTCTGAACACAGATCTGTAGTTACAAAGGCACCCCACTCAACGAGTGGTGACAAAAAATAACAAGTTATAAGTTTACATGTGCACATAATAAACCCCAACATAAACTTGGAGATAAATTGCAAAGGAACTCCAATAATCTAAAACTAAATTGCTTTCGCAGCTAAACTACTCTAACAACACCGTTGTTTTGTACTTAACATTGTACTAGCACAATTTCTCACTGAGAAATTTTCATAACACATTTTAACCTTAAATTGTATCACAGCTCTCATACTCCGGCGGGGTCTAGGGTGTCCTGTGTCAACTGACTGCACCCCCCCCCCCCCCCCCTTTCCCATGAAAGTAAACAAAAGTGACTGCAGGGCCGCCTAGACCCTCTGCCTTAAAGCTATACATGGTAAGGAAGGTTTGTCTAGAGCAACTGACAAGTATCTAGACAGAAACGTATGATTAGACGCCCACAACTGCGTGGACGCTATGTCTTCAACTGAAAAAATTTTCAGGAAACGTAAAGAGGCTGCCCATTTGCGTAAATCGTGGGCCCAACCCACAACGCCGGGATTACTTTCTTTAATGACTTCTACCAGAAGAGAGGCTAATCGCCGTTTAAGTAAGCGTTTACCCGTACTTGCTACCCATAAAGCACCTTGGGGGTTGTGAGGAGCTACTCTCAAATATTTGGTTAGAGCTTGTACTGGACATAAATTATGATGCACCTTTCCCCTTTTTAACGCCGGCACCGTGAACTCAGAAAACACGTGTGCACTATGCTCATTCTTGGCTACAAAACCTGGGGAGGGTGCAATGGAAATACATTCATTAAGTCTACCAAACCTAAGACAATTAGGTGTGTTGCTCATCGCCGCCGGCTCAGACACTCTGTTTCCGGTGGCTAAAGCCAAAAGGAAAACTGCCTTTTTTAAGATTAATGCAAAGTCTGCAGTATTTTGGTACAGACGAGAGTGAAGCAAAGACAAAGCTTTGTCCAGAGACCAAGTAGGCATGAGCTGACGGGGAGGTGGGCGGAGTTTAAAACATGCTCTCATAAAACCTGTTTCCTCCGCTACCGGTATGGAGAGACCTGTAAGGTCTAAAAAGGGCACTCTAATCGCAGTTAAGTGATTTTTTAATGTTACCACAGATAAACGTTTCTGCTCAAACAGATAATTTAAATAATTAAAAACTAATGCCACTGAGGGTACAGTTTGTTCTGTCCTAACGATCCAAGAAGTAAAGGCTTGCCAATGTGATTGATACTGTCGTTTTGTAGACTGAGTATATTGATTAAGTAATTTATTTGTCACATCTCTACCGTATGGTGCTAGCCACTTGGCCTCCTGAATGTCCATAATGCAAAAGTCAGCGAGGTCGCGAGGTTGCCAATCGCGTCTAAGTGGAAATACCCGACCGGGAGCGATACCGGGTCCGGGCACCACATTTTCAATTGCTGGTACCACAACTGCGCCGGCCACAGTGGCGCGATTAGCGAGACTAAGCCTCGATAATCTCGTAGTTTGTTCACTACGTGGCACATTAGTGACGCATCTGGCGGCGGAAACAGATAGATGGAGCTCCATCTGTTCCAGTCTGTCACTAGGGCGTCTGGCCCCCCTGCCGGCGTTTTCGCCCGGCGGGTGAGGTATAGATGGAGTTTGTGAGTCTCCTCGGACGCAAAAAGATCCACTTGTGGATGGGAGAGCTCTGCAATCATTAGGTTGAAAATGGGTTGCTTGAGCTCCCATTCTACTGTCGTGCTCTGTCGCCGGGATAGAGCGTCTGCCCAGACGTTCGCTACGCCTGGGAGATAAGAAGCGTGCAGATAAATATCTAGACTGTTGGCTAGAGCAAAAATCTCTTCTGACACGTTTAGCAACTTCCTTGACCTCGTTGACCCTTGTTTCTGAATACAGTGGACTGCATTCAGATTGTCCATTCTGAAGGCCACCGACTTGTCCCGTAACGCCGGGCCGTGAGCCTGAAGGAAATATAAGGGGACTAGTAATTCTTTGACATTGATGTGCGAGATTTCTAAGTGGGACCAAAGCCCCTGACCCTGGTGCCCCTGATTTGACTGAAATCCCCAACCTATTGTGCCTGACGCATCCGTGTCTACCCATACCGTTGGTGGAGGAGAGGTCCATGACATTATTGAGTGCAATGTTTCCCTCTTCGCCCAGACCGCTAGCAAGGTGTGGATTAATTTCGGGATGGGCCATAATTTTCCCGCTGGTAAGAGCGGGAAATATTTGTTGCCTTCCAATATTAATCGTTTTACTTTCAACCGGCCCAACTTGACAGTTAGTTGAATCCAGTTGAGAGAGCCGACCAGAGACTCCCAGACCCTCCGTGTCGTAGTCAGACTGTGAAGAAACCTGAACAGTTTCCTGCGAAACCTGTTGCGATTGTCCACACTCTGACTCAGAGTGAGAGCGGCGGTGTCCCAGACCAGCCCTATCCACTGAATTACTCGTGAGGGAACAAGGTTTGACTTTACCAGATTTACCTTGAAGCCTAGAGTTTTGACATGATTCAAAATTATATTGACATGTTTTATGCATAATTGTTGTGTCTCTGCCACCACCAGCCAGTCGTCCAGATACCACAACACTCTGATCCCTTGTTTTAACAATGGCATCAGGGCTTGCCGGACTAGTTTTGTGAATAATCGAGGTGCTAGGTTCAAACCGAACGGCATCCTCTGAAAAACAAAATTTTGGTGCCTGATCCGTAAGGCCAAAAACCTTTGAAATCTTTTGTTGACCGATACGTGCCAATAGGCGTCTGTCAGGTCTAGTGAACACATCCAACCTCCCGGCGGAAGTGTTAGCCTGATTTGGTGTACTGTTAACATTCTGAAAGATTCGTTGTGAATGTGAAGATTCAGATAAGACAGGTCTACGACCGGCCTCATCTGAACACTGTCCCTTTTGGGAACCAAAAATAGTTTGGACGTGAATACAGGGTAATTTGGGGGGACCGGGATGATGACATTCTTGGCAATCATTTCCTGGGCTAGTGACTCCACCTCTAAAGAAACAAAATTCGCCGTTGTCGGCTGACGTAATCGAGGTCGCCGGAGCCACTGCCAAGTGATGCCTTTGCGTGCCACCATCCGTGCCCAAGTGTTTAACGGCCATGCTTGGTGACACGTTCGGAACGACCCAGTTAGCAGACAAGGGTTCGCCGGCTGTACTACCCTCGGTTCCTCCGGCCTTAAGGTAGGCGCCGGGAGTGAGAGAGACTTTAGTTTTTTGATGGTGGGGTTGGTGCTGGCCGCTTCGCCGGCTGGCTGGTGTTGGTCGAAGACTGGCCCTGACCTGGTTTATTTTGGCCGCGTCCTCTCTGACCTGAAAACCTATTCTGTCTATGCCTGTACTGACCCTGGGGGGAGTGGGAGGACTTAGGCGGAAGAAATGGTTTAGATCCCCCTGGCTGGGCTTTAGTAGTAGGCCTGGGTTTGGGGAAGTTAAATGCAGGTTTCTTAGAAGGGGTGGGACTGTGCTTAACGGCCTGTGCCATATTGAACACCGTTCGCCATACTTCAGGGGACATTAAAGAAGGGGTAAGTACTGGTGACATCACCACCTGGTTAGCAATGCGCTCAGGTAGCTTGCGAACTAACGACATCCTAAGATCTTGTCGTGCTCGCACCGCCTCAAGCAAGGCGGTGCGTATGTCACCTAAGGATTGGATTGACGACTGAAGAATCAGTCGCCGGGATAACTCAACCGATCTTCGAGCATCCGCGTCTGCGATTGCCTGAGTAGATCGTAGTAAAGACTTAGCCACCTGCTGAGATACTATGTACTGTGAAAACAGGCGAAAAGCTTTTCCTCGTAGCCTAAATTCTCTGTCTAGGTGAGTAGGGGTAGGGGTAGTGAACGGGTCCTTCAGTTCACAAAGATTAATCTTAGGGGCAGCTAGGAATGCAAACAAAGCCGCCGGGACTCCGCCGGCAGAACCCACCGGCATGGAAAACCATGAATGTGAGTCCTGAGGGATCTGGTGGGAAGATTTAGAAGTGAAAGTGGTTGCAAAGTTTTGAGCCTCTACCTCCCAATCCACCCAAGGTCCTGGACCCAACTGTCCCACCTTCAAAACTGGATTAGCTGCGTCGTCTGTGACGGTCCGTAAATCTAGTTCAGGAGTAAGAGCTGACAGAGTCTTAATATCATTAAACCCATCCAGCTTAGACCAGTCTGAAAATAGTTTTAAAGCTGAGACAGGGGGTAAAGCAGGCTTAGAAGCATACACAAAATAATCCTGGTGATAATAACTAGGTATAGCCTTAATGTTTACGTCCAGAACATTACCTAAGGCATCCATGGCCCTTAATTTCTTTGACTTGTTGCCCTGGATAAACCACTCACGCGGTACCGGGAGTTCCCCTGACAAGGTAGGTTGGGCAAGCTCTGGTTTAGAGGGGTTGAAAAGAACCCATGACTCGTCTGGCCCATAAAGGAGGGGCATAGCTACCTTTCTAAGAGGTGCTTTGTCTAGAGGGGGTGGATTAACATCCGTTATGACCCTGACATTTGAAGTTGTCAATGCCGCCGTGGCAGGCTTAGTGCTCCTTGCAGGTGACAGAGTAGGAGGGTTAGGAATCTTAGATAAATCAATTGACGTCATCAGAGGCCGTACCGTAGAGCTTGTCGAGGGAGCCCCCAAGTCCATTGTGGGGTTTTCTTGTTGCTGACCAAAAAATTTAGATAAAGCATGAGTAAGCAACCCATCAATTTCTTGTGCTGTAACAAACTGGTTAGATGAAGAACTTATAGGAGAATCATTATTATCTCTTGCGGCGTCCAAGCCTGAGCCTGACCCTTGTCCTTCCATATCCGAAATTATTGAAACTTCGTCTTTTTCCTCCCGATCCTCCTGAGAAGACCCCGCCGAGGCAGGGGTACCTTGTTTCCAAGATAAGTCTGGGATAGAGGATGGGGTCGCCGCGTCCCTGTGGAAGTCGGCTACTGTGTGACTCGTATGAGTCGGACGTGGGTGGTCAGACCGTGGTTGGGCAAACCGCCAAACCACGGAGCCTACGCTCTCTTGAGAGTCTGAAACATTCTCAATTATTGACCCTCCTGAACTTTCCATTTCCAGGGTTAAAATATTAATTGGCAACTCCTCTTTAGGGACAGGTGCTGCACTGGACTCAGAGGCCCTAACACAAACTCTGTCAGGTGTAGAGGTACGATGAGATGCACTAGACTTAGGGGAATGTCGAGAGGACTTCCGATGTGAATCCTTTTTTGAGGATTTATGGCTGCGGTGTGACCGCGAACTAGTCTTAGATCTGGAAGAATCTCCGCCGTGACCATTGGTGGAATCTTCCGTCTTACTCTTCTTACTCTCCGGCGAAGAGGCCCGACTAGAAGACTGTTGTCTGAGAGGTGACCTTGACCTAGATCTCGCCTGCGACGAGGAGGCGGATGCCGGGGGTGTAGGCTCTCTCGGGCGTTTAGTTGTAGTCGCAGACGATACAGAACCCTGACTAGTCTCCGTCGGCTTAACACTCGTGACTCTAGAGGAACGTTTAGGGGGAGGGTGTTCTGACAGCAATCTATCCCAAAGTGGGACGTTGTCACATTGAAGTGACTTATGCGCGACAATGGTAGTGTAGGCCGACATTTGTTGTCGAACCTCTCTCAACGCTACCGCCGCGGTCTTATCATTATCACAAAGGACTTTAACAGCTAATTGAGAACAAAAGGAACAATTATGCATCACCCAGAGACCCCTTGAACGGTCTAGACATTTAACACACCTTATGCAAAGGGTGTGTGCAAAAATAGGGATACCAGCACAAGTAGGGGTAATGCACAGGGCAAAAACTGGGGCCACGGTAGCCATGACAGAGACTGGTGGGTGAAAACTACCGCCGGGTCTGTATTGGTCCGCCGGAGCTCAGCTCTGGAAAAAACAAGAAAATTTCCAGGAATTAATGCTCATAAGGGTAATCCAACATGATCGCACACCAGTGTTAATAACCCGCCGGGTAACGAGATGCAAAGACACAACAAACACATCTCGCCGCGCAGCGGGGTGTAAAGTCTAAACAAATCTTTTGCTAAAGAAAGTGAAGAATACCCTCTGATATAATGGTCCAGCATGGCACTTATAGTCTCTCGGAGGAGGTGACTGTCTCAAGATTCAATTTTGTAACAAAGCAACCCCCCAAAAAGACGCCGGCCCTTGAGTTATTATAGTAGAATAGCCCAGGGCAGGATGATACGAGATCTAATGTTTAACGAATTGTCCCAAAAGATCGCCGTAAGATCGAAGGCGGCGATACCTGATAGTATCACTAAATTAAATAGGTTAAAATGAATTTTGTAAAATTCCTTAATTCCTCCACCTAGGAGCACCCGCCGGGTGTGAGAATCGATATAAAACCTAATTGAACCTTCAATCGCCGTAAATAGTAAAGGCAGCGATACACAGAGTATCACTATAATGGATCGGTTAACTAACTGGAAGACCTAAGTCGTTCATCTCACCCTACCAAGGTGCACCCGCCGGGTGAGAAGTTTTAAAAGTTAACCCCATAAGTTCCTGTCCGCCCTTCTTTGTAAAAGATCGCCGGGGAGGAAAGCCTAAACAACAGCTAGGTTTTTTCATGTGGTTGTCGTAAAACCAGGTAGAAAAAACTCCTAAAACGTATGTCCACAAGGACGCCGTTTTATATGGATGGGTACAGCCATCCCGCCGGGAATCAAAGGAGGCCTGAAACCAGGCACCCACAGAGACGCAGTCCTGGAGAGCCACAGACACCCCACCCGCCGGGGATACAAGCCAGTGTCAACAACCACGTGTGGCCCAACACTGCTCTCGGCCAGGATTTTTTCACGGAGAAACCGAGAAAAAACCCGCCGGAAGGAAACCCACCCTGAACAGATACCATCTGAACAACACACGACACGAGGATAGCCACGCACGGCTAACCCAAGGTCACAGCATAATCCGTGGAATTAGCCAATACACAACTAAACCAGGAAACAATTATAGTCCGAGGAATTAGCCAATACACAACTAAAACCCGGATACACATGACACAGTAGGGCATATTTATAAATAATAAATAATAACACTAGTACATGTGGCAAAGCTACGAGCGGCTGGCTAGGCCTAGGCAGACGGCATAAAAACAGTTGAAATATACACACACTGGAAATATCACAACAGGAACCACCGCCAACACACCACCGAGCAACAACTTCCAACCCAGGGAAGACTGACTCGGGACCCAGAAAAAACTTCACTAAGTGAAGAAAAATACGCTGGGAACGTCAGAAAACACAGCTTACCTCATCAGAAAGATAAAAGGCAGCAATAATTAACGCGTGAAAGCCGCCTGCATCACAAACTAACTCAACTGTGAAAAAGTTCACATGTCCACAACGTGACCACGAGGGTACATCCGAAATAGATGCCCCATACACTCGACCCAAAATACACTGCACTGCGGGCAACCAGCCCAGGACACTCCTGCTACGCCTATCCTAACCTTACTCGATACATCCTGGAGTAAACAAATGAGAAAAAACTCACTAGGGACGCAACGAATGCGGAACCAGCGGAGCGTGGGGAGGCACGTCCGGGCGGGCTGAGCGCAGAGCAGAGAAGGAAGAATGACGCCTGAATCAGCGTCTGGTCAGAAATCCACACAAGTACATCCACGATATGATGGAAAGCTTATTGGATAGTTATTCTTATTTTCTTTTTGTTTTTATTTTTTACGAAGTTTTTTCGTAGTGAGAACCCAATTCATAATGACTGAAGCCATGAGTGAGGTCGCGTGCGCTCATGATGAAGGCTCCTCAGTTTTTAAATGCTCTGCGCGGTAGATTCAAAACTACGGCGGATTAGTGTTTGAAGAGGATGCCTTATGTAATAGGCATGTTCGTCAATGATGGAGGGGCCACTAATAAATAGATATATGTAACCCGTGCTCAGTCGCCCCTTGCATTGTTCCTCTAGTAACTAAGTCTATAATATTAACTGCCACCAGCATTGATGCGACATAGCGGCACTGTCCTTGTGTCGTATTGTGCCAAGTACAGATCAACCAGGTTTCATCACCTTATTAGGACGACGACTATAATGTCATCGTTCATCGATGTATGCAATCCTTAGGTTAAGTATTTTTATCCGCCATTGTGTTCACCTTTTTCCATTTACTTTCCACAATTGTCATACGTCTTCCCCTTGCCTCCTTCGTATCCACAGTCCACACTACGCCAATTTACTTCGTGTCTTACACCTCTTACCCCAACCAGAGATTGTATAAGATAACCTGGTTACCAGTATCTGTCATAAGTACCCCGAAACAATAACTAAGTACCCATACGAACTGCCGCTGTTGTTGGTATATTTATATTTAATAGAAAATGCAGTTCCCAGGGCCAACTAACAATATCCATAACCCTCGGACTGATCACATAACTCTATCTTTTCCAGACTCATATACCACCCCATAGTTGCATTCCCCGGTAGCATTTGGCTAACGTATTCTACTGCCTTTTCAAACTTCCATATCAATTGTAGCCTAATGCCACCCCCACGCCCAGGGACCTTAGGGGCAAAATTTCCCTGTAGCCCTTGAACTCTCCCCCCCCCCCCTCTCATTAAGACACCCGCGCTTCTCGACTCTTGTCCGACCTAGTCTCTCTCTCATACCTCTTGAAGATCCTTGAATTGTCCGTTGCTAACGCTCTCCAACCTTTTATATAATTATATACTCCTATCCAGCCTACCTTCACTTAGTAGGCCAGAACAACATTAGAACTTTACTAGCCCCTTGCATGCCATCTATTCTCTTACAACACATTCACAACCCTGCACCCAATGGTCGTCGGTGCGAGGCTAGCCGCCCCGCCAGTAACTAACTTCTATTGCCATACTTCCAGATAAATGTGGCAGAGTTAGCAACCCAGTCTCCACCACATCCAGCAAACCCTACAATTAACAACCAGCCGAGTAAAACCAGCTAGCTAAGGCACCTTCGGTTTTGGTATTAAGGACACCCACATCTGTCTCATACACAGAGGGTTATTACAAACACTGGTGATATGGCAAGCCCCTAGCCACAGCCGCCGGACGACTATCACAGAGAGAGGGCGCCCAGCTCCCCCTTTTTGCCCACCCGAGGAGGGAGACCCCCACCCCCGCGGAGGTATACCTGGCCCCTGTTTTGACTTTCGAGTCATTGCCAGGTAGCACAGGAATTCTTCCTATCAATGAACTAACCATGCATGACTAACACCTTAACTAACCTCTATTAACTCACAATAAACCATTTACCTTTCTTGCATGCTCTGATCACTAAATTAGCACCTCAGCTATACCATAGAATGAAGATTGAACAATCTAGAGAGACGCTCCTATCACAGCTGTCCCCATCCTCCTCGCAAAGTAGATCCAGTCTCTCTCCCCTAAATACTTCCAGTATAGCCAAATTAGTACCTCTTACTAAGGCTCAGTTATATGAAAATATAAAGGCTTTCCTATAGCCATGTGCCACAACAGTAAATACCATCTTACCTAGTCTCCATATCTATTGAGAGCTCAAATAAGTCCATAAGACTCGAGATCCCTACTGTCTACAGGGTCCAGAACCGAGCCTATAAATCTAGCTCCCGCCCCCAGTCAAATCAGTTGAAAGCTAGACACCAACCAGGGGTCACTACCCTGCAGTTAACTTCTAGCTCTGCCCTTGTGTTGTTCCGGAGTGAGATCCCAGAGCCGGCAGACTCCGTGGCAGATTTGGATAGAAGGAGCTGCCCACGTATTTAAGAACTTCACACATATGGCCCCCCTGGACGGCCGCGGAACCAGTCGTTAGCCCCCAACATCATGGACGCAAGATAACCAGGACCAGACCCATCAGATGCTACCTAAGATTCCCTTTAGCAGTACTACATATTACTGTGCTGTTTAGAGATTCACTAATTAATATTTCTACGAAGTGGCTATCTCTTTGCCCCAGTATAATTCATATAACCATTCAATTAGGAAGTGCTAAGCGTATCAGTGTTCATTATTAACAGGCGATACTAACTCTCGTAATCAACCATATGCCCAGATATTATTACCTAGAAGGAAACCCTAGTAATATCTGAAGGTTCGCCCACTGATTTGCGTTCTATGTATTTCTGAGACAAGAATAGAAAACTTAGATCAGTACCCCCTGAGGTTACTAGAATTCTCGTGCTCTAAAATACGCGTGTCTAATCTAGTCTGTGAACTACTACTTGTGCACCAGAGCTACCAGTAAGAAATCTAACAGTGAATATGATTCTATAAGTAACATTGATGGTCTTCGGTATATAAACCTGTTAAATCAAAGCCAGTGATCAGAAGATTAATACCTGAACGTTGGAAGTGGGAGACTAGGCTCCATCCAGATCCACTTATGCTAGTGTTGTTCGATTCTATTATATAGTCTTACACAAGTATTCTGCAGTGGTATATCAATAAACGTGATCGTGTAACTTGCTACCATGTGTTTCTTTGTGTTCTCTATTCCTCATATCTTGTATTGTGCATGCAGCCTTATATACCCAGTCAATTAGAACTCACATTACCCAAGTTAAACCTGTAGAAAAACAGGGCATAACAATGTCATCACTGTGGATGATGTTTGCAGAGTGCTAGCAAGACTCCTTTAATGTGTGCAGTAGCTGCACAGAGGAGTTCTGGGTGAATGTGGAGGCGTGCCTGGTGAAATGCTAGGTTTTTCCAGGTTAAATAGGAATGGGAATTATCCCCAGGCTACCTTTAGGATCAACCTTTCCTGGTACCTGGCGCGGGGTACGAACCTCTGAAGGGAATTTAACCCCCCTAAAAACCCACAGGTTTTGAGATGCCTTGGGTGGGGTTCGAACCCTGGTTAGTGACGCACCACCATCACCACCAGGCCCGCGCGCTAACCCACTGTACTACCACGGACGTACAAAAGTATAGCAACCTTAGTCCGATTTTTAAGAACCACGGTGATAGTCTCTCAAGATGAGTTTATTGGACTTACCATCTACGACTATTTTACGCTATACCTGACGTCAACTCGGGTTAGTATTATTGTGGGTGCGGGACATTTTCGAGGGCATTACACCTGGTATCGAATAATTCGATAGATATACTGTATGTTAACGTTCTCTAAGTTTGGCAAGAGCGAAAGAATATTTCTGATTGGGGATATGAATGGGAAGGTGGGTGATAAGAAAGTTGATGGGAGTGGTGGGAGGGAGGGGTGTACCATCAGAGGTGAATGGGAATGGTAGTGCACTTGTGGACGTATGTGTGGGGAGGAGGGTGTGGATAGCCAACACCTTCTTCCGACACAGAATGATACACAGGTACATATGGAAAGTGGTGTGAAGGAAGAAGGATGAGACAGTGGTGGAATGATAGGCACTGATTGATTATATAGGTGTGGATGAACGAATGAAGAAATCTGTGCTGGATGCTAGGGTGTATAGGGGTATTGGAGGGGGTCTGTCTGACCATTATGCAGTAGTAGCTAAAATTAGGATACAAAAGAAGTGGGTGAGTAGAGCTGGAGGGAGGTGAGAGGAAGGTGGAATGGCGAGGAGGGTGGAGAGGTTGCAGGAGGAGGAAATCAAGGAAGAGTTCAGGAGAGCAGTAGAAAGACGACTAGGTAGGTTTGACCTGGAAAGTATGGAGAAAGTGGAGGTGAGCAAAGTGTTTAAGGAAGAGATCTGTGCAGCATGTGAGGAGGTGTATGGAATAAGGAGAAGAGGGAGGGGAGTGAAGGGTACAGCATGGTGAACAGAAGAGATAAAAATAGCTGTGGAAGACAAGAATAAAGTGTATAGAGAGTGGATGGGTAGTAGAAGAAATGAAGATTTGGAGAAACAGAAAAGAGCGAGGTACTTGGAGAAATCTAAGTGTAAAATGGAGGGAGTGTAAGAAACTGTTCTGGAAAGAAGGCAAGAAAGTTAGGGAAGGTAGCATGGGAAACAGTAAGGGTGTGAAAGGTAAGAATGGGCAAGTGCTAGCCGAGAACCAAGAGAGAGTCGAATAATGGAGGGAGTACTTCAACGAATTGCTGAATGTAAGGAATGAAGCGCCAGCAAACATAGTTGGATGGGGTATGGGAGGGAGAAGAAGATAAGTAGTGGAGGAGGAGGTGGGAATCAGGTCAGAAGTGTGTGAAGCCATGAAAAGAGTGAAGTTGGGGAAAGCACCAGAAATAGATGGAGTGTGTGGGGAAATGCTGAGGTATGGTGGTGAGATAGTGATCGAATGGGTATGGGAAATGTGGAAACTAGCATGGGAGAAGGGGAGTGCACCTGATGACTGGAAGACAGGCATAATAGTCCCCCTATATAAGGGTAAAGGGGAAAGAGGAGTGTGTGGTAACCACCGAGGAATATGCCTTCTAAGCGTATAGTAGGGAAGGTGTAGGCTACAGTAGGGTAGTGATTGAGAGAGTGAGAGCGAGAACGGAGAAATGGATAGGTGACGAGCAGGACGGGTTTGGGAAGGGAAGAGGATGTGTATATCAGATTTTTACCCTGAAATGTGTTGCGGAGAAATATCTGGAGAAGCAACAAAAGCTGTATGTTGCCTTTATGGACTTGGAGAAGGCCTATGACAGAGTGGATAGAGAAGGTATGTGGAAAGTACTCAAAATATACGGAGTAGATGGCAAGTTGCTGAAAGCAGTGAAAAGCATGTACGAGGGTGCAAAGGCGGCAGTACGTGTGGAGAATGAGCAGAGCGAGTTCTTTGATCTGAATGTTGGGTGGAGATGGGTGTGTGATGTCCCCGTGGTTGTTTACTGTATATATGGATGGAGTCATGAAAAAAATACAAGGAAGAGCAGTGGATATTGGTGTATCGCTGATAAGGGAGGGAAACGAGTGGAAGCTACCTGTACTGTTGTTTGCTGATGATACAGTTCTGATGAGCGATAATGAATGGGAGTTGCAATGACTGGTAAATATGTTAGGAACAGTGTGCAAAAAAACGGAATCTGAAGGTAAATGCAGGGAAGAGCAAGGTTATGGTCTTCGAAAGTGGTGAAGCCACAGAGTGTGAGGTGAAGTTGAACGGTCTGGCTATGGAGATCGTCAGCTCATTTAAGTATCTGGGCAGTGTGGTAAGTAGCCTAAAGATGAGAGTATGGAAGAAGAAGTGCGGGAGAGGGTGCAACAGGGGAAGAGGGTTGTAGAAACGCTGAAAGTAGTAACAAAAAATAGGGTGGTTATTATGGAATTGAAGAAGTCCTTGCATGACAGTGTAATCACGACACTGGCTTACGGAAGCGAAGCATGGACATTGGTGGAGAAACTCAGACCATGAGTGAGAGGGGTGAAATGAGTTACTTGAGAAATGCGTACGGAGTTACATGGAGGGATAGACAGACGAATGAGGAAGTAAGAAGGAGGTGGTTGGAGGTAGATGTGCTGGAAAGTGTGAAAATGAACACCTTGAGATGGTTCGGCCATATGGAAGGTATGCGAAGCGAGAGAATGACTAAGAGGGTGTACAAGAGCGAGGTGGAAGGACAGAGAGGGAGGTGGAAGGATGGAATGAAGAAGTATATGGATGAAGGCAGTGCTGGTTGGAAGGAGGGGCGTCGACTGACATGGGGACAAAGGTGCATGGGGCATTTTGTTCGTAGCCACCTCTTCGGGGATCACGGCGTCAGGCAATAAATAGATAGATAGAACTGAACCACACCAGCTTCAATGGTACATGACATTGCCATAAAAAGACTTTGAATACACCAGTCATGGGCGTCATCTGCCCGGGGGGCCGGGGGGGTGGGCGATGGGCAACATATCGACATACCCCTTTTTCACTGAGTTTTATTTAGTAGAAGCTAGAACTAAGTCACTGACATATAAATATGATAGAATATATACTAAACACATACAAATATAAAATATTTATGATGTTATTGATGTAGTAATTTGCTAGGCTCGTTGTCAGCTAAATTTCTAGCGTAAATATTGCATGACGTATCCCATTGGCCACTGTTTACATCACTGAAGAGGATCTTGATTGGCAGGCGCGAACGTTAGCGTGCTTTGAGGATGGTATTCATGTCTCCTGGATGTAAGGTAATGCCTTCCCTATTAGACATTGTTTTTTCTACAGCTAGGCCTATATTTTATTAGAAGTTGAAACTAGGCCTAGAAAGATGGTTCACGGTAGACCTGAATGGGACGGTTCAGTTTGTTAGCTACAAGGTTTACTTTAGCCTATGGTAATTATTGTCGGGCCATATTAATAAATTAGTCCTATACAGGACAAAGGATGGTACGATTTTATGGTTTAATTCTAGTTTCGCTTTCACAGCATACTCATAAATTTCTATGGCTACTTTAGAGTTGTCATATACCATACTTAATTCCTATATATGTCCAAAGCGGCGGAAATGCATTATAAGGAATTATACCTACTGTAAAAAAAAAAAAAAAATCTCCCCATATGCGGCACCATAGCTATTACATAATACTAGGTTAGGTTAGGTAAGGTTGTTAGGTTAGGCTAATGTCGTTAATGTAGTTTATTATCATTATATTACGTCTTTTACCCAGCAATTTCCCTGATCTTCATAGTTGGTCGGGAAGCTATGCCTTTACAACGGCGCCTCCCTTTTGTCGCTGTGTACGCTGTGTGTGCGACCGGCCCGGATGGGATACCTAATGAAATGTACATAGAGGGGGGGGGGGGGGGGGGAAGAAATGGCAAGAAGACTGAAGAAAATGTTTAATGAGGTAATGGGAAATGAGAGAGTACCAGAAAGATGGAATGAAGCGAGAGTAACACTATTGCACAAGGGAGGGTACAAGAGTAAGAAGGAAATGAAAAGCTACAGGCCAGTGACAGTGACAAACACAATAGGGAAACTCTTCTGCGGGATATTGAAGGAAAGGATGAATAGAGCCATAGAGGGAAACGGGCTAATAAGTGATGAGCAGAATGGGTTCAGAAGAGATAGGAGGGGGACAGATAATATCTATATACTGAGCGAAGTGATGGGGAAAATGAAAAGAGAGAAAAAAATGGGTTACTGTGCATTCCTGGATATAGAAAAAGCCTATGATAGAGTAAACAGGGAACTGCTATGGAAAATAATGGCAAGGAGTGGAATACCAGAAAAGTATATAAACATCATAACATCGATGTACCAAGGAACAAAAGCGAAGTACGCGCTAGGAAATATAGAAACGGGATGGGTAGAAAGCAAGAGGGGGGTAAGGCAGGGGTGCGTATTATCGCCGTTATTATTTGCGTTATATATGGAAGAAATGACACAGAGGATGAAAAGAGTTGGGGAGGGGATTCAGATAAACAAAGAAAGACTGGGGGTACTGCTGTTTGCTGACGACGTAGTTCTGATGGCAGAAACGGGAGGAGGGTTGCAGAGACTACTAGAGGAAGCAACGAGATTCGGGGAGGAACTTGAAGTAAGATTTAGTAAAGAAAAGAGCCAGGTGATGAAAATGAATGGAGAGCTTCAAGAAGAAGAGGAATGGACACTGGAAGGAAACAGAATGAAGAAGACAAGGGAGTATAAATATCTGGGGGTAACGATCACGGAGAAAGGGTTTGAGAAGGCGAAAAGTGAAAAGGTGGGACAAATGCAACAACATGGAATGGAAGACTATGGAGCGCGACAAGGCTAAGAGCGAATAGCTATGAAATAGTGCGAGGGCTGTGGAAAGGATTGGGAGTACCTGCAATAATGTACGGCTTAGAGGCGGTAGAAACAACAGAGGCGGAAACGAAGAAATTAGAAACGATACAGAATAAAATCGGGAGGACAGGATTGGGGGCAAATAAATACGTAGCTCAAGAAGCAATCCGAGGGGAGATGGGGTGGAGTACGTTTGAGGAAAGGATTGGGAAAGCGAAAGGGAAGTACAAAGTGAGACTAGAGGGGATGGAGGAAGATAGGTGGCCGGGGAAGGTATACAGATGGGCGAGCGAGCAAAGCAAATGGAACAGAGAGTGCAAAAAAAGATTGGGGAGGATAAATATAAAACAGGACCGGGTGGGGGGGGGAATTTAGAAAAAGAAATGAGAGAGGGGAGTGGGTCATACTAGATAATGGGAGGGGATGTGTCAGAGAGATAGAGAAGGGGATAAAGGAGGAGGGGAGAAGAAGATGGAGGAGGGGGTAGAAAATAAAGCCACGCTGGCATATTATAGAGAGAAGGAAAAACCAGCTAGAGAACTGTACTATGATGGGGGATGGGGATCGAAACTCCTATTTAAAGCAAGAACAGGATCGCTAGAAACGAATGAGAGAACAAGGAGATGGAATGGAGTGGGACCGCACTGCAGTCAATGTGAAATGGGAGGGGACCCAATAGTGGAGGATGTAGAACACATAGTAACCGAATGTACAAGATATAATGAGGAGAGAGAGGAGTTGGAGAGGTACATGAGGAATAGAGTTGGGGAGAGGGGGTGGGAGGAGATTAAGCAGAGGGAAGATAGAGGGGTGGGGGCGCTATTGGGGTTAACACAGGAGATGGAAACACAAGACATGGAGATGATGAAGAGGATATTGGAGAAAATGTGGAGGAAGAGAAATGGGTGAGGGGGGGGGGGAGCGGAGGTGAGGGGGAGGGGGGGGGGTTTATACAAACAAAACAAAAACTGTCTCTTAAACTACGGTATCCTTCTACTCTAAACTTTCCCTCCTACTAACGTTTCTGAGCCAGTACCGATACAAAGGTCAGCCCTGTGGATCTGCACGGTCTGCGGGCGGGTTCTAAAGAAGAAGAAGAAGAAGACGTGAAACTAGAATTTTACCGATTTTATTTACTGGACACCTATTTGACACGTAGCCTACCACCAAGGATTTAGGCCTAATAGGCTAGCTTACATATTTGTTTTCGGTTTCCACGCATCCAACACAAAGCTACACCTTTTTCTGAAATTTCTGGTCCGGTAATAGGCCTAGCCTAGTATTGAAAACGATATAGGCCTAGCCTAGCCTAATAACTTTTGGTCAATATTTACGAGTCGCACCACAGCTGGGATCTCATTTCTAATGGTAGTTTTGGGTTCCTATCATTCTATGCTTCATTGCTAGCCTAGGCTATATAGCCTAGCCTAGGGCTAGTTTAGGTTAATATACAGGAGACGCAACAATGTGTTTTTCAGGTATTTTTGTTGGTATTTTGATTTTGTTTTTGGTGTTTTAGGCCTAGTCGTATCTAGGCTAGTGATGAAATTGAATGGGAATTAAGCATTTACTCATTATCCATCAATCTAAAGACACGCCCCCCGATAGTGGGGAGGGCTATGAAGATCAGGGAAATTGAGGGGTAAAAAGCGTATAGAACACGATAATACACATTTGTAACCCAATGTTTGGCTCGGGTTTGTTCAATTTCCAGACCCATAAAACCCGATTTTTTGAAAACCCGAGCCAAGTTTTGACGAAACTTGGCTCGGATTTAACAAATGTAAAAATGAAAAAAACCCCAGTAACCTTGGTAAAATATTGGCTCGGGTTTTGTCAATTTCCAGACCCATAAAACCTGACTTTTTGAAAACCCGAGCCAAGTTTTGACGAAACTTGGCTTGGATTTAACAAATGTAAAAATGAAAAAAACACAGTAACCTTGGTAAATTATTGGCTCGGGTTTTGTCAATTTCCAGACCCATAAAACCCGACTTTTTGAAAACCCGAGCAGGTTAATATACAGGAGACGCAACAATGTGTTTTTCAGGTATTTTTTTTGGTATTTTGATTTTGTTTTTGGTGTTTTAGTCGTATCTAGTGATGAAATTGAATGGGAATTAAGCATTTACCCATTATCCATCAATCTAAAGACACGCCCCCCGATAGTGGGGAGGGCTATGAAGATCAGGGAAATTGAGGGGTAAAAAGCGTATAGAACACGATAATACACATTTGTAACCCAAATTTGGCTCGGGTTTGTTCAATTTCCAGACCCATAAAACCTGATTTTTTGAAAACCCGAGCCAAGTTTTGACGAAACTTGGCTCGGATTTAACAAATGTAAAAATGAAAAAACCCCAGTAACCTTGGTAAAATATTGGCTCGGGTTTTGTCAATTTCCAGACCCATAAAACCCGACTTTTTGAAAACCCGAGCCAAGTTTTGACGAAACTTGGCTCGGATTTAACTAATTTAAAAATGAAAATAACACAGTAACCTTATTAACATGTTGGCTCGGGTTTTGTAAATTTCCATACCCATATAACCCGACATTTAGAAAACACGAGCTAAGTTTTGACGAAACTTGGCTCGGATTTTACTAATGTTCATGTTAAAATTACACAGTAACCCTAATAAAATCTTTGTTTGGGTTTTCATAAGGTTAACATTAGCCTAACCTAACGAAGTAAGAATGGGGTTAACATTAGCCTAACCTAACAACCTTACCTAACCTAACCTAGTAAGAATGGGGTTAATATTAGCCTAACCTTACCTAGTAAGAATGGGGTTAACATTAGCCTAACCTAACAACCTTACCTAACCTAACCTAGTAAGAATGGGGTTAACATTAGCCTAACCTAACAACCTTACCTAACCTAACCTAGTAAGAATGGGGTTAACATTAGCCTAACCTAACAACCTTACCTAACCTAACCTAGTAAGAATGGGGTTAACATTAGCCTAACCTAACAACCTTACCTAACCTAACCTAGTATTATTGGTAGGGGCTGCCGCCCCCACACCCCCGCTGGTTGGGTACTGGCTGAAAAACTTATTGTTTTACAGTAGGCTTATGTATTTTATTTTATTTTTGTTCTCCCTTATAATACATTTCAGCTCTTAACCTGACAAGCGCGAAATAGACCTAAGGGCTAGGGTAGTTATTTGTGCATTTCTAGCCTTGGATTCTGACAGAATTCGTTATACAAATATAGAGCATTATTTGTTTTCGGTATGCTTTTATTTTACATATATGATGTATATATGAACCTTCAAGAGTGCTAAAATAAGTGGGAAAAGCATTTGGGTGGTGAAAAACGAAGATATTGGCCACCCGGTCATAATCTCAGGCGAGAGAGAGCCACAGGCAACCCTCCTCTCTCGCTGTCTGTGAGGTAACTGAGACGAGCGGGGCGGTGTGGGCCGGTGTCTGGGTGTTGCATAACGATCTTTTTTCTAACCCACTTGTGCTACATTATCGCGGGAGAGAAAAATAACCGATAAATGATGATAATAAGAGGAAAAATAGGTGATAATTGAGGAGGGGAGGGAGGGGGGAATAAGGTAGGGGAGGGGGGTGGGTGAGATTTACATGGATGAGTACTGGAGGGGAATTATCTCACCTAGAGACAAATTCCTTAGTTTTGATAGGCCCTTTTTTTTATGGAAGGCTTTTTTTATGGTCTTGCTTCCGTGAGGCCTATCGCGTTCCCTATAGGAAGCCTTCCGTGAGGCCTATCACGCTTGCCGGGTTAATGACATATATAGTAATGATGTATAGCCTATGCTCTACCGGATCTATTAGGCCTAAAAAGATCGATGGGCTAACTGTCGGTCCAAAACATCAGTATAACCAACTAGCCCTTGCATGCCAGTTTAATCCTATGCGAAAAAATCTTTTACTTTATGTTACTTTGCGATGACCCATTAAGATTCCCGAGCTAGCTGTGGTCCGGCTCCTTTATGTTGTCCCAACCAACCAACTAACCTTAATGAACAGAGGAGGTACTGGGCTGCCTGGCTGGCCGAGGCTCGATCACCACTTATCTAAGCATCTTGGTCAACAGCTGGTGGATTTTTGTTTCGAATTTTTCCATGTAAAACAAGTGTACGTGTATTTCAAAACCAGCTGTCCTCGTCAGCTGTATTTGGAACACTGGTTATTGCACTTTGGACAGTTTACACTTATTGGAAGGCGAAAAGGTCTTAAGCAGCCTCAGTGTTTTTAAAGACGGTGGAAAAAGCTTTGATCGCCTCACACCCTCTACACAAGCTGGCCAGAGTCAAACTGACAGCTTATATCCTGGGCCACCTGTTTTCCAAATCATGGCATCACCTGATTGGTCGATAGACATCACGTGTCAGTGAACTCGAGTACTCTTGGCATGAATTAGGTAGGGTGATTACTTTGGCTACGACGCCACCAGTATAGTTCATTGCATTCGCCACCAGATGTCTCAGTTGTTGACTGACAGTCACGCAAAAGAAGTCTCCCAGATGAAGACGAAAAAGAAGAAGTGTAAACAAACCCTTAAAACGTAAATATCCATATAATATGTATTATGTTAGTTTCCCGGGAATGACACCTACATCAACAATTTGGAGAAAAATCGCTTAATCACATGCTATTGAGCTTAATTTTTTACCAATATTGTAGCGCCTCCTGTATATTGACCCTAGTTTAGTATAGTTTTTATCCACGGGATTTTTTTTTTTCTTTTTTTTTGTTTGCATTAGGTAGGCTAGGCCTAACCTAACCAAAAAACCTAACCTAACCTAACCTAACCTAAATGTATTTGGGGGCTATTAGGTTAGGTTAGGTTAAGGTTTTTGGTTAGGTTAATGCTAGGCCTAAACAAAAATGTAGCCTAAGCCAAGAAAAAAAAAATATTTTCCCGTGGATAAAAAGTATAGCCTAGCCTATAGCCTAGCAATGAAGCATAGAATGATAGGAACCCAAAATTACCATTAGAAATTACTCAAATGAGATTCCAGCTGTGGTGCGACTCGTAAATATTGACCTAACTTTTTAAATGTGGTTTTCGACGAGAATAAAACGGCGCGTTTGTGCCGAAAATCGACGGCGGGAGTCCGTCGTCGCTTCGGATCGTCGCGGTTTGTTTACCCAGGAGCCTCGAGGTTACGGCCAGCTGTTTTACTTGCCCCCTGCTGGCAACATATAGGCTATGACGATTATTATAATTCACGGGGGGGTGGTGACCCGGTGAGGGGGGGCAGAGCCCCCCCTCAACCCGTCCTGTATCCCACGTACGGCCTATAACGCAAGTCTTTATCAAAAAATGTACCCAACAACTGGTTATAAGCTTACCCATTTTAAGTCGACCGCCAAGGCGCTGGGAAGTCACTCCGAGCGTAAAGTAAACAAAGCGACGCTAGGCTATTTCCACGAACGCAACCGAGTTGTCTTTATATTTCGTCTCATATTATCATTATTAAAGTGTCCCCATTGCTTTTTTAGTGTTTCGTACACCAGAAAAGGGTGTAGCTTGGTGTTGGATGCGTGGAAACCGAAAAAAAATATGTATTAAATAGTTGGCGGTACCTGTCGAATAGGTGTCCAGTAACTAAAATTGTACCCAAAGGATTTTTATATTTTCACCATAAATGTCAGTTTTGAGTTATTTTGCTCCATTCCACCCTTGCACAATTTAAGATCTCTTCTTTCAATTTGGCGTACAGTTTTCTCAATTTTACTAGGCTAGCCTAGGCTACGGTAGACTAGGCCTACTTCCTCTGTTTCATATTCTAGATATGAAATTATTGAAATAACTTAATACTGTAGGCTTAGCCTGTAATTTGCATGTCAATCTTCGTTTTGGCCATTCTATGCCCCAGTTTGACATCCTGGTCATGTAACATGTTTACCTACTAACAGTCTAACTAGTCACAAGTACTGAAAGCCTTCCTGTGATATCTTTACATTGGATGACTAAGTTTTAAGATTAGCCTAGCCTATATTAATCTTTTCATTGTTTATGTATAACTGTTCCATCAGATAATTGTGTGTCTTATTAGGCTATATTATATACTGGGGTAAAAGGACTACAAAATATCTCAGATTATTTACGTCTAAGACAATACGGTAATTAACAGAACCATGATCATAAAGTGTAGGCTAATGGTTTTCAGACTCAAGACTGAAAACATAGATTGCTGGTATATTTTCCCTCCTCTTTCTTCCTTAATCAATATATTTTTTCTCTTAACCCGAGGACTACGTTGCTATGGTAATGACCACCATTGCCCCAGGTGAAGATATGGCCATTTAGGCAACTTCCAAATCGTGACGAAAACTACATCAGCATGTACGAAATACGCGTGTGCAACTGTGCATCCAACTATATATATATTTATAAAAAAAACAAAAAATTGTGTGGGGGTGGTGGTGTCCGTACTTGAAAAGTGTGGTGTGAATGGAATAGCATCGCGCGGAGATCTTGCCACCATTGTAGTCGTGCGTATAGGGGGTGGTACCAAGGGGAGGGAAGGGAGGGTTGATAATGAATACATGTACAATAGTGCACCAAGTTTCGCGACATCTCGATTCGCGAATCACACTTTCGCGGTAGTCTCTAAATATTCCGCCGATTTGAATTTCGCGGTAAAAAATCAGAGTTTCGCGCCCTAGCTTCGAAATCTGGCCACCGCCAGACAGCGCCAGTAAACAGTTGACCTGCTCCCGCGCTTGGTTCAGTGTAGTTTACGTGCTGTGATCAATCACATCGTGCCTTCTCGTTGCTGTCCCGCCATATATGCTTTAATTATGGCATCTTCTAGTGCAAGTGGAATGGGGGATGGTCCAGGTGACGGTAATAATGACGATCGAAGGCCGAAAGCAGGAGGAAAAGTGAAGACAAAGTGAGGCTATCGGAAGGGGGTGACGAAGCGCAAGTATGATGATGAACTGAAAAACAAAATATTGGCAGAAATGGAGAAAGGTGCTCGTAACTCTGAAATCTGCCGAATGTTTAATGTGCCAGAGTCTACAGTTAGGAGCATGAGAAAGCAGCAGAATGAACTTAAAACCAATCTAGCCCTAGCCAAGAAATATTTTGGAGCAGGTGTAGAGGGTGGAAGTACAGGTAGAAGAGTGAAGACTGTGAGTGATTACAATTCGATTATGATAGTGGCTGAACATTATTTACTAAGGTGGTTAAATAGGAGGTTTAGGGAAGGTGTCAGTGTTACAGGTCCGGAAATACAAGATCAGGCCCGCTTGTATTATGATGCTATTGCTAAGAAACGCAATATTGCATCGCCCCCCGAGTTTACTGCTTCACGAGGATGGTTGCAAAGGTTCAAAAGCAGGGCCAAAGTCAAGCATGCGACCTACCATGGCGAGGCACAGTCGGCAGATACCAAAGCTGCGACTGCCTTCATCCCTGTTGTAGAAAAAATGATCGAGGAAGGAAATTACAACCTAGCTCAAGTGTATAACTGTGATGAGACTGGTGTTTATTGGAAGCGTTCACCCCGTTCAACCTATATTTCCAAGTCAGAGAGGCAGGCCAGGGGCATCAAGATGGCTAAGGATTGCTTTACAGCACTCCTGACTGCCAACGCTACAGGCACTCACAGGATGCGCCCTCTTATCCTCTACCATTCAAAGCGGCCAAGGGCATACAAACATGCAAACATGGATAACCTGAGGGGGTACATATGGAAGGCAATTGCTAAGGGTTACATGACTGGCACCGTTTCTCTTGAGTGGTTCGATAACCATTTTGTTCCTGATGTGCAAGCTTTTTGCGAAGAAAACAACCTAGCCTTCCGTGTCATATTGTTTATGGACAATGCTCCTGGCCATGCCCGCTTCCTTTTCTGGCGGAACCCTGCAGTACAGGTAGTGTTTCTACCTCCCAACACCACCTCAAAGATCCAACCGATGGACCAGGAAGTCATCGCAAACACCAAACTCGTATTTTACAAGGACATCCACGATCGAATGAGGGCAGCCACGGACACACAACAAGAACTCCTAGAAATCCAGGCTTCAACTTCCGGTAGCGAGAGATCAAAACGACCCTGCTGCTTCATCATCGACAGCCTCGGACTCTACAATATCTGCCAAGATTTTCTGGAAAAAATTAAACATCCGTCAGGCCGTCGAGGCATTTGTGAAGGCATTGGAGTCATTGTCGGTGGCCGCCTTGACTCACGCTTGGAAAAATCTGTTGCCACATCTCATCACCAGCCAGCCAGGCCGAGAGGGATGTCAACGGCTGTTAGCACAAACCCTAGACGCAATAAGGCAGGTCCCTGTTCCTGGCTTTGCTGAGGTAACGAGCGAAGACCTTGAAGACCTGATCGGCCACACGCAAGAGGAGTCGGTAGAAGATATGATGGAAGCTGACAAGATGGAAATTGAACAAAAAGAAATGCAAAATGGCAAACAACAAGAGGAAAAAGTGAAAGTTGCCACCACAGCCTTCCTCTCCCGCACCATCGTGTCCTGCGAGTCAATTGCTGAGGAGACCGAGCAGCTTTCATTCACCAACACAGAAAAAATAATGGAGAATCTTCAGTCAGTCATCTCCCTTCTTAGTGAAGTTTTCAACAAACAAGTTAATGAAGGCCAACAGGCTTTGATAACTCGTTACCTGCAGCCGCCGAAACCCCAGCAGCCTAGGGAGTTTGAGGTTCCAGTCCCGGCTGAATATTCCTCTGAACAAGGCAACCGACCAGATCCCCAAGCCTTGGCAAACCTCATGCTCGACGATGATTTCTCGGGCTTTGTTGAGGAGCAGGCTTCAGGGGAAAACCAACACCGAATGGATGTGCTACGGCGATGTGCGCAGATGAGTGGTGAGGATGCTGGTGGTGAGGAGAGAGGTGGTGGAGGCAGTGGTGGGGCCAACTAGCCCTACCCAATGCCTCGGATAACCCCTACCATCGAGCCCATCAAGCCCTTAACACTGCTGTCTATGGTTAGTTTTATTTGTGTTTCATTATATTTATCTATTATTTATATGCTTATCTACTATGTACTCTATATAATATGTATTTCATGATGGTTTGTTCAACTTGGGAGTGAGTTTTTGTTCATGCCCGGTCCCTATTAAATAAATTCCCATTAGCTCAATGCCCCAACTTTCTCGAATCGCACTTTCGCGGCACTTTCGGCGGTCCCTATTGGCCGCGAGACTTGGTGCACCACTGTATTGCATATATTATTACGGTATATATTGCTCGTTGAGCACTTTCATGTTTTGTATTAAATGTACGGTACATGTACGTATATAGGCGACCCATCTGAATATTACATAGCAATATATAAGCCACACATAGCCTACACAATACATGCGATAGATAGGCAAAAATTATGGGGAGAAAGAGTGGTGGTCGGACTGGTTGCGCGGATAGGGGAGGGAAAGGAGGGGTCATAAAGGAATATTGTGTATATGGTGCCTTTTGAGAACTGTCATGCTTTCTATAATACATGTACCAATATAGGCGACCCATCTGAATATTACAGCCATAAATAAGCCGCATATAGACAATGAACGCGATAAATTGGCGAAAATTATTTTGAGAATGAGGGAAGATAGAGAGGGAGAGAGGAAGAGATCAGAGATGGGACAGGGTTAGAAATTCAAGGGATTCTCGCCCTTATAGCCAGCACAGCTGAAGGTAGGAGGAGGGAGGGAGGTAAAGAGGGACTCCGATATAACAGAGACATTGCTTTATATTGTGCGTATGCGGCGTATTGATCACTTTCATGCTTGTATTTATGCATGCAGATGTAGCAGGAGACCTATGTGAAGAGTGAACACCAATAACTAGGCCACAGACTAAATAATACGGAAATAATAGGGTAGATAGGAGGGAAAGGAGACGAGAGAGAGATAGAGGCGGAGAGATGTCATGTTTTAAAGACGGACTTTGATGGCAGTGTCCAAAAATAGAACTGGGGCACATTCCACAGTCCAGTGGCGCGGTAATTTCGGCCTTATCGAGTAGCGACATAGGGAAAAGGAAATGGTAGAGGGTGGTTAGATGTGGTGGTACTGGTAGGTGGTAGGTGATAACCTGGCTGGTGGTGGTGGTGGTGTCATGAAAGGCCACTGATCTTTTGGTACATGCACCGCCCTTTGCATGTGCCTTCTTTGTTGCAGAAGAACATCTGTTACTAAAAGTGGAGGTAAGAGCGCTTTCTGGTAGCCACACTCGGTCTCCCACGGCCGTTGTCGTGTCATCATGACGCGCGGGAGAGGGACGTGAGGGCTCCATGACAACTGTTCGATAACTGACTGTGTGGGAGCGAGTGGGGTGTGTATTGTGATGATATCGAGAGCTTTCATATAGGCCTAGTCACATACCAATTTGTAGCCGGTTTACTCAACGCGCACGGTTTTTGTACGCGTTTGAAATCCCAGTTTCCGAAAGGACTGTCGCCACCCACTAGTAAAACCTTCCTTAAGAACCGGTGCCGCCGCCGGGTTAAACTGCGTCAAGTTGCTACAGTAATTTTGTGGGTTTATCCTTGATTAACTTTGAGACACAAACATTACATATATTTATTTGTTACATTGAATAGAATGTTTTTGTAAACCTACTTTTGTATTCATTACTGTGTTTTCAGTTCTCATCATAACAAAGGAATTGAAGGAAAACTATTGTTACCATTACTGATTCCTGTCTATTTGCTAAAAGTGTATAATGTACTATCATTCTATCTATTGCCTGACGCCGTGATCCCCGAAGGGGTGGCCATGAACGAACCGCCCCCATGCACCTCTGTCCCCAGTCAGTCGACGCCCCTCCCCCCAACCAGCACCGCCTTCGTTCATGTACTTCCTCACTCCATCCTTCCACCTCTCATTCGGTCTACCTCTCCCTCCACCTCGCTCTCGTACTCCCTCTTAATCATTCTCTCGCTTTCCATACGTTCCATATGGCCGAACCATCTCAAGTTGTTCCTTTTCACACTTTCCAGCACATCTACCTCCACACCACACCTCCTTCTTACTTCCTCATTAGTCTGTCTATCCCTCCGTGTAACTCCGCACACACTTCTTAAGTAATTCATTTCCACTGCTCTCACTCTTGGTCTGAGTCTCTCAATCAACGTCCATGCTTCGATTCCGTAAGTCAGTGTCGGGATTACCACACTGTCATGCAAGGACTTCTTCACTTCCATACTGACCACCCTATTTCTTGTTACTGCTTTCAGCGGTCCTACAACCCTCTTGCCCTGTTGTACCCTCTCCCGCACCTCTTCATCCATAGTCCCATCTTTACTCAACACACTGCCCAGATACTTAAAAGAGTTGACGATCTCCATAGCCTGACCGTTCAGCTTCACCTCACAGTCTGTGACTTCACCCCTTTCGAAGACCATAACCTTGCTCTTCCCCGCATTTACCTTCAAATTCCGTTTTTCGCACACTGTTCCAAACTATCATTGCCATACAATAATGATTTTATTTGTATCCTTATTCCTTTTACAGTATTGTTTAATACTGATCATAGTGTCTGCTGATTTAAGTAGTAGGCCTATATATGAGAATTTGAGGATGTCAAAGTAGGCTTGAGCTCTATCTTTAAATTATAGGTGTGTATAAACTTGCAGACTGGTTAATATTGATAAATCAAACATCTTTTTCCCCTTAATATCAATCATATATTCATGTAGCCTTGAAATCCACCAAATATTGTTCAATTTTCTAATAATGGGGGTAGGGGGGCTTACAGCAATATAAAGACAAAAAACAAAATTAATATGTGGAAATATCGCATTGAAGATTTAGCTAAATATTTCTATGAAGTATAAAAATACAAAACCACGAAATAGAATGTACCTCAGTATATGAACAATTAAGTTTGTGTCCCAGGCACACTAGTTGCACATTTAACATAATCTCGTCATATTCATGGAATTGATCAAATGGGAAGTTCAGGACGTTCAGGTATTAGCCTATGTAGTCTACTGAGCTTACCGGACTTTTCAGCATTCTGGTGTTGGGTGTGGCTTCACCATTCAGGACAAGTTGCCATACTGTTGCCTTCTCTGCAAGTTGTATGAATAGTTGAATTATGTTACGGAAGTTTGATACTCCACATAAAATATAGATCAAGTATGTTTTAGATTATTAGTTTATTCAAGATTAGGATGGGTTGTTATTGCATATATAGTAAGGCTTTTGATGAAATTCTTCTAGCATTAATAATTATATACTGCATATATAACCGTTGTGCCTGCATTCATTAACCCGGGAACTGCGGGAAGACTCTTAAGAGTTCCCCCGGCGGACTGCGGGAAGACTCTTAAGAGTCAGGGGGGAAAAAAATCAATTTAAACCCGATTTTTTTTTTTTTTTTTTTTTTTTTTTTTTTTTTTTTTTTTTTTTTTTTGCCCCTGGGCCATGCAAAATATCACTCCTTTACCTCCCCTCCTTCCCCACTTTCCTCCCCTCCTTCAGTTATCACCTATTTTCCCTGTTATTCCCTTATTCTGTGGTATATTTTTGTGCTAACATTAGCGAGTTGCAAGCAGGGCATTGTCATCACTGTTAGCAAGCGAGTGCAAGAGAGAGAGAGAGAGAGAGTATCGATCGACAGTGTCTCCAGAGGTGGAGGAAAGTGGCGGGAAAGGAGGTTGCCTCAGCCATACATTATGTAACTCCCGGCCTGTATCGCTGATTTTGACCATCCAAACGCTGTTTCCACTTGTTTTATTGTTGTAACAGGTTAATACCTTTATAATCAACCTATAATAGGCGCATATGGAGAAGTATTAATGCTATTTATGGTAAAATAAATATTTTAGTGATGGAAACAGCTCAAATACATGCGCACAGGCAGAGGTGTCTCATACCCCCCATGCGCACTTCAGAGGTTAAGCAGGTAAGGTCAGGTAAAGTGCATGTATCGAGGGATAAGCCTTTATAACAGGACCTCTTATCAACTTTGCGAAGAGCACTGAGAGGGGAGAAGGGGCATTGGAGAGAAAGGAAGCTGTTGGAGTGCCTTTGTTGTGTGTCTTATTTGTCTGTATTCGTAGTTGAGGTGTCCCCCGACTAGGTGCGAGCATGTGAAACACGCTAGGATGTACTACCACACCCACTAAATATGTCCGCCTTGGCTGGGATCGAACCCAGGACAAGCAGATTAACTCACGCTGAGTGTTAGGTCCGTATGAATACAGACTGGGGGGTTGTCACACCCAGTGCCAGGTCCGTATATGCTGTATACGGACTTGCCAAAACAAAATTTGTAGTGCCGAAACTAGGTCACCCACGCCTTCCATATTCATACCACAAGTACGGTACCCTCACCTTCAACCTTCTCGCGTAACCATTGTGCCTCGTGCATGTACATACATCACAAAAATATGTGTACGTACTAAAAGTAGTCCATACTCAAATTAACACTACTTGAAATGCCTGCATGTGTCGAAACCAGATGGTGGGAGCAGTTGCAAGTTGGCCGGAAACTAAACAAAAAACTATAAAGTGTATGGTATTTACATTGATACTTTCAACTCTCCAAATGTGAGATCGGCTACCTATTTTCGGGCGAAAATGGACTAGGTGAGTGTTTATTTTACCTCTATTCTTCCTTCTTCATGCAAAATGATAGATTTAATCAATAATTTAACAATCAAAACTATATGGTAAATCTGCTGGCACTGGGGGTGACACAAGGTCAATAATTCTCGGGAACTTGAGAAGTTATACATAGGACATGCTCTACTGGGTAATGTAAACAAAGGATGCACGTTTCAATGTGTTTTATTTATATACAAAAGAATTAATCAATTGGCTGCTAGAACCACATTATCACTAAATTAACACAATAGAGAATAATAGCAACAGTGAATCAAACATTTGTTATGATATACAAGAAGTGGCACTGCTAGGAATACACTGGTGGAGGAAGGTGTCTGAGCAATCCCATTACTTCAAAGTGATTCGTGTTTTTTTATGTGAAGGTAATTCCTAACTGTATGTGTGAGGTTGTTTTCTACATACAGATTTACTCCTCCCCATTATTTAATGTCTATTACGATAATTTCGAACCACATTGAAACCATGAATGATTATTTCACTATCATGATTATATACTCCAGTTCAGCCAGGTTTCTGAAAGTGCAACTATTGCAGCTTTGGTCTTATTAGCTAACAAGTTTATTTCAGACAGTGTAGGATACATTGACCTGGCGTAATGTGGATAAAGGGGAGCCCTTTTTGTTAGTAAAACATCTACCATTATATTTATCTTGGATTGTGTCGTGGCTGGATTCTGTTGCGTAATTCTTGGTGTCTTGTGGTTAATTTTTATTAGTAAAAGCAAGAAACATGTATTACCTAAAAATTCATGTTCTTTCTTGTCGATCTTCCTAGAAAAAAACATCATGCGAGCTATGGTTTTGCATTTAACCCGAGGAAAGCGCAATTGGTGATTTTGAGACGCCCGCGTATACAAAAAAATACCTTTGATTCTGACATAATTTTCCTATGACTACCATACTATATAAGTACTATATAAAGTAATCTGCTATACCATAGAACCATGTATAATCACAATAAATTGTGATATACTCTGCATATGTAAGGTGTTGAGTTTTGTTGATGTCGACACTCGATAGTCGTAGCTCTCATGCTAGTTCAGTAACGGCCACCAAAGGTCTCAAGTGAAACCCTGACAGGGCAAATTGAGCCATACGGATATGATCAGTGGTAGCACATAATGTAATATAAGTGGTGAAATGTCTATCCTAATAGAGTTTAATTTGTTTTTCTGTCTCAACCTCAGGACTGTAGGCTGATCAGTAGCCTGTAACTCTTGCGAGGCCCCAAAATTATCGATTGAAGCTTGAAGATGTTGAGTACTTCATATTATGTTGTACTAGATGGTCACTAAATGACGACAACTTATTTAAACACGTCACTTGATTTGGAGAGAGCAGCAATACGGTCGGTCACTAAATGATGACACCTTATTTAAACACGTCACTTGATTTGGAGAGAGCAGCAATACGGCCGTTCACAGCATCTTTGAATATAATCAGGCATCTTCTATGCTATGAATTAGTGATGATATAGAGGGTATTTTCTTGACGTGTTGGTGTAGCCACAATGTTTGTAGAACGGCAGGAATGATCAGATCACCTCAGAAAAAACCCTGACGTTTGGCGTGGACTTGATCTGAGGTCCTCTTGGTCTGCAGTTCATCATGCTATCCACACATGGTCAATTTTAGTAGTTATACCACACTTTATAAAACATATTTAGCATAGGTTATACTCCTTTGTTGCTCAATCTTTTCCGGTCAAACAATTTCGGCAACATTTCATGGATGTTTTGCATTAGTATCGGAAACTCGAGTCGCGGTTTTGGCTAATTGAACCTAACTGTCCTGAGGAACTTGCTTAGATAGTGCCACCTCCCCGCATCTTTCCCCGCAATACCAGGGCAATTGGAAATGCCCATGAATTCACACTCTTCCACAATGTAGAGCTGCTTATCAAAATTCATTTATTTTCAGAAGTACTACTTTCTGGAATTCACTTCCTGGAGTTGCTTTCCACAAACATACAACCTAGAACCGTTAAAATTCAATTGTTAAAAAAACATTTTATGGATGGAGGATGCACATGGACCTTTATTGTTTTGTCTTTGTTTTTCCTTCCTCCATTCATTATCTCTTTCAAAAAAAAAAAAATAATAATAATCTAAGTTAACCGAAACTAACCTAATCTAGCGTAACATAACCATTAGGTCCAGATGTAATATCACTCACTACGTCCACCCACCCTACTAGACGAGACAGAGAAAGGGGCGAGGGAACGCAAAAGTGGTCCCGGACCCTAATAATATAATGTTTCTGTTCGGGCTCTGTCTCG
>CM064480.1:57053080-57070390 GCA_032716605.1 Paralithodes platypus | reverse complement strand
AGTACAAAGGAAATCAAGCAACAACAGTTCTAGTGACCCTTCTAGGTTGCTTGTCCTCCAAAACACTGAGGATCAAGTGTCCAAACAGTGGTTTAGAGTGGGTAAGGGAACATTGGAAAGGGAACTACTGCCCTGCCACTAACGTGGCAGGACTAGGAAGTTAGTAGGGGACATATGGGTTAGTAACTGAGGGGAGGATAAAGTAAAGTTATTCATTTACAAACGCAGTCAGTCGCGGGTTTGATGCGAGATATTTGTCTAGGCGGAATTTAAATGAATCAACGGTGCTGCAGTCTATAACGTCTCGGGGAAGCCCATTCCACAAGTTGACAACTCGATTGAAGAAGAAATTCTTAGATTCGTGCGAGTTAAAAGATTTACCAATAATTTTGCAACCGTTTCCCCGCGTGTAATTAGATTGGTCGATAGTGAAGTACTTACTACAGTTCATATTGTCGATGCCTTTGATGATTTTGAACACTTGAATTAAGTCGCCTCTTAATCTGCGCTGGGTTAAAGGAAATAGATTTAATTCTCTAAGACGCTCTTCGTATGGTTTGTTCTTTAGAGAGAGAGAGAGAGAGAGAGAGTACAAAGGAAATCAAGCAACAACAGACCCTTCTAGGTTGCTTGTCCTCCAAAAAACTGAGGATCAAGTGTCCAAACAGTGGTTTAGAGTGGGTAAGGGAACATTGGAAAGGGAATTACTGCCCTGGAACTAATGTCCGTGGCAGGATTAGGAAGTTAGTAGGGGACAGATGGGTTAGTAACTGAGGGGGGGATAAAATAAAGTTATTAATTTACAAACGCAGTCAGTCGCGGGTTTGATGCGAGATATTTGTCTATGCGGAGTTTAAATGAATCAACGGTGATGCAGTCTATAACGTTTCGGGGAAGCCCATTCCACAAGTTGACAACTCGATTGAAGAAGAAATTCTTAGATTCGTGTGTGAGTTAAAAGATTTACCAATAATTTTGCAACCGTTTCCCCGCGTGTAATTAGATTGGTCGATAGTGAAGTACTTACTACAGTTCATATTGTCGATGCCTTTGATGATTTTGAACACTTGAATTAAGTCACCTCTTAATCTGCGCTGGGTTAAAGGAAATAGATTTAATTCTCTAAGACGCTCTTCGTATGGTTTGTTCTTTAGGCTAGGTATCATTTTGGTAACTCTACGTTGAACTCTTGAACTCGTTCTAGCTTGTTTATATCTTTTTGGTAATAAGGGCACCAGGATTGAACGCAGTATTCCAGAAGAGGGCGGACTAAGGAATTGTAAAGGGTTAGGATAACTTCTTTGGATTTATGCTCAAATGACCTGCCTATAAAGCCAATTATTTTGTTTGCCTTCTTAACAACTTCTGAACATTGTTGACTCGGTTTTAGGTTACTCGATATTGTTACTCCCAGATCGGTTTCTCTGTTTACATTCTTAAGCTGAGTGCCATTCATCGAATAGTTTGCTTTCTCATTTAGGTATCCGATATGTAGTACTTTACATTTATCCGCATTGAAACTCATTTGCCAAATTTGGGCCCAACATGACAATTTATCTAGATTGTGTTGCGTATTGTCAACTTGTTCTTTTGAGAGTACGCTATTTGCAATTTTTGTATCGTCAGCAAATTTTGAGATTGTACAGGTGAGACCCTCATCTATGTCGTTGATGTAAATTAGAAAGAGAATTGGTCCTAGTACCGATCCCTGGGGTACCCCGCTACTTACATTGGTCCATTTAGATGCCTTACCGTTTATGACTACTCTTTGCTTTCTGTCGCTGAGCCAATTTTCTATCCATTTCAACACACCGTCTTGTATTCCATGCGCTTTTAGTTTTAGCAGTAAACGTTTGTGGGGAACTTTGTCAAAGGCCTTTTGAAAATCAAGGTATATAATATCTACAGCTTTACTCTCATCGTAGAGGTTGAGGATATCGTGGAAGAAGTCTAAGAGGTTTGTTAAACAGGAACGTTTTTTACGAAAGCCGTGTTGAGTATCTTTAAGTATGTTATTTTCCTCTAAGTGATTTACGAGTCTGTCTCGCATGACCGTTTCTAGCATTTTTCATACAACTGAGGTTAAGCTAATTGGACGATAGTTACTGGGTAGGGATTTGCTGCCTTTTTTAATATCGGTGTTACGTTGGCTAGCTTCCACTGATCGGGCATAGTTCCAGACTGCAAGGATTTATTGAATAGTAATGTCAGTGGTTTGGAGAGCTCATCCTTAGCTTCCTTTAGAACTCTAGGCGAGATTGTATCAGGTCCAGGCGTTTTATTTACCTTGAGTTTATCTAAACAATTCAATACTTCTCAATCTGTAACGGTGATATTGCTTAGAACATCTGAATTATCAATCTGAATCGGCGATGGTGTAGGGATATCACTGAGGTCTTCTGTTGTAAACACTGATGCAATGAAGGTATTGAGGGCATTACTCATTTGTACTTCGTCTTTGGTGTATTCTCCATTTTCATCAACTAACGGTCCAACAGTTGAAGTAACTACTTTTTTCTTTCTGATATAACTATAGAATTCTTTCGGGTTTGTTTTACTTTGATTCGCAATATGTAACTCTAAGGTCTTTTTACTTTGCTTAATTAACTTTTTGGCTTTGCGTCGTAGCTCTACAAATTTCAGCCGTTCTTCGTCATTTTGTGAGGATTTTAATTTATCATTTGCAAATTTTTTAGCAAGCAGGCAGTTTGAAATATCTTTATTCCACCATTTGGGCTTATTATTATGGCCTGGACGCCGTATTTTCGATGGTATGCAGTGTTGCACTGCTTTTAGGTTAGTGGCTTCAAATAACTTCCAAGATGTATTTATGTCGTTATTGTGAATTAAAAAGCTCCAGTCAGTTTCTTTAAACATAGCTCTAAGTTTATGGAAGTTTGCTTTCTTGAAATTAGGGACTTTTTCGATGCTACTATTTGGTTCGTTACTAGTAAACTTTAAAGTGAAAGTTATCGTACGATGGTCGCTGTTACTGAATTCATCACCAACATTCAAATTATCTATTAATTCTTCTTTTGTTGCAAGTACAATGTCAAGAACGTTATTACCACGGGTCGGCGTTCGAACAAATTGATAAAGCGAACTCTCTTGCAAGTTCGTATATAAGTCATGTCCGGAGTGTGAAGTAAGAGTATCGCCCCACTTGGTCACAGGTAAATTAAAGCCGCCAAAAATTACGGTATCTTGTGAGTTACTTACATCTGCAATTTGTTCATAAATTTCTCGGTCAGTTTGCACTGATTGAGCTGGAGGTCTGTATATTAATGCAAGTATTATTTTTGTACCTTTATTATTCTTTATTAGCACAAAAGATGCGTCGATGTTTACAATTTGAGGTTTTGACAAGAGGGTAGGGTTAAGACTTTCTTTGATATAAAGTAAAACGCCACCTCCATTTCGATTTATTCGGCTTTTCTCAAACATTACATAACCGGGAAGTGAATACTCTGCTAAAAAGTCTCTATCTTCTGTATTGAGCCAAGATTCTGTTATGCCAATCACACCATAATTTTCTGTAAACACTAGCTCCTCTAAATCTAAAAATTTATTGCGTATGCTACGAGCGTTTGCATAGAAAACCTTTAAATTTGTTATTTTAGAACTCACAGAACGCTCTTTAATAATATTTTTGGTTCTTGTCGGATCTACATTTATGTTCATGGCTGTCCTCGGTCCTCGCTGTCTTCGGTCCTTATCGCTGGTGGTCCTCGGTTGCCTCTGTTTTTTTCTTGGCGTTGGATGATTTATGTCACTACTGCTTCTTCTCGGATGGCGTTTTTTGATCCATGGCTGCGGACTGCTTCGTGTAGGAGACGACCCATGCGTGCTGAACCCACAGGGTTTAGATGAGTGCCATCCTTGCGGAACAGAGTAGGCTGGTTGTAGAAGTTGTCCCAGAGGTTGATGAATTCAACTTCTTCCCTCAGACACAAATATTTTAGTCGGCTATTTGTGCTGAAGGCCTTGTCGTAGAATTTGTCAGGTGCGTCGATCTTGGGGAGAATGCCTGAGATGATGATATTCCTTGACTTGTTTTTGTAGTGCTGGATCATCTTGCGATACTTCTCCATCAACTCTTCGGATCTGGTGCGCATGACGTCATTTGAACCAGCATGGATGACAAAAAGGGTATTTTCATTTGCATCCTTTGTGGTATCTTCGAAGGCTTCCACAATGTCGTCCAGTCCAGCTCCTGGGATGCAAAATCTTTTTCGTTGATTTGGGACTCTGTCGCAGAACTCTTCGACCTGTCCTCGTAGGATGGAATCCCCAACGAGCCTGGTCTCTTCTGGTTCGTCTTCCATCTCTACCAATATCTCAAATCTGTTTGACATTGTGACTGGTAGATGAGACCTTTTCTGCGTTGGCCGTGCACCGTTCCTCACTGGTGTAAATCCGGAAACCTGTGGTGGCGGGACTCTACGTACAGGTCGGGGAGAGGAGTGGTTAGAACGGGGGCGAGGGGTTGGTACTGTTCGTGCTAGCAGGCTTCTTGCACGAGGAGTGGGGGAGAGACTAAGGTGAACAGGGTGGCTGTCCTGGTTTGATGTCGGCTCATATTCGTCAGAAGCATCTGCTGCAGTGTCTACTGCAGGTGTTGGATTGTTGGCAGATGACGTTGGGGCGGTGGTGGATGCTGGAGTTGAAACAATTGGAGTTAGTGATACTCCAACGTTGAGTGTTACAAACTCTTGGAGTGATTCCAGCTTCCTGGTGAGGGCGTTGATCTTGTTGTGGGCTTCATACAATTTTGCTGTCAAATCCTCTCGTTGCTGGCAGAGTCGGCAGACTTGTGGATCGGCAGGAGCAAACATGGAAGCACCAAACCTACCGGCGCAGTTCGTACAGGCACGAGGCATGGTGACGATCACTTTCTTCAGATCACTTCACTCACTTAAAAACACTTAACTCACTTTAGCCGAACCGAAAACAATTTTATGTTTATTTAAACAGAAATAGGCCACGAGGGGTTATAGCCTATCCTAACCGAAAACAAAAATTATGAAATACCGGTACGCAGAAATAGGCCACCAGCGGTGATAGCCTAACTGAAAATTTAAAAATTGAAGTACGCAGAAATAGGCCACCAGGGATGATAGCCTAGACTAACCGAAAACAAAAATTATGAAATACCGGTACGCAGAAATAGGCCACCAGCGGTGATAGCCTAACTGAAAATTTAAAAATTGAAGTACGCAGAAATAGGCCACCAGGGATGATAGCCTAGACTAACCGAAAACAAAAATTATGAAATACCGGTACACAGAAATAGGCCACCAGCGGTGATAGCCTAACTGAAAATTTAAAAATTGAAGTACGCAGAAATAGACCACCAGGGATGATAGCCTAGACTAACCGAAAACAAAAATAACCGAAAACAAAAATTATGAAATACCGGTACGGTACGCAGAAATAGGCCACCAGCGGTGATAGCCTAACTGAAAATTTAAAAATTGAAGTACCGTACGCAGAAATAGGCCACCAGGGATGATAGCCTAGACTAACCGAAAACAAAAATAACCAAAAACAAAAAAGTATGAAATATGCAGAAGTAGGCTACCAGGGGTGATAACCTACCTAAAAAAGCAAAACAAATATATATATATATATATATATAATAGAATATGTGACTAAATATACAATTCACCAAATAGAGATTATATAAGAATAAAGTGTAACTGCACACAAGGGGTTAATATACTGTATCAACAGATGGCGCTGGTGTCACTGTAGGCTAGTCAAGCAGGATTATATTTAGATAAACAAAGTTATCAGTCAAAAGTTACTACAAGATCATGCAAGCAACAACTAAAATTACAGATATATATAGCTACAGTAGGATACTGAATACGATAACTACTAGAGTTAATAAGAAAATACAAACCTAGGTCGATTAGAGGTGTGCGTGCGTCGTCTGCTACAAGCTAGGATAACAAATGTAAACAACAATGTTTATCAGTCAGAAAAGCAATAAAATAACATGCACGGCAACTACAGAACTATGTGGAGGTTAAACAAGCACTTAACTACTGTTCATGCAATGAATAAAGGGAATTGGGATATGAAATACTCAAATTAGGATCGAGTTTTCTCAGTGGCGATGCGGAGCTGTTGGCGGTGCTAAAGCCGGCGGGTGAGAGAGAGAGAGAGAGAGCTGCGTCATCGCCATAGCAACACACATGAGAGAATCGAGTGCGTGTGTGTAATAGACAGTGAGTGTCAATGTGTTTTGATCAGAGAAAGTGAAAGCATTTTGTTCAGTAGAGTTGCAAGGTGTTTGTATAACTATCTATCTGTCTATCTATCTATCTATATATATATATATATATATATATATATCCATTTACTTATGATGATATTAATGATATATAATGTATTGTACTGTTCGAGAGATAGAGAGAGAGAGAGTTCAATATTTGTAGGTCTTTATCAGATTATTTGTAGCTTCAGTTAACGTAATAGTTTGAGAATTTGAGTGAACAAGGATTAGTTCAAGCAAATTGATATTAAGGGGGGTTGCCTGCGGGTGGATGGGACTCGTCAGCCTTGGTCGGCAACCTGTCTAGGGTAGTAAACCTGATACAAATCCGTACTACTTATCTATGGGTAAGGCAGATTAGTGGTTGGACTAGCCGATCACCACTGTAGAAAAAATAGTGCTAACAAAATACACAGAGGGCCTCGGAGTCGGACGGATCCTAAATTGAGTGGTCAATCCTGTAAGTCCTTCAGTAAACTGGCTCGGGTTGTTCCCTCTTACAGGGAATAGGTCCGCTTGGGGGCATTCTGTGTATGGCCACCCTCATTAAGGGGAGTAAGGCGTCCGGCAATAGATAGATAGATAGATAGACCTGCTTTTTTTTTTATCTTTCTCTCCTTTTCTCTCTTTCTCTGGCTTGTATCCATTCGACCCCATTCAGCCAACTGTTTTAAGACGTGTATCCCCATCCAGGTGTTGATTTCTTCCTGGCGAGCGATAGTGAGCCAGCATTGTATGGAGGAATCTGGCTTCGCCGGAGACATTTTTTTATCGAAAATTTTACAAATTTAGCTTGCTGTCAAAACAAAAATATATATATGCTGGCTCGCTACCGCTCGCCAGGAAAATATTGACACCTGGATGGGGGGTAAACGTCTTCAAACAGTAGGCTGAATGGGGCCTAATGGATACAAGCCAAACAGAGAGGGGGTTAGGGGTTTCTACATTAGCTAGTTCTTTAGATAGGGTGGTTGTGGAGTTTTGAACAGAACTATTGAGAGTGTAAATGAGAGGTTAAATGGAACAATTTTAGCGTCAGGCGAAAGCGATAAGGATATTCAGTCTCATGCTAAAAATGATGACTATAATGCAAATGATAGTAGTGATGGTGCAACGGAAGATGGAAATGTCGCTAAAAACAAAGGTAAATTAGGTATAAAGAAAAGAAGTAAATTGAGAGTATATTACACAAACTGTAGGAGTCTATGTAACAAAATGAACGAACTTAGAGCCCTTGTTAGCAAAGAAAATATAGACATAATAGCGCTAACTGAAACGTGGATTAATACAGAAACCAGGCATTTTTTAGCAGAATTTGATATACCAGGATATAGTTTGTTTAAATATGACCGAACAAGTAAGAGGGGTGGCGGTATAGCAGTGTTTGTCAGGAATACATTAAAAAGCTGTATTAAATCAGGTATTAGACTAAATAACGATAATGAAAGTGTTTGGGTAGAGGTTAACGAAGGTAGTGAGACCATAGTTATTGGAGTTATGTATAGACCGCCAAATATGAGTAGAAATGACGGAACGTCATTATGGGAGGAAATTAAAATGGCATCAAGGTTTAGCAATGTGTGCATTATGGGGGATTTTAATTTTCCGAATATAGATTGGCAGCATCAAATAGGAGACTCTGATTCTGAGGAGTTTATAGAGGTAGTACAAGATAGTTTTTTATTTCAATTCATAGATACGCCGACTAGAGGTAATAATATTCTCGATTTAGTTTTCAGTAACAATGAACATATGGTAAATAATGTAGAGATAGGGGACCACCTAGGAAATAGTGACCACAATTCTGTGTATTTTAATATACAATGGAAAGGTAATACCAGAGAGAATACAACATTAATACCTGACTTTAGAAAAGCCAATTATGGTGGGTTAAGAAGAGCCCTATTAGCGGACCCTATGGTCAAAAAATTAAGTCGATCCAGGTGTCCAAATGAGTGTACCCCTTCTCAGGCACCTGTCATCTTAAGTCAGGAAGAGACGTCAACCTTGGTAGATACATACGATAATTTTATCAAGTCAGTATTCAATGCACAAAATAAATACATCCCCAAAAGAAAATTTAGATCAACACAGAACCAACCCAAATGGATGAATAATAGACTATTAGATCTTCTAGGACAAAAGAGAGGAATATATAGAAAAATTAGAAAAGGCGAAATTCACCTACTTGCTTACTATCAGAATCTATCAAGACAGGTAAAAAAGGATATTAGGAAAGAAAAAAGAAATTATGAAATTAAGGTTGCCAATGACTCAAAAAATAATCCTAAAGCTTTTTACCAACTATATAAATCCAAGGTTAGAGATGTAATTGGTCCCCTTAAAACTTCGATAGGAGAAATGACAGAAAATGATTTAGAAATGTGCAGTACATTAAATAGTCAATTTCTTTCCGTTTTCACTAATGAAAATTTGGCACAGTTTCCAGAAGTCCGTAAGGTATATAGCGATAGTATAGAAAATAGGTTAAGTACGGTTACTATAAGTAGAAATGATGTGCTAAAGGAAATTGACAGACTGAAACCTCATAAATCGCCTGGTCCTGATGAGGTATATGCTAGAGTATTAAAAGAATGTAGGGATGAGTTAAGTTACCCATTAACATTTTATTTAACAAGTCATTGGAGACAGGTATAGTTCCAGAAGCTTGGAAGCTTGCAAACGTAGTTCCGATCTTCAAAAAAGGTGACAAATCAATAGCATCCAATTACCGTCCCATTAGTCTTACATCAATCATAGGAAAGCTACTAGAGTCAATTATTGCTAGTAAAATTAGAAACCACTTAGATACATTTAATTTAATAAATTCTTCTCAGCATGGATTCACTCAGGGACGTTCTTGCCTTACTAATTTGCTTAGTTTTTTCTCAGAGGTATATGAAGCAGTAGATAATGACAAGTCATATGATATAATATTTAGATTTCAGTAAAGCTTTCGACAGAGTCCCCCATGAAAGATTGATGAGAAAGGTTGAGGCGCATGGAATAGGTGGGGCGTTGTTGGGATGGATTAGGTCATGGCTAATTGGTAGGAAGCAGAGAGTCAGAATAAATGGTACGAAGTCAGAATGGGGAGCAGTCAAAAGTGGTGTCCCCCAGGGATCTGTATTAGGTCCTCTGTTGTTTGTTATATACATAAATGACCTTGATTTAGGTATAACTAGTAGGATAAGTAAATTTGCAGACGATACCAAAATGGGGAGAACAATTGATTCAGACAGAGATATAGAGTGCCTCCAAAGGGATCTAGATACCTTACACGAATGGTCAGTAAATTGGCAGATGAAGTTTAACATTGACAAATGCAAGGTATTAAAGATAGGGAAGATGCATACAAATGTTAAATATAAACTAGCTAATGTGGAATTAGAAAACTCGAATTGTGAGAAAGATCTAGGTGTGTTTGTTAGCAATGATTTGAAGCCTAGACAACAGTGTATAAGCGTTCGAAACAAGGCAAACAGGATTCTCGGGTTCATCTCAAGGAGTGTGAGTAACAGAACTGCTGATGTTATCTTAAAACTTTACTTGTCATTAGTGAGACCCCATATGGATTATGGTGTTCAATTTTGGTGTCCTTATTACAGAATGGACATAGATTCATTGGAGAGAGTACAACGTAGAATGACAAAAATGATCCATAATATTAGAAATCTTCCGTATAAAGAAAAGTTGAAGAAATTAGGCTTACATTCGTTAGAGAGACGCAGAGTTAGAGGGGATATGATAGAGGTGTTCAAGTGGGTTAGTGGGATTAACAAAGGGGACATGACAAATGTACTAAAGCTCAGTGATAGCGAAAGAACTCGTACCAATGGTTTCAAATTAGATAAATTTCGTTTCAGAAAAGATATAGGCAAATATTGGTTTGGTAACAGAGTTGTAGATGGGTGGAATGGACTACCAAGTGCTATAGTGGGATTAAAAACGATAGGGAGCTTTAAGATAAAATTGGATAAGCATATGGACGAGAAGGGTTGGGTGTGAAGGGGGATCAGCAGGGTTGGGCCAATCAGCGCTCTGCAGACCCCCGTAATCCTGCGTTAATCTCTAACCGTTTTGGTAAGATGATCCTCAGGGTATTAGAGTGTTGAGCCTATAATTGGGCTTTGTAATTGGGGTTGTGTGGGACAGGGATCTGCCTTGCTTAGGCCAATCGGCTTTCTGCAGACTCCCATTTTCTTATGTTCTTATGTTCTTATGTTCTTATAAAGATAAAAAAAGCGAGGTGGGCCCCCCTTAAAATAAATTAAAATACAACTGACGGAATAAAATAGGTATTGATAGGCTTCATGTATATATTTATCACTTTAACACCTTATTGGCGGGCTAGGCGGTCTATTTGACCGTACCGCACAGCGTTTTTTTTTACCCTAAATAGGGTTGTTTCCGTGCTCATTTTCATGCCTAAATAAGACCCAGAGCGTAAAACAAATATCTATCCCTGAAAGGGCGTAAACAGAGCTTTCCAATGACACCCGCACCATCCTTGTACGACCACTGGTTCTCTTGCAACGATCATGCAACACGAGTGCAAAAACCCTAAAATAAGGTAATTTCCTTACATAATTCCCTGTGTAGCGAGTGAGAAAGGGGGGAGGAAAGTAGAATACAGTTCAGTATGTCCACGGTGGTCGTGGGGAGCGGTCATAAGGTTACTACGCTCGTCCCACCGCTCAGCTCTCTCTCTCAGCAACATTACGTGCTGAAAATGGCGCTCGACAGCTGTCGTGCACCGCCACTTAGTCCAAATTTATTCCACTCGACATATGTTCCGCGCCACCAGTTAAGGGTTAAGGGGAGATTTCCACTTGAGGGATTTTTTCTTTACCGCTTTCTCCCTTATGTTTAGCCCCATTGCTTTTGAAGTTTTAAGACGTTCGCCCCATTAGTTTGGCGATTTTAAGAAGTTTCAACCCATTTATGTCACTTTTAAGACCTTTCGTCCCATTTAGGTGTCGATTTTTTCCTGGCAAGCGATAGCGAGCCTGTAATTTAAGAGGAACCGGCCTTCGGCCGGGAAATTTTTCTACCGAAAAATGTACAAATTTATCTTGAAAGGGGGTCATGGGGGTGTAATTTCAAGCTTGATGGAAGTCTAGGAAACACACTAAAAACCTCCCCTTAAACCACTACTTGCACTATGACCTGCCGCGATCCCTCAGTGTAGATTGAATTTTAGTTATAGCGTGAATTTTACAGGTGAAATTGTGTATGTTCATGTCCTACTGGTAAATTCTTCTTGGTAGGAAAGACAACTGTACACTTTATGGGGGGAGGGAATATGTATTGGTAGATTCATATATTTATTTATATCTAATATATTCTATATACCGTAAATAGTTTGTCGATTATAAAAACCTTTCGTCCCATTTCTTTATCAATATCAAGACTTTTTGTGCCATTTAGGTGTCGATTTGTTCGTGGCGAGCGATAGCGAGCCTGTAATTTTATGAAAAACCGACCTTCGGCCAGGACATTTTTCTATCGAAAAATGTACAAATTTATCTTGCAGCGATATCTAGGGAGTGATTATTTAATATTGATGAAGGTTTAGCGAGGAAACTACAAAATAAATGAATATATAAATAAATAGACTCCAACAAATCCCTTAACACCACCAATACACCTCTGAGTGGGTAGATTGTTATGGACACTTTAATTTACCCTTTTCATATCCAGGATTGTTGACAGGGTGATTTTTGTGGGTGGCATATATTGTGTTAGTACAAAGAAAAACAAGCAACAACAACAACAGGTCAAATTAATCCGTTCGAGGCTGCTTGTATCTAACTTCCCTAGTCAATGGGGGGAGAGAGAGAGAGAGCGTTAGAGATTTGGTTAGCTAGAGTTAGTTAGTTAGTTAGTTGCAGAGAGAGAGAGAGAGAGAGAGAGAGAGAGAGAGAGAGAGATCATTATCAGATTATTTGTATACGTGTGTGAGAGAGTGTGAGTGAGAGTTTAGTAGTTTTAGTTCATTATCAGAGTATTTGTCTACTTGTGAGAGAGAGAGAGAGAGAGAGAGAGAGAGAGAGAGAGAGAGAGAGAGAGAGAGAGAGGTAGTTCATTATCTGATTATTTGTATACTTGTGTGAGGGAGAGAGTGAGAGTTCAGTAGTTTTAGTTCATTATCAGAGTATTTGTATACTTGTGTGAGAGAGAGAGAGAGAGAGAGAGAGAGAGAGAGAGAGAGAGAGAGAGAGAGAGAGAGAGAGAGAGAGAGCTAGATAGAGAGGGGGGGGGGGGGGGGAGACAGCTGCAGGGTCATAAATAACGAAAGAAAGTTATGAGACCTCCTGTGAAAAGAGACCTGAAGAAGTGCCCAATACATTATTATAACGATCACTGAAAATGACCATGTAGACATTCGTTCGTGATAATTAATAATAGATGCCAAAAAGACAATTATATAGGGTATGTGCATAATAAATTTGGCTATCCCTCCGAATATAAGAGTTTTTTTAGGGGGGGGGGGGGTTTATATTTTGGTTCCCCTTCTCCCTCATGTTTAGCCTTGTTAGTTTACAGATTTTAAGACGTTCGGCCCATTAGTTTGGTGATTTTAAGACCTTTCACCCCATTTCTTTGTCAAAATTTAAACCTTTCGTGCCCTTTAGGTGTCCTTTTTTCTGGGAGAACGATAGCTAGCCTATTTAGGAGGAATCGGCTTTCGGCCGGTATATTTGTCTACCGAAAAATGTACAAATTTGTCTAGAAGGGGAATCTTGAGGATGTTTTCTTAAGCTTGGTGAAGGTCTTAATGGTACAAAAGGTCTTAATAATGACAAAGAAATGGAGGAAAAGGTCTTAAAATCGCCAAATAATGGAACGAATATATTTTAATCTCATAACTATATAATGGGCTAAACATGAGGGAGAAAGGGGTCCGGAAAAAACCCAATATCTCCCCCTTAACGACCTGTAGGTGTTATAAGTGCGAGTTCATGTTTACACTTGGCCGGGGTCAGCTTCATGGTCGTTTTTTTTTTTTTTTTTTTTTTTTTTCTATTAATTTCCTTTCATTTTCTTTTTCCTATGTGTATGAAGGAGACAAAAGGCAAAGATTCCTGTAGCAAGTGCCCCTCCCACCCTCCCCTCCAAGTTGAAGGAGTGACAAAATGCTAAATTCAAGGTATATTAGAGGCACAATGTCTGGGCGCACGGAGCTTCAAGCTGTTTAATTCATAGGATGAGGGAAAGACAGATTGAGGGAGAGAGTTCCAGAGCTTACTTGTTGAGTAGAAGAAATTCTGGGAAATATACTCATAGTTATGCTGATATACCGGTACTCATAATTGACCACCCGCGAGTTTCAGGCTATAAGGAAGTTGGAGCTGTAGACTTCAATAATTAACGGAATTACCAGCTACAATACGATTGTAGTGAATTTATTTACACATAAAATCAAATTCAGCTGACTTTCCATCGATCGGAAATCTACAGTATTTTTTCATTTCTCTTTAATATCGATGTTTACGGCTCCAACATCCTTATAGCCTGAAACTGGGAAACAGTCAACTGTGCTAAATACACTAACTGCCATACAGCTAAACTCGTACGTATAGAGGTAAACTGACACATACAGATATACAATACTTGCAGATGTACTAAGATGTACAGCTATACACACATATATGTATATACAAATATGCTTACATGTTATATACTTATATACTGTACTTATACTTGTACTTATTCAGATACACTCAACTATATTTAATCATAATATTCAGATATATTCACAGATACAGTACACACACTCGGCCACTAACTGATAGTAATTTTTTTTTATGTGCTTATCACCATTCACGTTGCTCTACCAATCTGAAATAAGCCATCGTATTAATATGTTCAAAGTAATTGAGTTTGGTGGGGGCCACGTAGATGTCTGTTCTTGGGCAGCCTGAAGTGCGGGGTAATGAGAGAAGATGGAGGATAGGATAGCAAACGTGAAATATTGCTCGTCATGAAGTAGTTATGCTGGAAGGTGGTGTCACACGAGCGCAGTTCCCGGCAATTTTTGATGAGCAAGATTTTCTCGTACCTTTTTTTAGGCTCTTTCGCATTGGCTTCGGAAACTAAATCAAAGGTGGATTATGTTAGGTAGATTAATGTTTATTGAACTACATTTATAAACTACCAGACAACAAATGCCAGTAAAAATTTACGGAGAAATAGCTTGCATGACGCCGCCTTTAGGCTTATATGGCCTTTTAACACCTTGGCTGCGGCTATATTTGCGCTATTTAGGGCATATTCAGGCACTCCTGAATGATTAATCAAGCATCTGCATTAAATGAACTATTCTGCCAAAAAATAGGTGAAAATAGCTTCAAAATGAGACCAGAATGAGCTTCGTAGGTGGCGGGGTTCACCCGCAGCGTTGCCATGAACATGCTGGCAAACCGCTAATTATTAGCTCTCGCTCGCTCGGCAACACTGTTGTGAGACTCCCGCGGGAGACACAGTCTCCTTCAGTGAGCCGCTAGCTTCTCTGAGGGTCGGAGGTGGGTCCCTCACGCTCCCACCCACTGACACTCTATTTCTACGGATTTTATAGGCTTTTAAAGCCTGGAAATTGCTGTAAATTGCCAGAACATTCAGGAACGTCACCCGCAGCCAATGGGTTAATTAACCCTGATATGAGTAATATAGTTTATTTCAATCCTTTTATATTAACCCTTCCGGGATACCATGTACTTACCATGTAAGTAACAAATGGAAGGAGTGTGTAAGAGAATATGGGTCTGTGGGTTCAAGGTTTGTGTGGAATGTGTAGGAATACAAACGTGGGTGATTGTGTGTGTGTATGCTCCGACAGAGGATAAAAAAGTAAGAGAGAAAGAGGAGTTCTGGGTGAATGTGGAGGCGTGCCTGGATAAGTTTGACAAGAACGAAAGAATATTTCTGATTGGGGATATGAATGGTAAGGTGGGTGATAGGAAAGTTGATGGAGTGGTGGGAGGGTGGGGGGGTACCGTCAGAGGTGAATGGGAATGGTAGTGCACTTGTGGACGTATGTGTGGGGAGGAGGTTGTGGATAGCCAACACCTTCTTCCGACACAGAATGATACACAGGTACACATGGAAAGTGGTGTGGACGATGAAGGATAAGACAGTGGTGGAACGAAAGTCACTGATTGATTATATATGTGTGGATGAAAGAATGAAGAAATCTGTGATGGATGCTAGAGGGTGTATAGGGGTATTGGAGGGGGTCTGTCTGATAATTATGTAGTAGTAGCTAAGGTTAGGATACAAAAAAAGTGGGTGAGGAGAGCTGGAGGGAGGCGAGAGGAAGGTGGAATGGTGAGGAGGGTGGAGAGGCTACAGGAGGAGGAAATCAGAGAAGAGTAGGCCTACAGGAGAGCAGTAGAAAGACGACTAGGTGGGTTCGACCTGGAAGATATGGAAGTAGTGGAGGAGATAAGCAAGGTGTTTAAGGAAGAGGCCTGTGCAGCATGTGAGGAGGTGTGTGGAGTGAGGAGAAGAGGGAGGGGAGTGAAAGGTACATCATGGTGGACAGAATAGGTAAAAATAGCTGTGGAAGATAAGAAGAAAGCGTATAGAGAGTGGTTGGGTAGTAGAGGGAATGAAGATTTGGAGAGGCGGAAACGAGCGAGGTATGTGGAGAGAAAGAGAGTGGTGAAGAGAGTAGTTAAGGAAAGTAAGATAAGAGTAGATGAGGAATGTGGAAGGAATCTGAGTGTAAAATGGAGGGAGTGTAAGAAACTGTTCAGGAAAGAAGTCAAGAAAGTTAGGGAAGGTAGCAAGGGAAACAGTAAGAGTGTGAAAGATAAGAATGGGAGAATGCTAGCCGAGAAGCAAGAGAGAGTCGAAAGATGGAGGGAGTACTTCAACGAGTTGCTAAATGTAAGGAATGAAGAGCCAGCAAACATAGTTGGATGGGGTATGGGAGAGAAGAGGAGAAGTAGTGGAGGAGGAGGTGGGGATCAGGAGGTCAGAAGTGTGGGAAGCCATGAAAAGAGTGAAGTTGGGGAAAGCACCAGGAACAGATGGAGCGTGTGGGGAAATGTTGAGGTATGGTGGTGAGATAGTGATCGAATGGGTATGGAAAATGTGCAAACTAGCATGGGAGAAGGGGAATTCACCCGTTGACTGGAAGACTGGCATAATAGTCCCCCTATATAAGGGCAAAGGGGAAAGAGGAGTGTGTGGTAACCACCGAGGAATAAGTCTTAAGCGTAGTAGGGAAGGTGTACAGTAGGGTAGTGATTGAGAGAGTGAGAGTGAGAACGGAGAAATGGATAGGCGACGAGCAGGGAGGTTTTAGGAAGGGAAGAGGATGTATAGATCAGATGTTTACCCTGAATTGTGTTGTGGAAAAATATCTGGAGAAGAAACGAAAGGTGTATGTTGCCTTTATGGACTTGGAGAAGGCCTATGACAGAGTGGATAGAGAAGGCATGTGGAAAGTACTAAGAATATACGGAGTAGATGGCAAGTTGCCGAGAGCAGTGAAGAGCATGTATGAGGGTGCAAAGGCGGCAGTACGTGGAGAATGAGTAGAGCGAGTTCTTTGACCTGAGTGTTGGGTTGAAACAGGGGTGTGTGATGTCCCTGTGGTTGTTTACTGTATATATGGATGGAGTCATGAAAGAAATACTAGGAAGAGCAGTGGATGTTGGTGTATCGCTGAAAAGGGAGGGAAATGAGTGGAAGCTGCCTATACTGCTGTTTGCGGATGATACAGTTCTGATGAGCGATAATGAATGGGAGTTGCAGGGTCTGGTAAATGAGTTTGGAACAGTGTGCGAAAAACGGAATTTGAAGGTAAATGCGGGGAAGAGCAAGGTTATGGTCTTCGAAAGTGGTGAAGTCACAGAGTGTGAGGTGAAGTTGAACGGTCAGGCTATGGAGATTGTCAGCTCATTTAAGTATCTGGGCAGTGTGTTGAGTAAAGATGGGACTATGGACGAAGAAGTGCGGGAGAGGGTGCAACAGGGGAAGAGGGTTGTAGGAACGTTAAAAGCAGTAACAAGAAATAG